>CM031965.1:12218843-12496776 GCA_018749465.1 Paracanthobrama guichenoti
CAACACCAACACATGCTTATTAAAATATCCTGCAAGACAGTATGGTGCGCTTCAGGTGCCGTGAATACCAGATTAGACTGCAAAGACTGCCACACCGTCCCAACCGTGGTGCAAACGGATCAATGGCTGCTGATGTTGACATTTATTAGGCTGTACTGAAGTTCCTGCATTGATATCGACACTCAGATGCATCACCCAAGTACCTCAAGAGGCAAGGTGTCAATAATTCTGAAGAGCATCATGACTGAATGCATGCAGCACACTGGATCACACGTCTCATGTCTGTTTTTTCTGTTTATTTTCTTTGCACACTTACTAACTCACTGGAATTCTGTTTCGTCACGAAACGCATCCAGCGTTTGATTCCAGCCGGTACTGTTTGCTATAAAAGCTTTAACACTTTCCTTTGAGACATGGTTATGGCCCCTTTCTCGTGTCATATGCTATGTCATGGAGACTGCTCTGGTCATGTTATAACAAAAGAGCCAGAGGGGAAGCAGGGAAGAAAAGTGCCTGGAATATGTTTTGTGTTTTTATGGAGATGATAAAACAGCTGTGGAACAATGTTTGGGCTGAAAGGTCAGCCAAATATTTGTATTATACTAAAATGTTTCTTGAGGATGTTTATTTGGACTGTCCAGTTCAGCACTTGTGTAGGATTTTATGATGGTTCATTAATACAGATGTCTGTGCCTCTGTAAAGACTGCTCGAGACAATAAGCAATATTATGCACTAAAGAAAATAGGTTAACATGACATTTTACATTTTTACATAAAATCCAATAAACTGTTAACTATAAACTATAGCCAACATAGGCAAAATAAATTAATATTATCTAAATGGACCCTAAATTGTTTATATGTTTACAGTATTTAAAATAATTATTAAAACATTTACAACTGTAGAGACTCTCCCCATCAATATTCGCATTTGGAATATTACTGGAACGTTTTTGCTGTTTTATTTATTCGCTGCTCTGACGTTCCCTGACCTAATTCTCGGCAGCAATCCGCAAATTCGTCAAAACTCTTTATCAGGGATACATTTGTGCAAACGAATGTTGTTACATTTACCTCCCAAAATCCTTTTTGTTTTTATGGCTGTGTTTAGGGCAGTAATTCGCTGCTATACCGCACCCTCTTTCTCCTTCTTTACCTGTGAATAAACGAACTTTCCACATCGCCCCACTCAGGACAAATAGCTTTAAGGTGAGTGTAAAATATAGCCCTGGCGTTTAATCTTTGCTCCAGAAGCAACACATTTCGCTTTTGACTTTTTTTTTTTTAAATTCGAGCATCTTCCATACTGACATTAGTCTGAAATTGACAACGCACTGGACACTTCGCGCGCGTGTGCGTGGATGCATGCGTGTTTGACTGGATGGTTATCCTCTCGGTGATTACCATTCGGTAGACACGAAAGTGCAGGCCCCTCTCGCATTCAAATCATTGCCCACCATCTTGATTGTGGAGGACAGCTTATGAGGCCCCGCAGATTGTTCGGGCTTGACAATGGATTCTTTTGTGAGGGTGTTTCTCTTTATTTCCTCAGACAATGCTTGAGGGTCCTTCTGGTTCTGCTCTCAGGAACTGTTTGCAAAGTTACACCTTACTATACCTCTCTAAACAAGTAGGCAGTATTAAAGTTCTTTTCCACTTGCAAGTGGCCACTAAATGGGAGAATTTTTATATGACATTACCGTAATGGTAGAAGCGCACGGATATTTAATTATAGCCAATGTCTTCAGATATGTCATTCGTGTGTAGCATACATATCCATCATGAGAAAACGCGCTCAGAATGACTCCAGATGTGCATAGGGGTAGTTCTCTTTAAATCACTCATAAGCGTGCGAATATGAGCGTGTGTGTGGGTTTACGTTAGAACTGAGCGGCCATACAGGCGCCATGTTTAGCGAGTTCCCATGCGCACCGGGCCGTAGAGATGACCTTTCCGTCCTTTGCTTGAATGGCCGCATAAGTAAAGCGCCCAGCTGGGCCTGTCTAAGCCTTCAACGTCATTTCGAAAATCGGTATGATTTCCCTGGGAAAAATCTCATAAAATCTGGAAACGTTCACGGGAGTTTTTGTGCTATACAAAATAACGACACTAATGCAACGGAGTAGGCAATAATAATAACAATATGCCTACATATTATTATTATTATTATTATTATTATAGCCTATTATATAGATTATATTATTAATAAAATGATAATAGATCTTAATTGTATCGCTGCATTATATAAATAAAAAGTAGGCCTAACGTTTTGTTGTTTTACTAAGAGAGAAAACACATCATTTTTAGATAAAACATTGCGTCACCCATCAGTTCAGCATCTACAATTTTGGTTTCTCAAACGTTGTGTTTATGACTTAGCGAGCTTAAAGCGAGTAAACACACACACACACACACACACACACACACACACACACACACACACATATAAACTGCAAAAAAGAATGCACTATAACAAAGGTAATTTTTCTTACGCTTACAAAAATAAAAAATAAAATAATGTGATTCGATTTTAGTAGCCATAGTTGTCAACCATGCCAACGTGGTTAAAAATTGTCTTGAAAAGTCCTAAGATGACAAAAGAGAAGAGAATCATATTCAGGTAATGTGTTTTTAATAAGTATGTAGGCCTATACTAATTATTAAGTATAACCTACCAATTAGTATACCCTACTTTTTATAAGTGGTATGCTTTGGCGGAAACTAAATCATATTTCAATCATGATTTATTTAAAGGCGTCTTTATGATTTATCATGAAATTAGATGGAAGCTGAGCTGCATTCGGGTTTCAGGGAAAGGGAAATGCATTCAGCTTGAAAATAACTGTCACCTGGCCTTGACCCCTCGTGAGTTTGTGGTGACGCGTCTATCCGCGCTCATTTTATGCTCCCTCCAATGTAGGTACAAGCCCCATCACCACAACGAGCCCAACTCAGCCATATCCCTCATGTATCCAATGTACACAAGCTGCATGCTTTAATCCCGTCCATATAGTCAATATGTCACATGCAAACGTGTAGAAACGCAACGCGCAACTATAGCCAAAGGCTGCCCGTGCAGTAGCTGTGTTCACCTTTAATGCTCTTTATAAAATTAACGCGTGTGACGTCTCTTTTTTTCTCCAATCGTTTGAGAACGGACCCTTCTAAATAACAAAACACTTTAACACGTTGTTCGTAACACCAACACTGAAGGGCATTTTTCTCACTGGAGCGCAGAGTTCAGCACCCGGGCCGCGCAGCGCTGAGGCCCACTCCCCTCGCTCTTTGTTGGGTCTATTGTAGTGAGTGTGTGTTGGGATTGGGGGCGTAATGAGAGGGCTGCGACCCCCCGATGGGGTGGATTTGCTATCCAAAGACCGTTAGACAGCGCCTGAATGAATTGGGACTGAATGTCATTGTAATGCAACTGAACAGCTCCTCCTTCACGCAGTTTAAGATGAGGAGGCCGCTCAACTGAGTTGGGAGAAATAGCCAACTGACGGCGTTCAGCGCACTATTTTCTCTGCCGTGCTGTTCTCATCTTCTCCAGCTATGGACAAGTGGCCGTCGTTATCCTTCGGATTCAGGAAGGTGTTTTCCCCACTGATAAAATCCTCTAAGGGCCTTCTGTCAAAGCCGGGATTTGCGTGGCAACAGATCTAAACCCACTGAACAAGAAGCGCGGCGAATATGCGTTCAAAATCATCCCAAATACTTCGATTGGAGAAAACGGGTGTAACTTTTGAAGCATCATCCTGACCGGACCGCATTTCTGTGCTGGAATCTCAGTTTTCGTTTCGATTATGACAGGCCTATGCATAGTCGCGTTTGCGTACAAAAATACATTTAGCTAGGCTATACTTAAACATGGACGACAACAACAGAAACCGAGGTAGGCTAATATATGTATAAAAAAGAACCAGCCCATTGTCTTAGAGTAAAACGCATCTTTGGGAAATAATGATGAGGGAAAAAAAAGAAACAACAACAATAAACAAACAACGGATATACCTGAAAGATTTGGGACTGTTACCGATACCCTTTGTTCCATCCACAGGGGAGGTGTGGGGAAAATACAATCATGCCAACAATGGTCATGATAGTGCATCACAACCGTGCTATAGGCTATCAACAAATATTTAAGTGTAGGCCTAATATAATTTCTTTACGAAAATCTGCATGCACATTTTAGTAATTAATCTCATACATCTCGATACGAAAATGATTCCTTCAGCAACAAAATTGTGCTAAAATTTAACCCACCACATAACAATGACGAAACAAAGTTAAGCGTCATCGGTTAAAGCAGTGTTGGATGAGATGAGAGCAGAAAATGAATAAAATAGTATTCAAACGCCACACACACACGTGACAACAATAATGGTGTGTCTGTTAAATGCAGTAATGCAATAGAGTTTCTAACAACGTGTCATTAAATTGTACCTCCATTTTGGAACTAGGGTAAACTTTCTACTATAATAAGCTTAAAGACGAAAATATACACCCATAAAAACTGATTAAAATAATATAACTGAATCATGAAAATAGTAATACGAAATGAAATAAAGAAAGAATAAAGTTGCACTTATAAACACATGACAACTGTTAAAAATTCATTTAAATTAATTGTTTATTTTTATGTATAAACAAAAATAAAGAAAACGCATCGCGTGAGTGAAGCACGTTTGCTACAGTGGCGGAGCAGCAATGCATGGCGCAATCTAAAACGTGATTTCTTAGGGGACATTGGTTCAAATAAACTCTAAACTCGGTCAAAAACAAACATTTTCCAAAGTAATGCCACAGCATTGAACACCTTAGCACTGAACACCTTACTGACCAATTGAAACAAACGAATTTAGTCTGTTAACGAGTACAATCGCATCCAACCTGGTATTCTCAGAATAGGGTATCCAATTGAAAAAATGCCCCCCTGAGAGATTAGTATGAATTGCTCTGTTTTCCATTGCATAACAGGTAGACCTATTTGCATGCTAAAATTCGGGGGATATGATTCTCTGATGACAGTTACGATGTTCTACTGCTTTTGACGAAGAAAACTAATTATTGACATATAAATGGCTATGATTTCGCTTTTTTTTATCCCTGCTAAGAACCTTTTGTGCATGTATGCTTCACTTGACAACTTCATACAGTTTAGGACAGTCCATTAAGGGGTCTCTATATGCATGGGGAAAAATTAAGTCGAGTATAACCATGGCTGCAAAAAAAAAAAAAAAAAAAAAAAAAAAAAACGTTTATAAGCGTCAAAGCAATAAAACTATTTCTGTCCACAATGCACGTCGGGACGGCCACTTCTCTTTGCAGAATGTCAGGCGCGCGCTATTTCAAGGACATCTCTCTGATGAGGCTTTGGCTAATGGGGGAGAACTTGGGCCCGGGCCATGACGTCATTATGTCCCAATGTAATCCGCTTGCGTTGAGCCCAATCAGCAGAAGGCTGCGCGTGTCTGGGACGGGAAGAGAGGATCTCTAATCCGCGAGACTGGATCAGAGAGGCTGAAAAAACACTCAGGGCAGGACCAAAAAACCGCTGCCCGAGGACGAGCGAGATTAAAAGGGATAGATCGGGAAGAACTGGCCCCAGTGCCTTCTCGTCTTAGGATGAATTTACCGAAGGATGCTGCGGAGATTGTTTCAAATGGAGGGGGGAAAAAAGCAAGTCATCCTCAAGAACAGACTTCGAGCGCCATAGCTTCCGCAAAGTCATTGGACAGAAACGAAAACGAAAAGAGCGCTCGAAAATAGGGATATCGCTGAAATACGTTTCGTTTTGATGCCTTCCTTCGCTGTGTTAACGTGTCTTCGCGATACAGAAGAGGAGCGCTATTGTGCATCGGTCTTAAGCCGCGAAGGAGGGCGTATTTGCATAGCAAGAGGAGTCGCAGCATCTGAGCTGTGGAAACATTCCTGTTCGTACACCAGGATAGTCCATTTCAAGTACGCCCGTAACTACCAGGGTTTTGTCCTTTTTTCGATATGTGACCAGTAGCATTTCTCACGTGATGTTTCCATTGCTCATTTCTTCAAATACACCAAGGACAAAGGAATCAGAGATTGACTGAAAAAACCAGCGGACGCAAACCAAGATTTTTTGCAGCTTTGGTTTATTTTATTTTTACCCAGTTTTATTGACGGCAAGAGTAACCGCGCTGTATCGACCGACTTATTTTTCCATTGTGTAAGCTTAGACACGGTGCAACCGGTTTTTTTTTTTTAACTGTAGTAGCTAACAACCGTATCAGATAGGTACAAGCCACTGAAGACTAAAGTGCTGGATGGAAAGCTGTTAAACCAGGTCGCCTCGTTTGTTTAGCTCGCGTGCACAAAGTCTATTGGTGCCGATTCATTTACAAAAAAACAAAAAAAAACAAAAAAAAAAACAAGTGTTGTAGTAAAAGTGTCCGATGGTGTATCAGTTTACGTGTGCAAGGCAAGGCGCGAAATTTGAGTGTCAAATGAGGCTGGAGGGGCTGCTGTGCGTTCTTCTCGGAGTTCTCGCTCTGCGTGTTCACAGCGGACCTTGATTTAATGTCCATACAATTAAGGCACGCGGTGAATGCCAAGAGAAGAATCTCTCCAGCAACGAGCCTTCGTAAGTACAGTTAGCCGACTGTTCAGCTCGGAAATCAAGGCATTAAAGAGGGGAAGGTTCAGCAATGCATTAAGTTTATAGTGGATTTAGAATAAGCACCTATAGAGTGGCTCTTTGGTTAGCCAGCATGTGATTTTTGAAGTATCAATGGAATCCCCAGCTAAATAAAGTAATATATATTTGAGGCCTCATTGCGACTGCGTAGATTAATTGGAAAATGGATCCTACTGCTGAGATTTTACAAGGGGCGGGTGTAGCTCTAATGGAGAAAAAAAGTCCGATCGTTCTGGCTTCACTTTCAGTGCAGTTTATTTGACTAACTCTTTCCGCGTATTCACTGTCACTTTGCGTGGACGGTTTAACCCTGCAGACGATAATGTCGGACACTGAAGAAAACCCCACATGGTTTCACATGCCGTAGATAATCTGAACAATTTATATGCTCTCGCGCAAACGGACCTGCTTCCACTGCAAAGTGTCGTGAAGCTAGATGTTCCTGGATGAGGGCGCCATCTATCGGGCACATTATCGATGTCTCGCCAATCAATACAAGTGAGGAATAATATGCTGTACTGATAATTACACATTCTCCACACTGTTTCGTCTTAAACTACTTAAAAGAG
Source organism: Paracanthobrama guichenoti (assembly GCA_018749465.1). NCBI lineage: Eukaryota > Metazoa > Chordata > Actinopteri > Cypriniformes > Gobionidae > Paracanthobrama > Paracanthobrama guichenoti. Next base: position 12,226,083 of record CM031965.1, read on the forward strand.
CACATTTTGTTTACCGTCTTTACTCATAGCGTAATCTGTGAAACTGAACAGTACAACTATAGGCTATACGGTATTTTATGAAAATATATTTGGATGCTTTGTAAATGTTTTTTGCCTCAACATGATTTTAACTAAATTTTCAATTGATACTCCACAGCTCAAAAACTATTTTGTATAAAGTAAAAGGTGGTGAAAATGTATCAACAAAAATGGCGCTGCATTTACTTCAACAAAACCTGTGCGTGGAAACGCACAACAGTCAACGCAACATCGGGAACGATCCGCTACTAAACAGTTAAATCTGTATAATCTGTTGTTGATTTACAGTATTTTGCACCAATATAACATTCAAACGCCATCCGCTCATTTTCTTAGGCTAGGGGTTTACTAGCCTATACAAACGATGAAATGCAGAACCATCTATTATTCTTCTTATGATGCATCCCAACCGAATTTCACATCAATACATCACAAAATACTTTTCGAAATTACGTTAATTTTAATTGGACAATGTTATAATCGGTTGATAATTACGACTGGACTAATAATGCGTAAAATGCAATGCATTTTGGTGGCGAGTTAGAATAAACTCATACGATCTCATGCGTAGGTTTTCCCTATTGAGATTTAGGTGTCGACCTTCGTGTTTACGTTTTTCCTTCTAAAAATCGTAGGAATTCATACGAAATCTCGATATTGTAAAAGCTTTTTCTCATGAAACCTGGGTAAAATGTGTTCGGAGGATTCATTTACCCAATTTCCAATGATTTCCAATGAATACTCAGCCGCGGGGTTAGGCCTAGTATTTGAGGACAAGTAAATTTACACAATTATGTCTTGTAGATACGCAACTAACTAAAATTAGACATTTTGCACAGATCTCTATACCGTCAGAAATATGACTATTGCACATGTGATACCTGAATTTCTACACACGTAAGTGACAGCTCTCAGATAAACAAGATCTTCTGTTGATGTTCCTGGCTCATTGTGTTGCAACTTCTGTAAATAAATATGTATAATCACGCTTTGGTCGTTTGTCTGGTTCTTATCTTCTCAAACTACATTATTGTTGTGCTGTGGTTACGGCACGTCTATGGCACAAAATACACAGTTTGATCATTATTATTATTAGTTTTTAACATAAATATATATAGCTCATTAAAACATGACAGCAAAAAGGCTATAAACTGCGACGACCTACTAAAAGAAGTCATGGCCATGCAGCATTAAGTAAAGGTGTTTTATGGTAATTTGTTATCTGTCCATTTTGCCTTGGCCTAATCTTACTGATGCGATCCTTAAAATTTGAAGTGTGTAAAAGCTGAAGCGCGCCACTAACTTCACAAAGCGGAATTGCAAAAATAATGTCCGTTTCAAACAGGTGTCTTAAACACTCCCATATGCATATGCCATCGGCAGCCCCGCCCCAAAATCACACCATTAGCTGAGGTTTGTCGGCCATCTTTCAATGCACAAGGCATCTTATGGGCCCGATATGGGACTAAAGTGTGTATACTGTTATTTAAACTGCCTTTCATTTCAATCAATAGTCTCAAAATAAATTATACACGACTGAAGAAATAAAGTAAACGAAACGTTACTCAATGTTCTTTTCATTGGCAAAAAGGCCTCGGTGGCCTCAGGTCTTCAGTTGATAAATTAAGTACATAATCAGGCTGAATAATTAAGAAAACAACGTTGCGCAAAGAGACAGTCGACAATATCGTAACCGGGACACATGGTGTCAAAATCAAAGTTTTTTTGTTTTGTTTTTTTACCCGTTTGGGGGAAACCAGCCTACTTATAGTGTGTTCATATAATATTCAGAAAATATTTTAATACAAAAACACACATCACCTTCAAGAAAATGTGACAAGCTGCCAAATACACGCGGCGATAAAACCAGGACCATGGAGAGCTCCGGGTGTGCGCTCGCGCTCGACACTGGCTCTGCTCTTTTGCTCGAACAACCCGTTTCCAATTACAGACAATGGCAACATAAATGCATGCAGTAATGTTTAAGTTTTATTCACAAATTCATGCGCCATGGAGAAAGTAACAGGCACATTTTAGTGCTAAATAGGCTATATGTAACATTGCCGCCTAGCGGGGCTATACTTGAACTGATGGGCCTCTATTACTGTGGCGAAATACGATTCCGCTTCTCAAAGGAGACACACACCACCGATCGACCACAGAGGTGTGAAATCCTCTCAAACACCAGTTACAAGTTAACAGCCCGTGAGCTTTACTACGTTATAGGCCTATATAATCTAAGCACTTTCTACATAGCTTACATATCAATTCAACTAATCGCCTTTGGATAAAAATACGTCTGTATACACGTTGTGTTTGACGCAATTTGAGGATGTTCTCTTTCTGAAACTGCACTGTGCATCTCGCTGCACACATTTCATGTTAAATGAGATTTTCATCTTGTTTATCCACAAACTAACCTTCTAGATACAGACAGGGAAACTATTTTTACACGTAATATATCTTTAAAAAAAAAAAACCAACCAAAAAAAAAAAAAAACTTGCATTTTATTGCTTTAAAACAAAGATGTTTTTTTTTTTTTTTTAATTGAAAAAATAAAAAAATAAAAATCTGTAAAACGTCCATGCCAAATACTGAAAAGGTTAGTAAATGCATGGATAACGCTTTGGTACGCAAGCTGAAAAAGGTTTGGCCTAAATAAAAATATAAATCAATGCATTTGCATTTGAAATCAAATAATGCTAGATTTGTATATAAATTTAAGAAATTTGTATTTTAACTAGTAAAACATTAATGTTATTTAAGAAAATGAATTGAGATGTGTGCAATTTACAGTCATGTCCCTCACACAGGTGCTACCAAAGTGTTTGTGTGTGTGTGTGGTCCTGGTAAACCCTACGTTGTGGGGACAACATTTTTGACAAAAAGGATGGTAATACCAGATATCTTTGACCTTGTGGGGACATTTATTTATTTATTTATTTATTTATTTAGTCCACACGAGGAAAACAGCGTATAAATGTTTATACAATGTTTTCTGTGATGGGTTTAGGGTTAGGAAATATACTGCATAGAATATACAGTTTGTACAATACATAAAACTGTCTATGGTAAGTCTCTATAAAACAAGTAAACCCAACATCTGTGTGTGTGTGTGTGTGTGTGTGTGTGTGTGTGTGTGTGTGTGTGTGTGTGTGTGTGTGTGTGTGTGTGTGTGTGTGTGTGTGTGTGTGTGTGTGTGTGTGTGTGTGTGTTGTCCAGTGCAGTCTTTAAAAAATTAAAATGTTACCAGCATCAGCCACCTGAGGTCAGCATTACCCTGGAAACGCATGCTCTACTACTCATTACTGGACAAGTCTCCAGTGCGACAGATGCCAAACACTTAACCCTCCTAATGCATTTAAACTGTATATGCCTTTTGCATTCCAGGGTCGGTTTGGACCCAGTGGGTCCAAAGAAATTCTTAGAATTGTTTATTTTTTAAGAACTACAGCAAAATGATGTAAAAGAAAATGATGCAAGAAAACATATTTTTATCACTATTTATGAGAAATTGTATTTGAATATATCATTAGATTACATGTATAAGAACATGGGTATGAACTCCATTGACTTCAATTGATTCAATTAAATTAATTTGAAACTCAAACTGCACAAAACTGTCTAAATCTATTTTCTTTTCAAAAAACATTACCAAAACAACATCAATATTACTATGAAATGTTAGTAGTTTTACTTGCATAAACTTTTACTTTCATAGGAAAAAATGATGATAAACTTGAATCTCCTTTTCATGCTGCAATGTTTCTTCAATAGGTGGCAGCAAAGTGAAATGTGGACTTTTTATTTTGCAAACACTCTTTACTTTTTCAAATTTAACAAAACGGCCCGAACACAAAAGGTAACAATTTAGTTTAAATGGTTATATTTCTTAATTGTTTTGTTTAAAAAAATCTGAAAAAAGACAGTCTTTACAAACTTTCATCCTTGTACTAAAAAATATGGATTAAAACAAAACTAAAAATGGCCTTTTTTTGTGCAATAGGAGGAATTACTAAGACAGGATCACTCCAAATATTAGGCTACTGTTTCACCAGCTCTGCTGTGGTTTGAATAATTCATAAATATTTATTTTTATATCTGTGGTCTTATGTATATTTGCTTAATGAATAATACAATGTGTTTTTGACTTTTTTTAAAAGATCTTGTTATAAAAGCAATTAAAACCAAATATATGGTTGCAATAAAATTGCTGGTGGGGCCAATGAAACTGGTCTAAAAAATGTAACTGCTGGCCCAACTGTGCCTGCAGAAGAAGAAGAAAAAAATCCTTATTGTTGAGACCTGAAACGTAAGCGTAAAAAAACAAAAAAACAAAAAAAAGCATATAAGATTAAAGGTAATAATCTGGATTTCTCATTCAGAATATTTCATAATCCCAGATCTCTATAATGGGCACTTTAAGATGAATTTAGATGCACTGAAATACAAGCGCTTCCGAAGCCTGATGGCCAAAACTGAGAGACTCAGGAGGAGCTTCTTCCCCCAGGCCATCAGACTCCTGAACTCAGTCACCTAACATCACGTGACTTCACTTCAGGATAAACATCGATACACTGACATTGCACTGCACTTTCTGTTCTGTTCTCGTTGTTGCTGTGTAACAACCTGTTATAAACCGGTTTGCACATTATACTCTTTATACATTTGTTAACCACATATTTATAAGTCTACAGTTTACTCACTGCACAGTTTACTTCAATTATTTTATTCCACTTCTTTATTCTTATTTTTTATATATATATATAGATAGATAGATAGATAGTACTTTTTTATTCTATTTCTATATAATTTCCTCCTTGTGTTTTTAACTGTGAATTTGCACTGTCCATGGAGCGGACCTGTTTACATTTCACTGCCAGTTGTATATTCTGTATATAACTGTGTATGTGACAAATAAAACTCTTGAATCTCTTGAATACACCAATCAGGCATAACATTATGACCACTGACAGGTGAAGTGAATAACACTGATTATCTCTTCATCCTGGCACCTGTTAGTGGGTGGGATATATTAGGCAGCAAGTGAACATCTTGTCCTCAAAGTCAATGTGTTAGAAGCAGGAAAATGGGCAAGTGTAAGGATTTGAGTGAGTCTGACAAGGGCCAAATTGTGATGGCTAGACGATTGGGTCAGAGCATCTCCAAAACTGCAGCTCTTGTGGGGAGTTCCCGGTCTGCAGTGGACAGTATCTATCAAAAGTGATCCAAGGAAGGAACAGTGGTGAACCGGCGGCAGGGTCATGGGTGGCCAAGGGTCATTGATGCATGTGGGGAGTTAATGAGTTAATGAGCATCAGAACTGGACCACGGATCAATGGAAGAAGGTGGCCTGGTCTGATGAATCACGTTTTCTTTTACATCACATGGATGGCTGAGTGCATGTTTGCATGTGCACGCTTACCTGGGGAACACATGGCACCAGGATGCACTATGGGAAAAAGGCAAGCCGACGGAGGCAGTGTGATGCTTTGGGCAATGTTCTGCTGGGAAACCTTGGGTCCTGCCATCAATGTGGATGTTATTTTGACACGCACCACCTACCTAAGCATTGTTGCAGACCATGTACACTCTTTCATGGAAACGGTATTATCTGGTGGCTGTGGCCTCTTTCAGCAGGAAAATGCTCCTGCCACAAAGCAAAAATGGTTCAGGAATGGTTTGAGGAGCACAACAACGAGTTTGAGGTGTTGACTTGGCCTCAAAATTCCCCAGATCTCAATCCAATCGAGCATCTGTGGGATGTGCTGAACAAACAAGTCCGATCCATGGAGGCCACACCTCAACTTACAGGACTTAAAGGATCTGCTGCTAACATCTTAGTGCCAGATACCACAGCACACCTTCAGGGGTCTAGTGGAGTCCATGCCTCGACGGGTCAGGGCTGTTTTGGCAGCAAAAGGGGGACCAGCACAATATTAGGAAGGTAATATTGTAATATTGTTGAAATGTTCAACATTAAAAATGTGTTCACATTAAGAAGCCTTGTTTGTCCCTTCACAGCTCTTTCAGAGATATATACACATTATAGTATGACTACATACAGTATACTTCACTCCTACACTGTACTCCAAACGTACTGATTACAAACGCAGCATATCAGAAGCAGTGCAGAGGGTCAGTGAAGCAGACAACAGCTGTGTGTGAGGTGATGATGATATTACGGACTTTTGCAGCAGCATAAACACAGACATCGCTGCATTCATTACATTATAAATGAGCATCCTTTCACTGCTACAAAATATCAATAATCAATCAGAGCACAAAACTCTTGTATCGCATGTTTGTCAAAACAACTTTTGCTCTACTTTCTCTCCTCTCCCAATTTTTTTTCCCTTCTTCATAAGCCCTGGTGATTCGGTGAGCTAGAAATACAATTTTCAGTATGAAATGACAGCATTTTCTTTTGTGACAATGTGAACCTCTCCCAGGGCAAGAGAATCTGTGCACATTCAAGGACCTGGGAATATTATGCAACACATTACAATTCAAACTGACTACCAGAGAGAGTAAGAGATGGGGAGAGAGACAGAGAGAGAAAGAATTTGCACAGGCATTACGTGAGAAGAATGACAATAAAGTGAAATGGACAACCGGATCTTGAATTATTATGACCACAACCTTTCAAAGACCTTATTTTTGTACAAACTGATTAAATTTCATCACCAAAGTAAAAGTGTATATATATATATATATATATATATATATATATATATATATATAAAAAAAATGATTAAGCCTACTATTAAATGCACTTTTCTGTGAATATGAGACTGTCTAAGAACAGTTATTTTCCTCCAGCTTGCAGGAAATGCTCGATGCTTCTCCCCAGCTGAGATGTCATTGCTGTGTTTCCTGTCTCAGTTTGGGGAAGACCAGACCATCTGTCTCTGTCTGGCCCAGGCCACCACACTCTCCTGTAAACATACACGCGCTGCCATACTGTGCTTTTGTAGAACGGAACAAATTCAGAAATCACATTTATAGAAAAAGCATGATCCGAAGATAAAGTTAAAGTCTGTACTATTAAACTATACTACTTTTATACTGAGGGTCCATGTCAACACGTAGCTCCCCCAGGCCTAGGTTCTTTTCCTGCTTTATCTTGTATCACTGTCTGTACCCTTGTCTGTTAGTCTAAATATATAATTTGTTTTATAAGCAGAGGGAGGCAGACCGAAAGAGAGAGAGAGTTTAGCTAACAAAGAAACCACAGATAGTTACATAATCATTTCACTCCTAGGGGCTTTAGCACAAAGGGTCTCAAAATAAATGGAACAGTCTGTTTGAACATATTCTCTGAAAGTGAACCAAATATAGCATTATAGCGGGTTACAATCTTCGTATCATGTAATTAGCATCTATGTGCGGGGGGCAGGCTTTAATTACAGTCAGATGCATCCACAACACACAAACAATGCGATCGGTTTATAGATTTATTGCGTGAGCGGACTTGCACTTGTTCGATTACGCTCTCATTTGTCAGAGCCTAACAAACAAATGAGGAAACAAATACCAGGAAAGAGTCAAACTGTTACTCAACACCCAGTCGATAATGCCTCAGAGGTTATCGGCTATTTACACAACTCGGCTCAATAAAGTAGACCGAAGAGTGGTCATTTATCCATCTGTTTCTGTCATCGAGTCGGAAGAGGTGAGTATGGGCCCTTCACACTAGGAAGTGTGGGGTCAGTTGTAACATTGCCAGATGATCCAATCAGCAACAAGCAAGAGTGATGTCACTGACTTTGAAGTCTTTCTCCGTGAAACAGCTGTGAATTTATTGTAATACAAGTTTTCTAGTAGGAAATTGGACATGAACGCCCTCTCGAGTCGTATTTACTACTGGGAATCTCTGAGATAATTTTGATACCCATGTTTCCAAGTTGGGCGTGGCACAATCTTTAAACATAGAGGAGGGGAGAACGATTGCTGCTGTGACTGGTATTTTTTCCACAACAGCGACATCGCCTTGTCGTTAGAGTACATGTACATTTATGAATAATCATTTGAAGCATTGTATGTTTAATATACATAGCGAAAATAGCCTGTTTTTGACCGAAATTCCAGAATCATCAGCAAGCTGACTATCTAGATCGGTGAATGTTTATATGGTTGTCAACGGATGGGATGCTAAATATCATTTTGGCTTTAATAAGATTTCCCCAATAAATAGGCAATAATAAACCTTTTTTCATAATATAATAATAAAGCTCGTAATCATGACTTAAGAAGTGGGAAATAGGAAATTTCAGGTAGCACGTGAAGGAAGCACAGTGAATAGTTCGAATACAGTAAGAAATCCCCTGTTATTTAAAAAACTTGGACCCACTTTATATTAGGTGGCATTAATTTAACATTTAAATTAATCATTTGATACAATGCACTTATTGTGTACACATTGTACTTACATTTTAAATGTTACCTGCATGTAATAACATCTGTAATTTCTGTAGTTCCATTTATAATTACACTGTTGACCCTTCCCTTACACCTAACCCTACCCTTAAACTTAACCACACCACCACACCTGTCCCTAACTTTACCCTTAAACTTACCCACACCACCACACCTGTCCCTAACTTTACCCTTAAACTTAACCACACCACCACACCTGTCCCTAACTTTACCCTTAAACTTACCCACACCACCACACCTGTCCCTAACTTTACCCTTAAACTTACCCACACCACCACACCTGTCCCTAACCCTACCCTTAAACTTACCCACCACCACACCTGTCCCTACCCTGTACCCTAACTTAACCACACCACCACACCTGTCCCTAACTTTACCCTTAAACACCACACCACCACACCTGTCCCTAACTTTACCCTTAAACTTACCCACACCACCACACCTGTCCCTAACCCTACCCTTAAACTTACCCACATCACCACACCTGTCCCTAACCCTACCCTTAAACTTACCCATTCCACCACACCTGTCCCTGTCCCTAACTTACCCACCCTTAAACTTACCCACACCACCACACCTGTCTCTAACCTTACCCTTAAACTTACCCACACCACCACACCTGTCCCTAACCCTATCCTTAAACTTACCCACACCACCACACCTGTCCCTAACCCTATCCTTAAACTTACCCACACCACCACACCTGTCCCTAACTTTACCCTTAAACTTACCCACACCACCACACCTGTCCCTAACTTTACCCTTAAACTTACCCACACCACCACACCTGTCCCTAACTTTACCCTTAAACTTACCCACACCACCACACCTATCCCTAACTTTACCCTTAAACTTACCCACACCACCACACCTGTCCCTAACCCTACCCTTAAACGTACCCAGACCACCACACCTGTCCCTAACCCTACCCTTAAACTTACCCACACCACCACACCTGCCCCTAACCCTACCCTTAAACTTACCCATTCCACCACACCTGTCCCTAACTTTACCCTTAAACTTACCCACACCACCACACCTGTCTCTAACCTTACCCTTAAACTTACCCACACCACCACACCTGTCCCTAACCCTACCCTTAAACTTACCCACACCACCACACCTGTCCCTAACCCTATCCTTAAACTTACCCACACCACCACACCTGTCTCTAACCTTACCCTTAAACTTACCCACACCACCACACCTGTCCCTAACCCTACCCCTACCCCTACCCCTACCCTTAAACGTACCCAGACCACCACACCTGTCCCTAACCCTACCCTTAAACGTACCCAGACCACCACACCTGTCCCTAACCCTACCCTTAAACGTACCCAGACCACCATACCTGTCCCTAACCTTACCCTTAAACTTACCCACACCACCACACCTGTCCCTAACTTTACCCTTATACTTACCCACACCACCACACCTGTCCCTAACTTTACCCTTAAACTTACCCACACCACCACACCTGTCCCTAACTTTACCCTTAAACTTACCCACACCACCACACCTGTCCCTAACCCTACCCCTACCCCTACCCCTACCCCTACCCTTAAACGTACCCAGACCACCACACCTGTCCCTAACCCTACCTTAAACTTACCCACACCACCACACCTGTCCCTAACTTTACCCTTAAACTTACCCACACCACCACACCTGTCCCTAACTTTACCCTTAAACTTACCCACACCACCACACCTGTCCCTAACTTTACCCTTAAACTTACCCACACTACCACACCTGTCCCTAACTTCACCCTTAAACTTACCCATACCACCACACCTGTCCCTAACCCTACCCTTAAACTTACCCACACCACCACACCTGTCCCTAACTTTACCCGTATCCCACCTCAATATCAGCAAAAGTGTTTTGTAATACAATATGAACACAATAAGTACATTGTACAGTACAAGTACAAGTACAGAGCAGTTAAGGTCACCTAATATAAAGTGGTACCAAAAACTTTTATTAAATGAAATTAAGAATAAGAGAAATTCTCAAATATTGCACAAGAGTGTGTGAGTAACAGCCATTTGTCAGGTGATGTCTGCATGTAATAACGCAAATCAAAAATTTTAAATGTTATTTAAGATAATTTTTCTTTTTGTTTTGTTTTTTGTTTTGTTTTTGTGGTAAAACTACTGCGCAACATAGCTCTTTAATTCCAAGTTCCTGTTATTTAAAAAAAATATTTAAAAATATCTTCAGAGATTTATTTGGTCAATATGAATACTTAGACAAATGTGTTTTGTAAAGGTATTTTTCATTATATTGCTGACTGGGTTTTATTAATATTACATAATATTATTATTAATGAGCTAGATGCAGAATTATTTTGTGGAGCAGTTTGTATTTATAGAAGCGGTCTATTACATTAAGACAGGCCTATGCATGAATAACGCGCACTCTTTTAGAGAGATGTAATTCCTCAACTTTTATGTTATCTCACGTCTATAATTATCACGTAAACTTTCGTACAAAACCCTTCCTTTTCATATTTTGTTACAGTTGCTAGATGTAAGAGGCGCGTTTATATCGGCTAAATCAATGTGCACACTCCAGCTGGGTGGGCGCATTTCGGGGGCAGTGGAACTCGAGCGCGCACAGGAGAGCGCGTCGCTGATTGGATAACAGAGCTGTATAAATTGCCGCAGTGCCGTATTTCTCTCTTTCGTGGTGATTTAGTCCAAACCCCAATGCGGTCTGAACAAACTGTCCAGGGCCGTCATACGAGAGAGCCATCGCGCACAGGACCGTCTTATTTACAATGAAGGAGAGAAGAATCAGCCAGCCTTTGGTAATGCGTTGTAAACTGGTTTTAGTAGGAGACGTGCAGTGCGGGAAAACTGCAATGTTGCAAGTCTTGGCCAAAGACTGTTATCCCGAGGTATGTCCTGTTCTCTCTCACGTATTCATAGAGCGGATAATGATGTGTAGGCTATTTTCGATAGTAATGCACTTGAATGCTTTCTTATGACATTACGCAGCAATATACTGTGACATTATTACGAACTGCGTTTGGTTATCCTGGATGTTCATACATCAAGGTGATACTCAGTGTATCTTTCTCATGCGAGTTGTGTGCTGTGCACGTGTTGACGCTGAGGGGGGGAAATCAAAACGTTTGCAACAAAACCATCATAACCTAGGATATATAGGCTACTATAACGTTTTTAAGCGGAATGAGCTAAGTGTTATTATACGTTAAATGATTAAGTCATTAAATAACGTGTTTTATTTCGTTCCCCCCACACAGACGTACGTCCCAACAGTGTTCGAGAACTACACAGCTGGACTGGAATTAGAGGAGCAGCGCGTGGAGCTTAGTTTATGGGACACGTCAGGTGAGACCGATACACAGACTAGTAACTACTGTTTACATAACAGCGCATTCAAACTGATGAACACGTTTGCACTCAGTCATTTGTGCTAATTGATAAAGTTTTACACGTGACAGCACTTTTGAGAAAAATCATTAAATGGATACAAAATGAAAATTCTGTCATAATGTACTCGTTTCAAACCTGTATGACTTTCTGTCTCCTGTGGAACACAAAAGATGCTATTAACCATACAAAAAAAAGTCAGTGTTGTTTTGGACTTTAACTGCCAGGACATAAATTGAAACATGAACATTAATAAAACAAACTGTGAAATGGAAGCAAATATTGAACAAAGTATGTGTTTAAAACTACTAGTATTATTGGAATACGAGTAAAGGCCAATGAAATGTTCATCTATGCTCTTAATTTTGTAGTGTAAAATAAAATCATTACAATTCACATATCTATATATATATATATATATATATATATATATATATATATCTCAAATATACACTCATTGAAGTAACCCAAGTCCCTAATTGACTATAAATTGCACTTGTTTTGTTCAGTGATATTTTAATTGTCTTCAAAGCAATGTTGCATTACATCGCTTCTTTATCCTATTAGTGACTTTCAGTTAGACAAAATGCTTGTTTATAATTTAAAGTTGATTTGGAATATGTTTTACTAGATAGCGTTACAATAAATTTGACTTTACAAAATGACTTTTTGTAAACCATCCACATGCATTTGCTTGTGTGCATTCTCGGCTGTTGTGTTGACTGTTATTGGGCTAGTAGGTCAGTCAGACATTACAGGAAAGACACCATCAGCACCTGAGCCCTGAGTCAGGAAAGGCAAGCTGACATATGTGAAGCTGCAGTACGTGTACGAAAGGATCTGGCAGCTGCAACACCTGAGACCTATCCTCAGGCGTCAGACGCCGCGGTGTGCCGTCTTCACCTTCTGTCTGCCTCTGGGTCTGTATAGTATAGTATCAAGGTTAAGACAGGGAATGTTTATAGTATGTGTGTTTGCCTGTGTATCTGATTAAGAGTCTTATTAAGATTAGGCTAGTAGCAGAATAGCTGATAGATCTTACATTCTTATCTAGTAAAAAGACATGGAATGTTCTTCCGATAGTCTCATTGCTTTAGTTTGGATTTACAGACCTTTAAGTGAAAAAAAGACATCGCTTAAAGAGATAGTTCACCTCAAAAAGAAAACTGTCGTCATTTACTCACCATCATATTATTTCAAACCTGTATGACTTTATTCTGCAGAACAAAAAAAAACAATGATATTTTGAAGAATGTATAAACAAAACATTATGGGAATTGGTGATTTTTTTTGGGGGTTTCTCTCCTCAAAATTAATATTACTGTTATCATACCAATTATGTACCCAACCGTCCTCTTTTAGTCCTGTCTTCACAGTATACCATTATCTTTGTAAGCAGTGTGTTCGAGTATCACTGGATTTTTCTTTTTCTTTGGATGGATGGATGTTTCATGCCCTCCCCAAATGCCATTAATTTTATAACTGATATTTCAACTGAGATTAATCTTTGTTATAGTGTGTAGGTTTAATATTCTTAAATCCCGTAGCTGCTGTCATATATTGTATGCGGAGTGAAAAGCTGGGATTTTTAGAGTCATGTTGCATAGCACGTTGTGTAACATATCAGTCAGTGATGCCTGATGGATCTGAATCTGTGTTAACTGTCATGCCTGACTGCTTGACTGAGTGCCTACTTTTAGGATGAGTGGATGGGATGTTGCATTTCTAAAATGGGTGCCTGAGAGATTATTGTTTTTTTCTACTAATTTTGTTATTTGCTACAGAACCTCACAATGTGAGGCAAAATACGTTTTTTTCACCTGTGGCAAATGGGATATTTTGCTAGCGAAAATATTTCAGCCTTTGTTTCAAATTGGTAAAAAAAAAAAAAAAAAAAAAAAAAGTAATTTGTTCACATTAAAAAATAGACTGACTTTGCAACTGATAAAATAAAAATTATATGCAGAACTAATTAATAATTATTGTTTACATTTTGCTTTTTGAAATAAAACCGTTTTCATTATTAAAATGTAAATAACAGTTTAGTATTATTAGTAGTATTACTTTGAGAATAAACATATTTATATATCTATTTATCTATTTATTTATTGTTGTAGTACTATAAAACTACTACTACTAATATTTATATATATTATATATATATATATATATATATATATATATATATATATATATTAGTACTATGCATAAGTCTTAGGCAGGTTAGTATTTTCACACAAAAAAAGGTTTTAAGTTGGTTATTTATATCTTTTGCTGTAGTGCAGTATTGCCAAGTCCACGGATTTCCTGTGGAATTGGACTACTTTAAGTTGTTGCCACGGGTAAAACAATTTTCCGCGGGTTGATTTCCGCCCCGTACGTACGATTTTGGTGTGCCAACACCCCCAAAACTCCCCCCAGACGTACAGTGGCATTGGGTAGTCTGTTCTCAGGATTCGATGATGGTGAGATCTCCATGTGGAGCATACTGGCTGTCAGACTCCTTGTGCATACAAAAATCTCACTGGATTATTACAATTAAAGGTGCACTATGTAAAAATGTTTCAGTAAAATATCCAATATTTGTTCAGGTGAGTACTTACAATATCACAAATGTTTCCAACTATTTGTAAATCATGAGAAAATTTCCTTTTTACCCAAGGAACCGGGATGTGTGAGGGAGTCGCTGTCAATGGCGTCATATCTGCGTTACCCTCGGTTTCCGGTTTTATTTTGCAGAAACGCTTTACTCTTACTGCAGTGTGCAACAAGTGTCATAGCAGCCGCCGAGCAAACGCACAGAGTAACGTCATTGAACGTAATCATTTTCAACACACTTAAATGTATCTAATGTGATAAACAGAGCTGCGTTACCTCAAACTCATGAACGGAAAAGCGGAAATGGCGCTGGTGTCTGTGGCATAATAAAAGTCCAGCCGTGTCGCGCTCGTCTCTCATTAGCAATCGCTCCAGCGACCTCGTTCAGCTACACAGCACTCGCCCCTACTCTGCTTCATACTACAGTAACGTTAATAATCACATCCATGAACATGATTTCTGCCCGAGTCCTATCCCGATTCTTTTCCACCGGCTGTGAGGTGAAGACCACATGTCCCAAGATTCTGTGCTCAAACTTGGCGTCATCAAACTACGCCTTTGTTTTGAATAGGCGACCTCTAGCGGACGGAAAAGTTACATAGTGCACCTTTAATGACAAAAGGAGTGTTTGGAAATGTATTTCCTACTGACACACTACAGCAAAAGACATAAAGAACTGGCTTATTTTTTTTTGAATACTTGAGCATTTATTGCGAGCAAACATTTATTTCATAATAATATTAATAATAACACACACACACACACACACACACACACACACACACACACACACACACACACATATATATATATATATATATATATATATATATATATATATATATATATATATATATATATATATATATATATATATATATATATATATATATATATATATATATATATAGTTAACCTGAAAATGAAAATAAAGTCATCTTTTACTCACCCTGCTGTTGTTCTAATGCCCCATGTCCTTCTATCTTTTTCGGACCTCAAAAGGAGAAATTTTGAAAACGTCCTGCACGCGCTCCTCCATATAATGGTAGTGAATAGCGACCAGGCTAAAACTTTACAAAAAGGATACAAAAGTATTATGCAATGATACAGTGAGATGCGCGCCATATATGGAAAGTGTTCAGGAGGCATAATATAAGGTTTCGCGAGAAAGAAACCATATTATTCAGTCAAAATACTGAGCCTTCAGCAGCCGCTCATGGTTACTATAACTCGCACTGTTGTCATGGCACCCAGGATAAGCACACACGCACCATTTTGAGAAATCAGGCTCAATAGAAACAAATGTGACTCTCCTCTCTTCTATAAGGTAAATAATAATAAATACAATAATACTAATAATAAGATAAAC
Organism: Paracanthobrama guichenoti; assembly: GCA_018749465.1. Lineage (NCBI taxonomy): Eukaryota > Metazoa > Chordata > Actinopteri > Cypriniformes > Gobionidae > Paracanthobrama > Paracanthobrama guichenoti. The sequence continues at coordinate 12,241,930 of CM031965.1, forward strand.
CGCCTGAAGTGAATGTTGTGTACCGCTTGTCATAAAAACAGTGCGAGTATGCGTGAGCGGCTGCTGACTGATGGCTCGCACGCACACCCAGGAACACACACAGAGTAACGGCAGAGCTTAGTATTTTGACTGAATAATGCGGTTTCTTTCTCGCAAAACCTTATAGTATGCTGCCTGAACACTTTCCATATATGGCGCGTGTCTCACTGTATCATTACATCATACTTTTCCATCCTTTTTGTAAATATTTAGCCATTCACTGCCATTATATGGAGGAGCGTTTCTAAAAAAATCTCCTTTTGTGGTCTGAAAAACAGAGGGGATTGGAACAACAGCGCGGTGAGTAAAAGATGACTATTTTCATTTCAGGGTGAACTATCCCTTTAAGACAAGTTCAAGACTTCCTGCCTCAAGGTATTTCCTGCTATGCATTTCATCTTATTATGGAATGTTAAAAAAATTTCCCAGTCATATTGATCCTGGAACAGTGAAACAATACTGGAAAAACTGTCAAACAAACTACACTGAAACAAATATTTTTGCGGCTTGTTCAAATTACTTAATAAAAATGAGCTAAAGCAACACAATTGCTATACATTAAATGTTGAAATTAAGCGTTATTTTATGCGTTTTTGAGTGAAGGGAAAAACCTGCGAGTGTTTAATGTACAGTTATGTTTCCCGTTTAAAATATTTTCTGTTATGTTGAAGTTTTTATGGTTACCATTGTGCTGAAGAGTAGAGATATGGTTAGGTTGTGGATGGCTGCATGTATCTTTCTACTTGTGCTTGTTGCAGACAAATTTCAACTGTACAACATAACTTAATGTCAAATACAAACAGATCATTTCCATTTACTCAAAATCACAGACTTGAATATATTTGAAACTACTCAATATATTTGAACTGAAATAAAAATGTAAAAAAAAAAAAAAAAAAAAAAATGAAGTGTAACCAGACAATGAATCGAGAGATCAGAAGAGAAAAAGTAACCGTGGAGGAAAATACATTTTATCATGCACAACAACTGACTCAGAATCTTGCATATAAGATCAGAGCTTGAGAAGACAATCAAACAGCTCCCATCTATTCCCTCATTACACCAGTTCAGGCTTTGTTAATTGTGCACAGCCTCGTTAGGTGGCGACGCACAAGAGGAACATTGGCAGAGCAGTAGATGCTCAAACACTCATCAGCATACGTGCACAAACACACTCTAATCACGACTAATTACAGAAGCTTTAATTGAATTTTCTCATCTGGCTCTTGCTGCTTCAGGCATCTCTTCACACACTCTCCAGATCAAAGAGGAAACGGGCATGAGAGGCTGCAACTGAGCCTTTGACAGGGTCTGGTGTGGGCCACTTCTGTAGCTCTTATCATTGGAAATTTTATTCAAGAGGAATATACAGTATTTTAATTTGTTTTTCAAATAGTCAGCTGTCAAGAGCAATAGCCTCCTAGTAGAACAGATACAGGGAGATATCCTACCATTGAGGTTTGTCTGAATAGATGCATGAACTCTTTACAAAAAGATATAAAACATATGTTTGGTTTTAAATATATAAATAAGTTAATTATGCAAGTATAATTAAACTATAATACAATTCATAGTGACAGCCATAAATTCATAATTTTTCAACTTATAAAAAATATGTAATTAAATTTTAAATTTAAAACCAAAGTATAATATATTATTTACAATGACAGCCGTAAAATTAACATTCTTTTCATTAAACAACTTTTCTTTACAAATATATATATATATATATATATATATATATATATATATATATATATATATATATATATATATATATATATATATATATATATATATATATATATATATATATATATATATATATATATATATTAACAATTCATAATATAATATTTGAATATACAGCTTTCCTGTAGCTCAAACAATAAGAGTGTGGCGCTAGCAATGCCAAGGTCATGGGTTTGATTCCCAGGGAAAGCAAGAACTGACAAAAAATGTAAAAATGTGTACCTTGAATGCAATGTAAGTTGCTTTGGATATAAAATGTGGATATATACATAAATGTGAATAATAATTTCAACTCATTTCAAATGAACCAAACCTCATCTGTTTGCAAACTAATTAATTAAAACATGGTGACATGGTGAATTAATTTGCTACAATGGCCTTACTGTTGAGAGCTGTATTGTCTAGTGGAGTGATAGTGATATCAGGATTGCATGTAGATTCATTGTTTTGTCTTGACATATCTTGCTTATCTTTCTGCTGGTAAGCCATATACTCGGTCTAAACCTAGTAGGCTGAGTCACTGTCATACATATACAGCAGTAGTACGTGACCCAGAGAGGCTCACACAGCACTCAACATCTGAGCTGAGAGTCGATACTCTAAGCACAAATACCTGAATATTGGTTGAAATGTCTCTTTAATGGACTTGCTTTATTTGCTATCAAACAGAGCTATAGTATGAGTGTTTTGCGTGCATCATTCAATGCCGTTGCCATAGTTACGGAATGAGACGAGGTTTGCTGGTGGGGGGGACAAGACCTCCCCGGTAACTCATTCTGTCAATAAAGGAATCTCTGAGATTCGCCCACACACATGCACATACCTATTGCAAGACCTCCCATATGATTCTATTTATTATGACAGCTAGATCCCCTCCATAACATTTGATATTCCGTATTTAGTCACATTTGCTTCTTTCTCACCAGTATAATGTTATTTGATGCTAAGTTTCCATTATTGACATTTGTTGTGTGGTTGCTCCTGCAGGTTCACCATATTATGATAATGTCAGGCCTCTGTGCTACAGTGATGCAGACGCTGTTCTGCTCTGCTTCGATATAAGTCGCCCTGACACCGTCGAAAGCTCTTTGAAAAAGGTGAATTACATTTTCATTTTAAAAAAGTTATATATATATATATAAAATATTAAGACCTTTCAGAAAATTTGTGTATTTTGTCTCATTGCATTTTTTTTCACCTTTTTTAGGTGAGTGCAGTAAAACAAAATGCACTTATATTAAAGATTAAATCTATCAAAACACAACTTAAAGGAATAGTTCACCCAAAAACAATGACTTTCCAATTCTATGGACAAAAACAAATATGTGAACTACCCTTTTCTTACATAGTGTTGCTTTTCAAGAAAAAAATACTCATTAAAAATTTGATTTTGCAGTATTAACAGTTCTCTCCCTGCAGTGGAAAGCCGAAATCATGGATTTCTGCCCTAGTACTAGAATAATCCTAGTCGGCTGCAAGACAGACCTGCGCACAGATGTTTGCACACTGATGGAGCTGTCCAATCAGAGACTGACGCCCATCTCCCATGAGCAGGTCAGTCAGTTGTACCCTCCCTTTGTAAACTAGACTCCTTGCTTCTTTTTCCATCTCTGACTGCATTCTGTTTGTATGTAGGGCACCTTGTTGGCGAAGCAGGTAGGAGCAGAGGTGTACCTGGAGTGCTCTGCATTCACATCGGAGAAGAGCATCCACAGCGTGTTCCGCTCAGCAGCACTTACGTGCCTCAACAAACTGCAGCCCCCCATAAAGCAAAGCCCCACCCGCCGGCTCTCCAAACGCCTCCTTCACCTGCCCAGCAAGGCAGAGCTCCTGACCTCCTCCTTCAGCAAAGAGAGAACCAAGAGCTGTTCCATCATGTGAGCCCCACGTGTGCCGCTCCAGCTCCAGGAAAAAAAAACACGCATTTTCGCTCTTCGAGAGGGTTGGTTTTGGGGGGCTGTTTGAGAGAAGGGGAGGTCATGACCTTTCATGACCCCTCCCTCTCTCACTTATGTTGTTGTTCTTCCATTCTGACACCCCACCTGCAAACACACTCATCCCTACGACAAAGAGCTACTGCCATTGTTCAAGGTTTTTGGCTGTTACACATCCTAATACTAAAGTATCGATTGATTTCCTTTTACATGAACTGCATTTTGAATTAATGATCAGTCAATCAGACAAAGAAGAAAACAGTGTATATTGGGCACTGTTGAATATTTTTGTGGATAGTCTTATTTGTATGGGACTGTGGGTTGAGCTGTGAACGTAATTTAATATTTAAGGGAAGAGGATGAGTTTCTGTTACACAGTACGCACTTTAGTGAACATGGATGTGATTGTTGATTGGAAAGTGAGAAAATGATTGAATACAGGTTGGCATTAGTTGCTGTTTCAAAACAGAATTATGCATTGCGTGTACTTGCTGAAGTCTCTGGCACTACGAAGAATCAAAATGTCACGCCATCCGGTTAGAAATCATGCAAGTGTGAGGGGAGGAGCCAAACAAGATTTTATGTCCTCCTGAAAAAGGAGGACAGTGTTATAAATCTGCTAGATGAAGCATCCAATCCCATTTGTACAATCCAGATGTATTGGACATGCTGACACACTCTTTCACTCTCTCTCTCTCTCATATCTCTACTGTAGTCCTTCATGCACTTTCTGCCCCTAGAGAATGGGTCATAAATCTCAGGCAATGAGGAGAAGCCCAGCATTGCCTGCTCCTTTTCTCGGTATAAAGCAGGAGTTATTGCCACAAAGACCCCTTCCAGATGTTCCAGGCATTCTTTTTTAGAAAACAAAATCTCATGGGGGAAGATCATGGGGGATTACTAAGGGACACTGCAGTCCACCAAAACTGATCAATGTTGCATAATCGAGAGGACAATTTTAATTTGACAGGTGACTTTTCTTTAACAATAATCTTAAAATCTTCCCCAACACCTAATTCTTATTTACAGTCCTGTAAAGAGCTGATTTCTTGTCATGTGGCAAAGCTACTGGTTATTCTCTGGGCTTGGCATTAGATTGAATTGCAATTCCAGCGATTCTGATGCATTCTGTTGGATCACTGTCACAGAGGACTCTCCTCTCACCCTAAACCTCATTCTGGTAATCTCTGTCTTAAATCCCACAACCCCTGGTTGTGTAATGCTTAATCGTAAAAAACAACTAAATCCTCACTTTGGGCTTTTAAATGACCAAGTAGAAATGAAATGAGAAGTCAGATGAGACAGCATTACAAAAAACCTGACCTCAGAATTACTGGTCCAACTTAAGTACTGTAGTTCATCAAATTTAATACAATCAAAGAAATGGTTTGGGGAATAACTTAAACTACTGTTTCAAAATTTGGGGTCAGTAAAGGCCAAGTATGTCACTTCTCAGATATCCATATTCCAAGACCAGACAAACACCAATTCAACATGTTTAATCGGCGTAAGCCAGAGCAGACCAATGCCAATAGTCGGCGACAGGGGTAACACACTTATCAACAAAACCAGATTTCTGTTTCCATCTGTCAGAACCTGTCAGTGTAGTGTGAATTTTGACCTACGTTTTTTTTGTTTTTGTTTTTTTTAAACCAATCAATAATTTTATTCAGCAAGGATGCATTAAACTGATCAAAAGTGACAGTAAAGACAATGCATGTACAAAAGATGTCTATTTGAAATAAATGCTGTTCTTTTGAACTTTATACGTATTAGAGTTTCCACAAAAATAGTTTGACATTGATAATAATAATAAATGTTTCTTAATCAGCAAATTACAATGTTTTCTGAAGGATCATGTGGCACTGAAGACTGGATTTTTAATTGTAATAATTTTTTTGATCAAACAGATGCAGCCTTGGTGAGCATAAGAGACCAAAATTTTACAGAACCCAAACCTGTGAATGGTTGAGGTTAAGTATGTTAGATGACTTTAGTTTTCCTCATTTATTGAACTTAAAGACAAGTTCAAAAATCAGCTGTTATCTTCTGGTTATCATTACTTGACATTGCTTGATCTCGATGAAAGTTCTGATGAAACCGCATTAAAATTACACGTCACATTATTGAGCATTTTGTTTTGCGGGTCTAATAGGTCATTAAGCAGGAAATGTGGTCTTAAATTCCTTTTTTTAAATATTTTTTTTTATTAACATCAACTCAAAATGTTGTGAAAACTCAGTCAAGAATGAGAGTGAAAATACTGTACATAAAAATGGTCTTGCCTTAACTGCACCTCAGAACTACATTACTATATCATTTAATCTGTAAATTCTCATCTGAATGGAACTTCGTTTTATGAAATGTTTGTTTGTTCAAACATTGACCAGCTTCACATCATGCTACATACAGATCGCCATTGCTTAGCAACAGACAAGTCAGATAAGCTGGACTCCATGTCTGAAAACCACTCTAGAGAAGTTGAGAGAGAGAACCCAGGTGAAAATAAGTGAACATTTTCTCACTGTAGCATAACAAATGGCTTTTTCATGACTATAGTTTACAGACCATCATCTTGATATGAATTTGTTACTGTTGTTTGGTTTAGTAGCACTCTTATATGTTATATGTTTGAAGTGGTAGACCTCCACAATCTTCCTTTTGTTACTTAAGTCTCTGGACGTACATATGTTGTGAATAATCAGTTTTGTACAGCCCTTTAAATGATGTCTGTGAAGCAAACCATTTCAAAACAGACAGTATGATTGTGTGTGCTATGTAATGTGTAACTTATTAATGGTTGATTATTGTTCTGTTTTATTCTTTAGTTTCAGACAATCTATTTTATATTGAATGTGTTTATTGTTTATTTTCCCTTGTCTTTGGTGTCGTGTCACTCTTAAATGAATTAAAACCTGGATTTGGTCAGTAAATTGAAGGCATGTTCCCTTTTTTTCAACACTCACTAAGAGTCTAAAAATATTTTGCATCCTCCTGACCTTTTTACATTCATTAAGACTTGCAGATCCAGTGGCAGTCCAAAATATGAGAAATTAAAAATTAATTCAGCAATCATTAAAAAAAGTAATGGCAATTCCTTATTGGTCAAAAAGCTGTATATCCTAAATATTAGGAGAGATTTCAAACTAGACAAACATCCTCAAATGACGTACTCTTAAATTAGCCCTTTATTCACACAGCACTCCGAATTAGGCCAACACGTCTAAGAAAAACCAGGAGTTAAGTCATGTGGTTCTGCGGGAATAGCAATGGAACAGCGTAATACTAAATAATGAAGAGGCAGAAACAATAAAAATATTTGCTGTGTGCATCTTCACATATAACAGAACTTCAGTGAGTGCTGCACAGTCAACAAGCAGACAAGGCTCTGGAATATATGGTGGTATTGTTAGGTAAAAATAGCTTTAACTAAATAAATAAATATGTTCCTCTGTCAGCTCTGTAGTGACACTATTTTTAATGTTTTTGAAAGTAATATTGTGAAATACTGTTAAGTTAACTTTTCTATTTGGCATATTTTCCGGGTTAACAATAATAAAAAAAAAATATTACTTGCACTGTTCAAAAAAATTAATAAAAAACAGCCCATTAAAACCCACAGCACAAATTAGGGGGTCTAATAAATGTCATATTTCTTAATATTTGCCTTGTTTTATTTTTGTACTGTGGATTATTTTGTCATCCAATTTTCTGAGGAGACACTACCTCCCTTGCCTCCTTGAAGGAAAAAATCCTGATTTTAAAACAGAATGTATCCCTGTGATGTCAAAGCTGAATTTTCAGCATCATTACTCCAGTCTTCAGTCACATGATTCTTCAGAAATCATTCTGATATGCTGATTTGCTGCTCAGGAAACATTCCTTATCATCAATGTTGAAAACAGTTTCAAGAAAATACAGCATCAGAGAGGGAATCCTTATGGAAAGAGCTGCAGCTTCCAGCTGCTTGAAGTCTTCTACACCTCAGAGCTTTAAAGAGAAGAGAGAGAGACTGGGGATGTTTGAGTGGAAAGTAAGGGAATGACAGGAATGCCGCTCATTACCAATGACTTGCATCTATCAGGCAGAGACCTAGCGAGAGAAACTGGGGAGAAATCAGTAAAGGAGGGAATGAAATAAGGGGGGGGGACTTATTTTCTCCAATTACTGACGGGCTGCAGTCTGCCATAGAGACATGCACACAAAAACACACACGCAGCCATCAAACCAGCCACCGTGACTCCAGTACTAACAATGCCATAGATCGTCTAGAACCGCTGCAACAATGTCGGATCATAATGATGGGAGAATGTGTTCGGTATGTGCATTCAGACCTTCAAATGTGTTATTCGCCTTCTCACAGTCACGTTATCAGAGGAACCTTGTTTTAATGTTCATAAGGGACATTTAGTGCTGTTTAAATGCAACAAGCTCAGTCAACCCTTGTTGAATCAGTCTGGGTGACTGTCTGTTCACTGGAGCAGAGAGCATGTCTTACACACACACACACACACACACACACGTCTGCAGGCCTTATGGTCTCAGGAGAAATGAATGTACATAATCAGCATATTAAATGTATTCAGATATTAGCATAAACAATGTGAATCCTCTCAACTCACATCATCATAAATTTCTGAATTATACTACTTGCATGCCCTTCTAGAGATGCATGATATATGGGCAGCATATTGGCCATTGGATTCTTTCATTTATAAGTATCGGATGATGATTTTGAATAATTATTGGTACATGCTCATTTTTACATTTGGATTAGCACTGCCAGCATCTAAAGCACTGATTCAAACTTTTTTGTGAGTTAAACTCATTTGTTGTAAAATACTTAAAATACCCTCTGATAATAAAAATAATAATAAAAAAAGCATTTTCGTGATTTTTTCATGTCAGTGGTTAATGGTCATATCATACGCAGGTAAACATAAAACACTTCATCTTTTTTTTTTTTTTGTTTTAAAACTATTTATTTATATTTCATTATTACCTTTTCATTCACTCACAAACCCCCTACAACTTCCACACAAACCCCAGATTGGAAAACCCTGCTTAAAAGAATACAAATTCCATCATTTGAAGATTGTTTTTGTCCAAACAATGAAAGTAAATGGGTCCAAAACAACATTGGACCCCACTGACTTTTACAGATTTTTCAAAATAGCTTCTTTTGTGTTCCACCAAAAGAAAATAAGTCATACAGATTTGAAACAACATGAATGTGAGTAAATTGCAGTGATTTTAGTACTGTAGTGTCTCTTGCACAGCTGATTTCTGCTGTGTTGGCAACTGAACAAAATAACTGCACACACGTATCCTCAATCAAGCATCGCTCTCGCACTGCCATAGGCCTTTTCTTGCCATGGGGGTCCCCAAGGCTGCCCTAAAACCCATGAGGTACGCCCAACCCCCACTATCACTCATTCTTACACATCTGTACAGTTAGTCACGGTGAACCCCTAAGGTATGTTGATAATGGATGAGCATATTTGGCTGTTTAATTAGCCAACCATGATTTTATGACATCTGGGTCTCTGGGCCATAGAGGAGGAAGAAAGTGTGGGTTGCGTTTGGACAGACCAGGAGGGCCATGCGTGTCTGGAGTGGAGTTTAAAACAGCACAGGTTAAAATATAGGTTGAAGAACATGTTTTAGTGTTTAAAAAACCAAAAAAAACAGACTTATTTTAAGGAATACAAACTGCCCAGATGTCCTATGCTTGGGTTCAGGTGCTTTATTTTGGAAACAAACAATATAAATGTACAACTAATTGCATATGATATGGTCTGCTAAAGCTGCTTTATGAACATAACGTTGCATGTACTGTACGTGTTAGTCTGGATATGGTACTAAAAAGAGAGATTTGTGTTTATTAAGGACAAATGTTAACATATGGAGTCCAATTACGCATGAAACTGTAAATAACTAATTAGGTCAGGGTGCATTACACATGCAGTAGTGCCCACATTCACACCAGGGTAAGGCATACTTCCTAAAATGCCTGCATATGCTGCAATATCATGAAAATATTGGAGAAAAAAAGAAAAAGTGTATCTTTATTTGTACGTCTATTTCCTGTAATAACAGGAAGCAAACAATCATATACAACAATGAAGCCTGACTGCAACTCCATGTGTATAATACGTTATCAATCAAGTATCACAGCAACACTCAATATGCCAAACAATGAACCGATGATTGAAGATATATTTTAAGAAAACTGCTTCCGAAGCTTATCATTTTAAGCGTATGCACTAAAGACTTCAAAGTTATAGGTTTTAGTGAGTTGCTACAGACTAAAGAAGGGGTCTACAACAGGGGGTCCGAGGTGGTACTGCAGGGGGTCTGCCAATTACAGTTTGCAAAATTCTATATATATATAAAAAAAAAAGCAAAACAAAAATATATTAAAAAAGTTTTCCATATTATTAACATATTTAATATAATATTTTTACATTAAATGTATTAATGTAATAATTGTTCAAAATATTTAGATCACAAATTATTAAATATATTACTTTTATTTTAATATATTAAAAACTTTAATATATTATTTTAATATATTTAATGAGACATTAGGAAACAAACTGAAATAAGCACATACATATATACATACACACACACACACACACACACACACACACACACATATATACATATATATATATATATATATATATATATATATATATATATATATATATATATATATATATATATATATATATATATATATATACACACATACATACATACATATATATATGAGATATATCAGATATTATATAATATTTTATGTATTATAATTTACTTCAAAGCCAAATTAATTGTCTCTCCCATATTTAAATGTATTTAGTAAAATAATGAAATAAAAAGGAACATTATCAAATATATGACTACAAAAACTAACAATTATTTTAATAGCATCATAAAGTATGTAAATACATACTTTATACAATTCTATCCACCAAGGTATCCAAAATGTTGAAGACCTATGGACTAAAGTAAAATTCAATATATTCACAATTCATCAAGATATTCTGAGCATTACTGCTAGTTATGTGTAGACCGTTCACAACACGCACATCCAGAAAGATCGGTATTGTAGGACGCTCTTTAAGAGTCTCAAGGTCACACAAAGCCGTAACCAAAATTACCCACAACCTTCAGCGTGCCTGAGAGGAGCAAGCATGTGAAAAAGAAAGAAAAGACAGGAGTAGATATGAAAACACGAGTATTCTCTTTGACTTTACAGTGTCAGACAACACATTTACCGCAGAAAGAATGTAGTCATAGCAACAGCAGAGAAGTCTTTGTGCATGAGGGTCTGTGTGTAGGTGCGTATGTGCACACACAGATTTACTTTTCAATGGCCTGAAAGAGAAAATCGTACAAAATGAAATATTTAACAGATTCAGGTCTCTTTTGAGCACACGTATATTCTCTGCATGAAGATGAAAGCGGCTTATCAGGCCAACTAAAATGGTACATTTTAATTAACACCTGTGCCCTGCGTTTATCAGTAATCGAAACCGTATCCACGCAACGCTTTTCATGCAGTGACCACATTTGTAATTCATTTGATTTGAATAAAGACAAATGATCATCAAGACTTGTATTAATGTTCATAATACTCCTAGACAGCTTTTGCGGGGTGATGTACCTAGTAATTGTCGTTACTTGTAACTCAAAACTCAAACGGCAGACATCCTCCTTAGATCATAAGTGTGTCAGAGCACAAACGCCCTCCCCCACCACCATCAACAGTCTGCACCTGTTTTGAAGGAAGTTCTCTTTCTTCCTCAGAAGGAAGGGCTCATAAAGGGAAGCCCAGCTTTGAGATTTTCCACTGAGGGAAAAGTCACTTCCACCCACACATGGAGAACACCACTGCAGGAGGAGGAGGATGTGAACTGAACAATAGAGACTCGCATGTCGCTGGAGTTCCGTAGTTGAAGCCCTGACATGCTTCACCCTGTCGCCCAGATAACCCTCTCTCCCCTCTCATGCTTCTCCACCAGCCCCTCATCCTGCCCCGCAACAACAGCCATTGTTATAAGGCAAACACTACAGTCTATTTCTGTCATAGCTCATCAAGTAAACAAGGTGGTGCCAACCTCATTTTCTTTATCTCATCATAGAGACTCTGTGCCCAACAAACACTGAAAAGAGGTTTGCAAGCTGCAATTTCAGTAATATAGGGGGGAAAGGGGTTAGTTGTCACAAGGACGTGTCAGTAATGTGTGTTTTCTGTGGGTTTCTAGCACTGTGCTCCAAACTTTCTTAAATTAGAATCATTTTGTGAATTCTGTGCTCCAAACCTGTAAAATCGTTGTATCTTTCTTTGCTATAGCTAAACCTGTGAACATTATAAAACCACATTAGCATATACTGAGGTGAGGTGAGAGTCAACCATAAAATGAATGTTGGGAGCTCTCAGGACATTTCAGGTCAGGGCAAGTTGTTAAATTTGATAAATTATTATATCATTTATTAATTACATTAATAGAAAAAACAGAATTTTTAAACATTTCTGAAAGTCTCTTATGCTCACCAAATCTGCATTTATTTGATCAAAAATACAGTAAAACCAGTAATATAGTGAAATATTACTACAATTTAAAATAACTAATCGTTTTAAAATGTAATTTATTTCTGTGATGTCAAAGCTGAATTTTCAGCATCATTACTCCAGTCTTCAGTGTCACATGATCCTTCAGAAATCATTCAGATATGATGATTTGCTGCTCAAGAAACATTTCTTATTATTATCAATGTTGAAAACAGTTGTGCTGATTAATATTTTTGTTGAAAATTTTTTTCAGGATTCTCTGATGAATGGAATGTTCAAAAGAACAGCATTCATTTGAAACAAAAATATTTTTTATTTATAATAAAATTTATTGTCCTGGCTTAATAAAAGTATTAATATCTTTCAAAAGTTATAATCTTAAGAAACAAACCTTTGAACGGTAGTGTATATTTTGTCATTTATTTTGCTTCATAATTGCTTTACTGTTTTAATTTTGCTAGGCTATTTAATGGTAGGCTGCATTGTGACAGCTTAACCCATATAGTATGACAACATGCTCTGCTCTTAGGAGATTGTGTTTCTTCAAGTACAGGAAGACATTTGTTCAAAGTGCTGAAAATGGATCTGCGAAGGACGACAGGAAAAGCACTTGTTCAGAGAAGAGTATTATGCCTAAAATAGCTTTGACCAGTTGCTACATGAGGATGTCTCTGTTGAGAGCCACTCAGGAAGCTGGTAGTAATTAATATAGAGACCTGCTGATGGAAGTAAAATCCTCTAACGTGTATAAGGAACACATAGGCCTTGCTTAACGTGAATGTACTGAATTTAACACTGAATAAAAAGATAGACAGTGAGAGGTGGAAATGAGACTGGCACACTCAGACACAAGTGCTCTCAGTCAGATACTCTCCCTTTGAGAGCTCTTGTTCCTGTGAGCTGCACTCCTTTAGGAATTACCTTCAGTTACTCGCATAAAATGAGTTTTTCGGGAGATTAAGAGAAACAAGACCCCCATCTGAAAAACACGCACTACAATATTTGTTTCAATACATGAGGCCTGCCTGAGACAGTGTTTTTTTCTTTCCGCCACAGGATGCCTTGGACAGGCTCTTCATTTACTGGCACCAGAAAAAGGCCTGGGACAATATTCCTGACGACACAGTGAAAAATTATACCCACAAGCATCATATTCACACATTTATATACCTTCACCTGTTTACTGCAGTGGCTGTGGGCTCAGCAGATTGGATCCAGCTCTAGCTGCAGAATTATCAATATGCATGCAGTCACCATGACTGTGTCGCAGTCTGTCCAGTACTCAAGGAATGGTAAGATAGAGATTCTGAAAGAAAAAGAAGTTGGGGGAAAAAAAGCATTTTAGTGTTTCATGGTTTTATGCCAAATGCAGATGTAAAAAGTTAGACTGATTTTTTTTCTTTCAAACGTGAGCTATTGCATTACAATACATATTAACAAATAATATATTAATAGCTGTTTCATCTGACGTCTATTTAAACACTATTTACACTCTCACTATTTTATTTATTTTGTCTGCTAACAATGTCCAGCAGTGGATGATGTGAGAATTCTGAGATTAACATACACCGATCAGGCATAACATTATGACCACTGACAGATGAAGTGAATAACACTGATTATCTCTTCATCCTGGCACCTGTAAGTGGATGGGATATATTAGGCAGCAAGTGAACATTTTTCCCTCAAAGTCAATGTGTTAGAAGCAGGAAAATGGGCAAGCGTAAGGATTTGAGTGAGTTTGACAAGGCCAAAATTGTGATGGCCAGACGACTTGGTCAGAGCATTTCCAAAACTGCAGCTCTTGTGGGATGTTCCCGGTCTGCAGTGGTCAATATCTATCAAAAGTGGTCCAAGGCAGGAACAGTAGTGAACCGGCGACAGAGTCATGGCTCTTTGATACACATGGGGAGCGGAGGCTGGCCCGTGTGGTCTGATCAAACAGACAAGCTACTGTAGCTCAAATTGCTCAAGAAGTTAATGCTGGTTCTGATAGAAAGGTGTCAGAATACACAGTGCATCAGTTTGCTGCGTATGGTGCTGCATAGCCGCAGACCAGTCAGGGTGCCCATGCTGACCCCTGTCCACCACCGAAAGCGCCAACAGTGGGTACGTGAGCATCAGAACTGGACCACAGAGCAATGGAAGAAGGTGGCCTAGTCTGATGAACCACGTTTTCTTTAACATCACGTGGATTGCCAGACATATGTGCATCGCTTACCTGGGGAACACATGGCACCAGGATGCACTATGAGAAGGCGGCAAGCCGGTGGAGGCAGTTAGATGCTTTGGGCAACGTTCTGCTGGGAAACCTTGGGTCCTGCCATCCATGTGGATGCTACTTTGACACGCACCACCTACCGAAGCATTGTTGCAGACCATGTACACTCTTTCATGGAAACAGTATTATCTGGTGGCTGTGGCCTCTTTCAGCAGGAAAATGCTCCTGCCACAAAGCAAAAATGGTTCAGGAATGGTTTGAGGAACACAACGAGTTTGAGGTTTTAACTTGTCCTCCGAATTCCTCAGATCTCAATCCAATCGAGCATCTATGGGATGTGCTGAATAAACAAGTCCGATCCATGGAGGCCACACCTTGCAACGTCCAGGACTTAATGCCTCTGCTACTAACATCTTGGTGCCACCACAGCACACCTTCAGGGGTCTAGTGGAGTCCATGCCTCAACAGGTAAGGGCTGTTTTGGCAGCAAAAGGGGGACCAACACAATAGTCATAATGCTATGTCTATGTATATACTAATTCATAATACATATAATGGTTACAATATATACAATAACTATATATTTTATTAATTTCGACAACATTCTGTGTCGGATATACACTTTATCCGCTTTATAAACTTTAGGGTGGGGGGGCTTATTTCACAGGTAGCATTTCATTACCCTTAATACACACAATTAAATAATATATTCACCCTTCTTCCATAACTGCACAACAATGAGGTCTGGAAATGAAGCACATTAAAAAAAGTAGCCTATCTATATTCTGTTAACACCTGATATTTACCGCATGTAACACGTCTCATATTTCTCAAGCTCTTCCTTGATACAGTTTATCTCTCTGGTAGCTAGTAAACTAACCTTTTTCCCTAAAAAAAACTTTATTCGCAAAATTGTTAAGCTCGAGTCTTCACTTGATTCGAATCACACATCAATTCATTCGTCCGCTTATCCTGTAGGCAGCATGGTGTGCGTTCACCCCAGCGTCTCGGTCCGTCTAGCAATTTAGGGAATAGGGATAAATGCAGGACACCGTAGACTGCAGCCTGCAGGCGGCCAGTCCATCAGTGATTTGAATCATGACTGAGTAAAATCATGATGAAACACTCTTGTCCGAGCCTTGAGGTGGCAGCAGAGCCAGGCAGAAAACAGTAGCCGTGCGCGAGACCAACGAATAAGGACGAAGTGCGTCATTTCCTATTTACGTTAGTTTTCCCGCGCTGGTTGGTTGTAGAATCAGCTGTCATTGAGAATCAACACTGATCAATTTAAACATGTCAGACTCAGATTATGATCCAGCTTGTTTGCCTGACTTGTTACCGCTGTATTATCGCAGACTATTCCCGTTCCCACAGTACTATCGCTGGTTAAATTATGGCGGTGGTAAGTAAATCTCCGACTTGCCACTTACGAACTCACCCACGTCAATCTCTGATAACACAACGAGCCATTCATTTCTCTTTAAAATGCTATTTTTTGGTAGTTTGTGTGTTTATAGTGCAAAGTCGATATATAAATAGTTCAGTTTAACCAGTATGGCTCCTGCATGCGTACATTTATATTAAGCGATATTTATGTATCTCCATTCTTTATATTCATATTCCACTTAATGTTGCCTTTTGCAGTGTTTAAAAACTACTTCCAGAACCGTGAATTTTCCTTCACGCTAAAAGATGACATTTATGTCAGATATCAGTCCTTCAGCACTCAGAATGAGCTGGAGAAAGAGATGCAGAAAATGGTTCCCTACAAGATTGATATTGGAGCAGTCTACAGCCACAGGGTAATAAACTCATGTTTCTTTATTATATTATATTATATGGAAAGTTGGCATGTAACAGCATTTTTAAACCGCAATTAGTTTATACTGACGTTATTGTGCCAATTTTTTATGACTTAGAAATGCATATTAGTTGAAAGATAATGGAATATTAATACTTCTAAAAATGTATGTATCATGTTATTGGATTTGAAATCAAATACAGTGGTTTAAATAAATTTACTATGTAGTATAATGGTACTGCAGCTATATATAGAATTGCTATTTTATAGTATTTTATAGATTGAATAAATATTGAGTGTTTGTTGCTATGGATTGCTGTGTGATTAGATGCTTCCTTTTTTAATTTTTTTTTATTCTCACATTTTTGGCTCTTAAATCTGCTTCATATTTCTTGTGGGAAAATGAAATCCCTTTTGAATAAAGAGATCATAATTTCTCTGTTTCTGTGATTGACAGCCCAGTCAACACAACACTGTGAAGTCTGGAACCTTCCAGGCCCTGGAGAAGGAGCTGGTGTTTGACATTGACATGACAGACTATGATGATGTCAGACGGTGCTGCAGGTATACAGATTCCTTATCACCTTCTTTTATCCTAATATGAAGTAGTGTTTTAAATGTAGTTATTTTGTGCATTTCTTGTTAATGTATTCATCTTTTTGTTCTTCAGTGCTGCTGATATCTGCTCAAAGTGCTGGACTCTAATGACCATCGCTATCCGTATTCTGGACCGGGCACTTCGGGGTAAGGGGGACTTCTCATCTACAGAACATTTACAATTTAAGTAATGTCATAACAGATGTACAGACTGTTGACGTGCATTGTGCTGTATGTGTGGTTCAGAGGACTTTGGATTCCATCATCTCCTGTGGGTGTATTCGGGCAGGAGAGGAGTGCATTGCTGGGTTTGTGATGATGCTGCTAGGAAGCTCTCAGTGGCGGCGCGGTCTGCCGTGGCAGAGTATCTCAGTTTAGTCAAGGTATTCAAATATCTAAAAAATTCTAAAAGTTGTATCCTGGGTTTGTTTACCATATTCACATGTCTTATCCAAAAGCTCAACTCTTTATCCTGTGAGTGTTTTAATTAATTGTGTGTCTTGTGCATGTTTCTTTAGGGTGGTGAGGAGACTGTGAGGAAAGTTGTGCTGTCCGATCCAATCCATCCATTCATCAAGTAAGGGGGGAAAAAAATGACCCACCTTCTTTAAGGAGTAGTTCACTTCAGAATTAAAATATCCTGATAATTTACTCACCCCCACATCATCCAAGATGTTCATGTCTTTCTTTCTTCAGTCAAAAAGAAATTAAGGTTGAGGAAAACATTCCAGGGTTTTTCTCCGTATAGTGGACTTCAATGGGGACAACGGGTTAAAGGTCCAAATTGCAATTTCATTGCAGCTTCAAAGGGCTCTACACGATCCCAGATGAGGAATAAGGGTCTTATCTAGTGAAACGGAAAAAATGTTTATGTTGCTCTGCGATGGGCCACGTATTACATAATCACGTCGGAAAGGTCACATAGGCGGAAATACTGCGGTAGGGTGAAAAACTCATCTAATTTTTTTCCTCCAACTTCAAAATCGTCCGATGTCGTTGCTTTACCCTTTTTTTTTTATTTTGGTGAAGGCCATTTGACTTAGTCTTTGACGTAATGCATGGCGCATCACAGATCAGAGCAAGAAAAGCATTTGTGGTTAAAGTATATACATTTTTATATATATATTATTTTTTTTTTTTTTTTAAAAGACTGAGCGTTTCACTAGATAAGACTCTTATTCCTCATCTGGGATCGTGTAGAGCCCTTTGAAGCTGCATTTGAAACTGCTATTTGGACCTTCAACCCATACCCCATTGAGGTCCACTATACGGAGAAAAATCCTGGAATGGTTTCCTTAACCTTAATTTCTTTTCGAGTGAAGAAAGACATGAACATCTTGGATGATGTGGGTGTGAGTAAATTATCAGGAAATTTTAATTCTGAAGTGAACTACTCCTTCAAGTATATGATGTGTCAACGTAATTGGTGTGACCGTAGTCTCTCTCTCTTTCTTTTAGTCATTCTCTTTCTGTGGTGGAGCAATATTTCCCACAGTATGCCATTGTGGAACAGGACATATTAGGCAGTAAGGAGAGTGTAGACAAGGTGCTCGCTCTGCTACCTGAAGATATCCTTTCATCCCCAGTAGTGTTGTCACCATAACAAAATTTCAGTATTTGGTACTAAAGTATCAGTACTTTTGATAATGCTAATTCCCAGTAAACTTGTTTTTCAATTAAGCAGGATATTATTGTTACCAAAATAGGGATTTGATGGTGTAACTGCTTTTTATGAGTTGGGCTCCTCTGTGCGTTATTTCTTTAAGTCTGACTTCACATATCAGAAAGGACTTGACAACCTTTTGTCAAAAAGAGAAAAACCCAATGGACCGATGGGACAAACTTTGCACTCTGGTTGAACATAAAAAGGTAAATGCAAATTGGTCGGAAAGCAAGACTGAGAGCACCTAATTGCAGGCAAATAAATCTGTCAGCATAAAGTGTAGTTCAGTTACCCATCATTTTTATTTGTTTGTGTTAAGTCTGCTAGTAAGAAGGGTGGTCAGTACTTCGATAAGGAGATCATGTTGCAGTACTGTTACCCTCGTCTGGATGTCAACGTCAGTAAAGGAGTCAACCATTTACTGAAGAGCCCCTTCAGCGTACACCCCAAGACAGGTGAGATCAAACTTTACCCTAGTAACTTCATTTATACTGTACAATTCAAAAGTCTGGGGTCAAAAAAACACAAAAAATGTACTTTTATTTAATAAGGGCGCATTAAATTGATCAAAAGTCACAGTAATTTATAATGTTGCTATATATATATATATATATATATATATATATATATAAATATAAATAAAATGAAATGAAATCATATTAGAAGACTGGAGTAATGATGCTGAAAATTCAGCTTTGCCATCACAGGAATAAATTACATTTTAAAATGGATTAAAATAGAAAAGTTCTTTTAAATTGTAATAATTTCACAAGGTTGCATATATTTGATCAAATGTATGGTGAGCATATGTGGTTTCTTTCAAAAACATTAAACATCTTACACACGTTTCTAGTCTTATTTTGCATGAATCATTTTCTATGCATTACATTCAAAGTAGAATGGGTTGCAATGTCGTTACATGTTGAATTTAAACATGTTTATTCTTTTTGTCTTTAGGTCGAATCTCAGTGCCAATAGATTTGAAAGAACTGAGCACGTTTGATCCTTTTGAGGTTCCTACGATCAGGTAAATGCTGACTATATCAGTCCATCTTTGCAGGGTTGTTCCATATAAAGTTGTAGGACATGACCACTGCTTTCATATCTCCACTCATCTGTCTCTGTAGTCTGATCTGCGAGGAGCTGGAGAAACCCAGAGAAGATGAGGTGGATGACGAGGACATGAAGGACAAGGAGAATGAACAAGATGCTGGAGAACGACGCAGAATCAGAGGTGAGCAAACGTGCATGACTCCTCAATTTATTCACTGTTCAAGATTCATCCTCAGTTCTATGGGCAGGTACTGAGTGCGCAACATGCTTTTGGTTATTTGTAGACTATAAGCGCACCAGCCTGGCCAAGTACGTGAAGGTCTTTGATCGTTTTTTGGAGGCAATGGCTCGATCTCGGAAAGGAGAGATGCTGATGAAGAGTGGTGAGTTACAAACAAGCTTCTGTTCTTCCTCTGACTTTCATGTTCTATACATTTAATTCTGCATGCTCATTTACGTTTCGATTTACTTTGAGCATTTAAATGACGACAGTTTGACTTTAAAAACACTAACATTTAAATGTAAATTTCAGCAAATATCAGAATGATTATTCAGTTTTCATACTGTACATTATAATGGGAGTTCACTTGTATTCAGAATGATTGATTTTAGGTTTTGGAGTTAGTGACTGCAGATTACTTAATTTCAATGTGATTTATTATTTTTCAGATCTTCAGAAAGACTTCTAGGACAGATGAGCTGAGACATTTTGCATTTACATGTTTGTCTGCTGACTTTTCTAATAAAATGTTTTCACTTGTTTTGTACTTGTTGTAAATCAGATTTAAAATTTTCTGGATGGGTTTAATTTTTCTACTGTCTTATTAAAATAACTTTTTAAACCAGACAGCAACATGGATTTGTAAAAGAAATCAATTACAAATGAAAGTGGTAGTTCTTTGAATTTAGAGAACATAAGTGGTGGGTAGCTAAGTACAACATAAGCATGATGTTAATTTAAGCACAAATTTATTCAAAAGCATTTCTTATGTGTTATAAAACAACATTGATAGACAAGATACAGTTTTACAAGCTGCATGGAAGCAGACTAGACAGCAAAGTGTAAACGGCTTCTCTTTGACTAACCATCAGTCTCATTTGGCCATGTCAATTAGACTCTGTAGTGATGTTGGAACCCAGGTTTTCTCGCCTTGGACGAAGACCACTCCACGCTCAATGTAGATGACTATTCTGCCAAATGTGAACAACTGTTTTCCCATATGCCGTTTGGCTACCAGTGGCATGAAGACGATGCCGTTCTCCTCGGCCTTGGCCTGGACTAGATCTTTAAAGTTGGTAGGTACAGATGTTGGTACCGCTGCGGTGCCTGGTGGCCGTGTGGCAGAATTCTCCACTTCACGGCGCTCAGGCTGAGGCTCACACTGGAAATCTTTCCTTCTCTCCGTCTGAATCAGATATGCAATGTTCTCTCTTGCTCCAGGTTGCATATACCCACCTGCAACAAAAGACATAGGTGAAGTTGAAGGTAGAATGAGACACCGGTACAACGCTATAAATGTTTAGTGGACTTCATGTTATTTTTCTAGAGTGTGACTGACCTAATCCAGAAGCAACGGCACGATTCATAATGTCAAGTGCCTCGTTCAGTTTTTCTTTGACCAATGGGTGACTAAGCAGGTTCTCTGAGAGTAAGCTCTTCCAGCCAAGATACCATTTAGTGATCTCCTCATAGTTTGGGTTGTTACTGAGCCAGGAACACAACACCTGCAACAAGAAACATTAGTACTGCATTCAAATGGAGGAGTGCCACTAAATAAATCAATTTATTAATATAAAAATAAACTGATTAAAATATTATAAAAAATACATTTGTTAGTACATTTGTTAGTTTGTAAGAACATAAAATATTTAATTCATGTTTAAAATGTACAGACCCTAAAGTGATGGTGATGGGAAAAAAATAGTTCAATGCTTTTGCATTCTATCACAAGACCTTTTGCGTTTCCCCCAAGAAACTTTTGTGTTTTGTTAGCGAACAATTTTTTGCGAACAATGCTGGATGACAAAATAACCTTATAAAATTCACACACTAAGTTGAGTACATAGAGACATTGAGTGTATAGTATGTCATCTGAGTCACAACAAATAAATTGGTCATTAAAGCCTTCATTTTCTTTTTAAGCTGCTCTTAGTCTTTGATACATTTTGACCCAAAAATACTGATGTATTACACAGGTTTGGTTCTAACTGATATGTTTCTTCTACATAGTTTGCATGAATACAAAAACGTTTTGTATTCTTTTGGCTGATTCTAAATGACTGTTGGACTGACCTGTAGCCATTTGGGGAAGAAATTCTTATCCAGCAGTCCAACCATGGTGGAGACAGAGAGCATCCCCTCCCAGTCCATCACCCAGTTGAATGGGTCCAGCAGTTGCTGATGAGGATTCACCACCAGCTCTCCTAAACATAGAGCTGCAACACAGTAGCAAAACCTTCAGAGACTCCCTCACACTCCTAAAGCCTGACACTGAAAATCTAGCAGATAAGTGCATACCCAGTTTGGGGACAATATTTTTGACCATGAAGGCCTCCCAGGCACCAGGTGTGAAGACATCTCTCCAGGGTTGCAGAATGAGTCTGGCTGAGGAGTCGCTGGGGTGCCAGCGTTGCAAAGCATGGGCTAGTTTACTGCGTATGGGAGCATACAGTGGCTCAAGACGGGTTTGCATCAGGGGCAGCCAGGGATGAATCCATGAATGGATTGGCACTGTGTCCGTCAGTGGGTTCCAGCTGTCCACCTATCCAAAAACAGATAGAGTTACATCTTGCATGGACTCACATACTTGCGTTTAACAAGAAAATGTACTGTGCGCTAGGGCTGTGCGATATTGAAGAAAAATGCGATATGCAATACCTTGTTAAATAATGCGATACGATATTGCTTTAAGTGTGTAAAATCTATTTAAATTATATATTTTTTAAATTATTTAAAAACTGAGAATGATAAAAGCATCGCTCGCTACAACTGACAGTTGAAAAAAAAAAAGTGACCAGCAGTGTTTTAGTAAAAATGTATGTCAAATCTGACAATATCAGTGTAAACAAACAAAAAATGTAATGCAGATATTTAAATACCAAAATCTCTTTGCTTGACTTGGTAACATATAGTTATATCAACCTAAAACTTAACATCAAGAGCATCCAGGTAAACAAAGACACCTGAACTAGGGGTGGACGATTATTTTTGTTATTTTAATTTATCTTTGTTATTAAAAATAAGAACTAAAAACAGTAGTCTTCACATGAATTAAAGACAGACAGCGGCAGGGTTACTGTATTAACAGGCTGTCACTTTAAGACCTAATGCACGGATCCTATTGACACGCATTCGGTTTCTTTCCCCAAATGATATCGCCATTTTGACATAAATGTGTGTGTATTTGACAGTTCGAGTGTGTTACAAGACACGAAACAGAAGGGATCCCACGCTTTCAGAGAGGTGGCTTGTGCGCACGTTTTAATGTGTGTCAAACAGCGTGAGACCAAAAGGAGTTGTTTTTCGGCAAGTTATTGCGTTTAATAACTCTTTTTATCGTCAAGCAAGTCACATAAGTAACAGTTGTGTGCCTAGTCTATTCTCTGTTATATGCGTCGACCTAAAACGTACACTTTTCACAATGTTGAAGTAGCCTATTAAAATCATTCAGATAATGCGTGCCGTTGTGATATGCATATCGTGATATGTACATTTGTGATATTTCGATATATTGCGCAGCCCTACTGTGTGCTTTGTTCATATGTTCAGCACAAACCTCTCTCTGTAGTCGTGGGAAAATAAGCTGCTCCAAAACATTGTCCAGAATCCACTGTGGTAATACAGGAGCCCAGCATTCCACACAGTCCACCATGGGCCCCACATTTCTGGGCTGCCACTGCGATACACAGGTCCTCATGACTGGAACCCACACTTCCCATATCAATCTGCACAGAAAACTGCTGCTTAAGTCATCTGCTTTCACAGACAGACCACATACACACTCTCGGATATGTTTTACCTGTGATAGGGGTCCATGTTAGAAGTGTCGGGTCCACCGTGAAGAGATTGTGAGCTTTCAAGAATGGCCCTCCACTGACCTACTTCCTCTAAACCATCTGAACAGTCCTACAGATATAGAGAGAGAGTATAAATTAGTTCAGAACTTATACACAGGGTGGACACAATAACAAAGATTATATATATATTACACAATTTATTAAATATATATTTTTCAAGGCCTGAAGAAGTGTGTATATATATACTTCATATACATTACAGTTCAAAGGTTTGTGGTAAGTATGATTATTTGTTTTATCTTCAGTTTCACATGATCCTTCAGAAATCATTCTAATGTACTGATTTGTTACTTAATAATAAAAATCAATGTATGTATCATCAATGTTGAAAAAGGTTGTATTGCATAATATTTTTCCATTACCATGACCAATTGTTTTCAGAATGTTAAAGCCTTTACTGTTACTTTTGATCAATTTACTGTACCCTTGCTGAATGAAAATATTTCTTTCAAAAATATATATATTTTTTTGTTTTACCTTCAGTGGATCCCAGCTGCGGAGCTTCTCTTTTAATAGAGGATGCACAACAGACACAGCTAGATCTCCCAAACCCAAAGTCTTATACTCCTGATAGAACTCTGTCTGCAGCTGTTGGAAGACCTTAGCACACTCCTGAAGGTTGAGCGCAGGGTTTCCCTCCATATCGCCTGCTTCAAAGCTCTCCACCAGGTTCATCACCTGTTCTAGCCGACCAAGGGACTCTTCCTCCTCTGCCAGCCTGACCTGCAGGGCGTCGCTCTCATGGGTCAGGGTCACCACAGTGTCCTTCTCATGCTGTAGACGTCGTGCACTCTACACATGCAACACAAACCCACAGACTGTTCAGGTAAAGTAAGCGGACAAGGTCACGTTTTTTTTTTTTCAAATTAAAAACTGGCTGTATGTATCCATCATTAACCAAAACAAGCAAACATTATTAAAGGTGCAGTAAGCGATTTCTGAGGATTGGACCGAGCAGCACAACACATCTGTAGCCAATCCGCAGAAGGGGGCGTGTCCACACATGATGGGGAAGGAGAGAGTGAGCAAGAAGGAGATTTGCAGAAAGACTGTAGAAAGAGAAATGGCTGAGACATTAACAAAAAAAAACAGAAAAAGTAAAGGTAAGAGGAATATCACTGGAAAAAAAGGTTTTATGATCAGGCAAGCAAGAGCTTTAGGGCCCACGTTGAAATGAGAAAAGCTTTCCAACGCTGGAGAGGTTGCATTGTTTCTGCTCCATATGTGAGTAACAATGATTTTGCTATGTTTCACAGAACTAAGACATGCTGTTGTTGTAATGTTAGCTATAGTAACAGTGTCTGGAACTGGTGTGCCGCTGGCAGCTAACAATGAACTCATGCTTGTTCATTTGTTGTTCTTCCTTGTTGTATGTTTCTTAGAAATGGCTTACTGCACCTTTAAGTGAATTATGCAATTAAACATAAGACATAAAGTGGGGTTAGACTGAATGTCCTACTAAGAGAAAAATATACAGAAAACTTTTTTTCTCCTACAGCTCTCAAATTCTGGCAAAGGAGCACCCAAGTGGTACACCACATGAAATGGACATTTACAAATACTACAAACATTAAAACAATTTTAAATATTTATATTGCATAATATTTTATAATTAACATTATATAATAATAATTTATATAGTGTTAATTTACATAAATATTACTTTTTTCTAATTTACTGTCGATTTAATGCAAGTTTATGAGTGCTTTACCTGTAGGATGTCTTGCTCTGTGAGCTCAATGAGCAGTTTGAGGTTGTGTTCCAGCTCCGGGAGAGTGAAGCCAGAGCTCTTCTGCTCTCGTGCGCTGACGCTCAAAGGAGCCTCCTCAGGAACACTGTGCTTCTGACTCATATGACTGTAACTATGATACACCTTCTGCTCTCTGCCTGTCATATCGATCACCTGAAACGCATGAGGGATGGGTTCATTGTTTATTCTGTCTGAGATATATTTAAATGATTATTGTGCATTACTCTAATTGTTTTACGCTCTCACCTTGACCTGAGCCAGTTCTCCAGCAGGTCTGCTCATGCTCTTGTTGGCCAGTTTGCCATGAGCTTTCAGCTCTTCCACAGTCTTGTAAGAATATCTGGGCTTTTTCTTTGCTGTTCCCGGGTCTTTACGCCATTGCCCCAACTCCCTCTGAAACTCCTGCAAAGATGAAAATTAAAGCTGCTGGCTGGTTCACTGTGCTGGTGGAGACAGTTTAAGGTTTGTGGATCTAATGTTTAGTCAGAAGATTTTGTTTCCTGACCAAAAGGAAAAAAAAACATGTTTTTTTTTTTTTTTCCCATGCTGTATTTACAAGTATTGCTTCCGGCCATTCAAATTGCCTATCTGGATATGTTCGGTTTTTTAAACAAAAGTAATGGAGAATTTGATTTGTCCACTGAGAGCAATCAAAAAATACCCATGTCATACAGCCAATAATTAATATTAATAATTAAGATTTTTGCAGTTTTCTTTAAATAGTGCAGTTTATGAAGTTATACAAATAACAGTATTTTTAATTGTTGTATTTAGAAATTAAAATGCCTGATCCAGTGTGGTGCAGTCACCATCATTAAAATTAAAAGCATTTTTCTAAAATAATACTGCGTCTCAACCTTTTGTATTATGCTCACTGTCAGGTTAGACTCTGGTTACTTTGGTATATATATTGGCCAGACAGCACCAAAAACCACTCATGTTGTATTGTTCTTACTTGCTCCTCTTCCTCCTCAGAGTCTATAACAGGGAAATCCTGTAGGGACTGCTGGGTCCTCTCATTACCATATGCACCAACTGCTCCCTTCCCCTTCCGCACCTTAGCCTCAATCGGATTCACAATACCTGCAGACAAAGATATTTACATCATGCTACCAGAAATTGATCTCTGTGTAAGCACACGATGCATAAAATAATTCACAATAAGCTAAATAAACTAAAATCAGTATACTGTGGTATGAAATAAAGGACTGAAATGTTTTACCCTGAGCATTTTTGCCCAATCCTTTTCCTTGAACGTAACCCATCTTCTGCAGAAGTTTTTGACCAATGCCTCGTGTGTGTTTCTCCCAGGATCCCAGGTCCTGCCCTGTTCTAATACCGCCTGCAAACCTCTGGGATGTCTTAAAGCTTGCACCCTAAAGTGAAGAATTCAAAGACATTTACAATACAGTTCAAAGGTTTGGCATCAGTAAGACATTTTATAAAATATATAAATACTTCAGCAAGGACATATTAAATTGATCAAAAGTGACAGTAAACACATTTCTAATGTTACAAAAAAACTGAGGAGAGAAAAGCTGGAGTCACTCGTTACTGAATGAGGAAATTACTCAGAAATTTCAAGTAAATGCTGAATAAGAAATGTTTCTTGGGCACCAAAATCAGATTTCTGAAGAATCATGTGACTGAAGACTGGAGTAATGGCTGATGAAAATTCAGCTGTGAATCACAGAAATAAATTATATTTTAAAATATACAATAGAAACTCATTATTTTAATAAATGCAGCCGTGGTGAGCATAAAAGACTTCTTTCAAAAACATAAAAAAAAAATAAAAATAAAAAAATCTTACATCCCCAAACTTTTGAATGGAAGTGTAAAAAGACATATTTGGACCCAATATTCAAGACAAAGATGTTGTTGTGTAACATTTTTTAGGCATCTCAATATACCGTTTGGAGCTTTTTGGGAGCTGCGGTGCGAGGTGTAGGTGGAGGAGGAGGTGCATCTCCACTGTCATTGGAGTCATCTGAACCCTCCTGCTGCGCTTTCTCCTCAGCTGCAGTCTTTCTTATGCCACCACTCACAAAGTTCACAGGAGCTGAATAGTCTTTCGCTCTGTGTAGATACAAACATCAATATTGAATGCTGAATTTATTATATGACAATTAAAATTATATTCACTACTTAGTCACCAACAATCTGAGAGCTGAAAACAACAATTTGTTCAACAACAACCACAAACCTTTTCCCCCCAAAGCTGGGTCGCTCATCATCAGAGTCATGCTCTGCCCAAATCCCATAAGTTGCTTCTTCTTTAGTCTGCCTGTGTCTGCGTCTGTCTGGGTTGAACTCATTGGCCAAGTCCCACTCAGTCACCTCAAACTTTTCAATTTCCACACCATCCTCCTCCTCCTCATCACCTCTACGCCCATACAAATGGGACATAGACATCTCTCTGTTGGGATGAAATAAGAATGTTTAGGCCAGGGGTTTTCAAACTGGAGTCTGACTCTGAGAAGGCCACAAGGGAGTACTAGGAGGGCCATGAAAAACTGAGAAAAACAGTGTAAAAATGTACAAATAAATAAAATATTTAAATAAAAAAATAATACATCTAACGTTACCAGTGTTATAGTGAGTAGAAAACACAATAACTGTATAAGTTACGCACATACTTATAATGTAATATTTAGCAGTATAAATTGGGTCTTCTATCCGTTTATGAAAACATCTAGCTGCCTCTTAAAACGTTAGAATGGGTGTCCCTCGCAAGAGGAAGATGATATTTGGGGGTCCGTGGCGTCTAAACGATTAAAGGCAAAGCAGTAGTTTATAATAAAAGTGAATGCGCTTATTGTATTTTCTCAAAGCATACCCACATGAGTGTTTTGACCCTAATATGAGTACGTCACGCAAACGTTTTAAAAAAAGTAACGTTATTAAGGTTAGCTTAGCATTGCTATTTCTGATGTAAACAAAAAAACCTGCCTTCCTTTAAAGCAGTTTTTCAGGGGTTTTTATTTTATTTTTGTCAAATAAGAAATAAACACGTTTGTATTGAAATAACAGAGATGACACAAACAAAATATTTTACCTGAAAATGCGGTTCCTCGCTGTCAGCAAGAGTCAGAGACGGCAAGAGTGCATCCAAAAGCAACTTCCTGTTGGAGCCGGAAGCAGAGCTGTGACATCAGAGCGACGCAGAGGTCAGAAACCCTCTCTTACAGCCATCTTGGATCCTGTGCCCTGATCTAGTGAGTAGTTCTGTGTTACATCTACTGTCATCCAACGTTGCATTAGTGCTTTTGGCCTCTCATTTATTACATGTATTGATGCTGTAGTGTTCCTCTGTGACGAACGGTAAAGATTTCTTTGTTTGACGGCTTTTTTGAGGAAATATATTGATGAATACAACCGGCTGACTGTTCAAAATGGGGGAGCGAGACGCACCGCGACTCGCTGTATGCGAGGACTTCAGCCGAGGGCTTTGTGTCTG
Source organism: Paracanthobrama guichenoti (assembly GCA_018749465.1). Classification (NCBI taxonomy): domain Eukaryota; kingdom Metazoa; phylum Chordata; class Actinopteri; order Cypriniformes; family Gobionidae; genus Paracanthobrama; species Paracanthobrama guichenoti. The sequence goes on from CM031965.1 coordinate 12,270,861, forward strand.
ACGAAACGCTTAAGTCATGAGAAATATGTTATTATAAACGAATACAGTGATGTTTGTGAGACGTCTGTAGTGTAATGGCGAAAATAATTTTCATTGTGTGGGACAGTAAGGACTTATTTGAAAGTTGATCTCGCCTATTAATTCATTTAAAAACACACATGCTATGATAACAACATTATCATGGCGGAATCAAAGCTTGTTTCCTATTAGTCGTCGACGTTTTGTTTTCATTTGGGTATAAGTTAGTCATACACTAGTAGCGTGACAGTGTTGCTCTGTTACACACGTGAAATGTGCATCATACTACACATGCACCTATGAACGGGTTGTAAAATAATGTTTTGATGTCATTATGATTCTAAATGTGTCGTGTAATGTGCCTGGATTATTATAAAGCGCACCGTTTCTGTTCAGTGGACTTGTGAAATGTTATCATGTAAGCTCGATACTTTAGAATACAGCAGTTTGTTAATTCAGCCGGCACTGAGTGCTGACAACAGAGGCCTACAGGAAGAGGCCTAGTGCGCTGCTGTGGTTGAATAGTAAAAGCCAGATGAACACACAGACACACAAAGCTTCTAATGTCTGATATCTCTCGTTTCTGTTGCAGACCAGAATGCCAGGCGAAGCCACAGAAACTGTCCCTGTTACAGAGCAGGAGATGCAGCAGCCCCAGGCCGAGACGGGTTAGTACTGGCTTCAAATGTGCATGTCTGACACTAAACCGGTTGTGTGAGGGGTCCTGGAGCTTTATTGTTTTTCACTTTTTAAATGTAAAGCCATTACTGGAAGGTTGCTCAAGATCCGTCTATTTATGTTAGTTATGCACCTGTTTCAGATTTCTTTCAGGGTTTTTTTTTTTTTTTGGTCCTGTACCAGCTGTTGTAGAGACTTCACAAAGCAAGTTTCTCTAGTTGGAGGGCTGTCGGGTGGGGAAGTAGTTTGAGTCATTTATTTCTCCACCTAGAGGTTTTTAGGTTAATTTGCTTGAGCCCCTCCCTGGATTAAAAACTGAACTAGTTTTATAAAAGGGAGCATTCAGACAATTTTCATGTTGATCCAAACCTGTATAGCTTTGTTCTGTGGAACACAAAAGAATATACTTGTCCCTACAATTAAAGTTAATGCAGTTAACAACATTGGACCCATTGACTTCCATTTATACAGACAATTAAAAGCCTTTTTCAAAATGGGGGAAGGGGAGCTACCTGTTTAAGCTGATACACATCTGCAGTGTGATTTCATGATTTAAGTATATTGATTGGTTAAGAGGTAATGAGACAAACTTTTGGTTTTGAAAAATAAGAGTGATCCAGGACTGCCTTGCCCAACAGTGTTTGCCTGCACTGATTAATATGGCACTAAAGTTTTTTTTTTCTGTGATTATTGAAAGCACATGCATCCTTAAATGTTTGAATGGAATCTGGGTAACGCAACACTGCATGAACGTTTTTCTTAATTTAACTGAATTTGAGTGCTCTCAACCTGAATATTTATACAACAAAATTTAACAGGACTAGAAAGAGTGTTTATTCTTGTTCTGGAGGGATTTGTGTTCAGGAATGTTATTTGCCAGGCTTTGTGATGTAATTGAGCATGTTTACAATGTAAGAGGTCTTAGAATGATCCTGAATTTGAGGAACTCCATTTTAGTTAATATTTATTTATTTTTTGCAATGAAAATGTTACGTGTTACATTTATGTAGCAAAATTAGTTGTTTTTAAAGTACACTTTTGATTAAGCATACAAATCTCGGTCGACTACATTTACATTTATGCATTTGGCAGACGCTTTTATCCAAAGCGACTTACATTGTATTCAAGGTACACATTTTTTTTTTTTTGGGTCAGTTCTTGCTTTCCCTGGGAATCGAACTCATGACCGTGGCGTTGCTAGAGCCACGCTCTTATTGTTTGAGCAACTTTCCTGTAGCTCAAACAATAAGACTAAACGACTAGTGGACCAGTTTACCAGTTCATTCACAGATCTGGAACACTATCTCTTGGGTGGTTCTCTGATGGTAAACTGCAGTTATTATGACAACATGGGGAAGAAATATCATTGCTTGAATCTGTTGTCATGGGAGAAACAAGATTTGTAGAACTAAATATCTTTCTGTGTTTTTCACTAGGCAGAATTTGATGGCCTTGGTTTTGCATTTCATGTTATTTCTTTTCAGATTACTAATTCAGGAGCCAAGTATTTATTACATTCTTTGGAGTTCACATTTCCTGATATTGACTAGAGCTGTGGTGATAGTATGCCTTCGACAATATTAAGATAATAATTGGCTCGTTTTTCCATTAATGTATTTTTTTTATTGTTATCAGCCTAGTATTATCAAATTAATATTACGATCTACAATTAATTTGCCTTCCCTAATTTCATAACGACATCACCATATAACCACAGTTGTGACACCGACGTGAAGATTCAATTACATTTTTTTTTTTTTTTTTTTTTTAAACGGATTGCAAAACTACAAAATTGATTTGCAAGGTGATCCATTTACAAATTGTTGAAGCCAAGGCAAAAACATTGACCATCAGCGTTTTGTTTCCGTAGCACATTAACAATTTAAATGACACTAACAATACAATTACAAATTAATAATATTACTAAAATTATATAAGCCTAGTAACAGTCTTTAGGTCTGAACAGAGCACAATAATCAGTCGCCGGTGAAAATCAACTTAAAGAAACTTATTTAACAAGAAACATTGATTCATCTAATTTTTTTATTATCATTAATGTATAGTCCTCAAGAGAAATATTAAGCCAATAAATTAAAATAGTTAATTTATAGATTTAGCTCTCGTCATGTCTGAGAGAATCCCGTGCGGCATCAGTTGCCAAAAGCTCAGTCAGTTTTTGCTTTTTTTGAGGGAATAATTGACTGGTTTTAGACTCCTTCTCCGACACAACTTGTGCAAGGTTTGCAAATTGTATTTGAGAAATGCGATGCAGCATTTTTCTTCTGCAGCTAGCCTACATCTTTGTGTGAAAAATGATAGAAAAAGATTCTAATTTCCTGTCATAATAAAAACCATAATTAGATTCAAGAGTTTTATTTGTCACATACAGTTATATACAGAATATACAACCGGCAGTGAAATGTAAACAGGTCCGCTCCATGGACAGTGCAAATTCACAGTTAAAAACACAAGGGGGAAATTATAATAGAAATAGAATAAAAAGGTATTTTATATATAAAATAATCTCTGTAGAATTATAAATAGTCAAGTGGAAGGAAAAAAGTAAAAAATAAAATAAAATAATTGAAGTAGACTGTGCAGTGAGTAAACTGTAGACTTATAAATATGTGGTTAACAAATGTATAAAGAGTATAATGTGCAAACAGGTTTATAACAGGTTGTTACACAGTAACAATGAGAACAGAACAGAAAGTGCAGTGCAATGTCAGTGTATCGATGTTTATCCTGAAGTGAAGTCACGTGATGTTAAGTGACTGAGTTCAGGAGTCTGATGGCCTGGGGGAAGAAGCTCCTTCTGAGTCTCTCAGTTTTGGCCATCAGGCTTCGGAAGCACTTACCAGATGGCAGCAACGTGAAATGAGGGTTAAGTGATGTACTGCAAGTAGCAATACAACCCTTTTTCACATTGTCAATAAAAATGGACATTTGTATTTTACTTGTAATTCTGAGGTTGCTGTTTGAGTAGGCAATATTATACTTTTAACAGTGAATGTCCTTTTCATATTTTTTGTAATTAATTTTTATGTAAGAAACATCATAGTAAATGAATATCAGAGGGCAATGTTAATTTAATACAAATGTTTTTAGATGTTCATTGCCAGTGCCTTTTTTGTTCACGCATGTGCAGTTGAGTGGTCTTAACAATCCGTAACCAGATTTTCATAGTGCGTTTGATTTGCTTTAGTAGCCCGTTGTGCTTTTGGGTGAGCAGTTTAACACTGAGCAATTAAAAGCATCCCTTGTAACCAGCATGGATGTGATGGTTTACACCATGCAACTTTTTACTTGCCAAAAAAAGTCACTCTAGTGTTTTATTTCCATTAGCCACACCTGCTGCTGCGGCCCCTGCTCCCTCTCAGGCAAAACCTAAAGAGGGCAAAACTAATCTCAAGCTGTCCTCATCTCCTCATGCCACCGCTCCTAAGCCAGTTCCTGCTGGACGTAGGAAGCGCTCCTCTCTATCTGCCTCCTCAAGCTCCCCTACCTCTCCTAAATCTGCCTCTGGCCCACGTGCCACCCCTCCATGTTCCCCTTTGGCCTCTCCTCCAGCTGACTCTCCTGTAGCCTTGAAAGCTGAGCAAACTGTTCCCAAGGTGGTAAAGGCTGGCAAACAAGGGAAGCAACAGAAAACAAAGAATTTTAAACCTGCCGAACATGAGCAGGTGCCTCCCTCTGCCTCCAAGCCTGCACCAGTGGCAGCTCTGCCATCTCTTGCTGTACCAATTCCTGAGGAACCAAAACCAGCAGGCAATGCTGATGCTCCCCCTGTCTCCCCCAAAATTGCTGTGGCTCCTGTGGCCTTTAAAGTGACTTCCAAATCTGCTGTCCCAGCACCCAAGTCATTTACAGCAGCCGTGGCCACCAGTCCACCCAAAGTGGCTGAAACCCCCAAGTTTGCCACTGAAGCTCCAAAAGTAGCAACCCCTGCTGCTTCAGAAGCCAAGACTTCTTCACCTTCAAAAGCAGCTGAAAAGCCTGGCCCTGCCCAAGTGCCGAGTGTGAACCCAGCCAATGCTGCTCCATCAAAACCTGCTCCTTGGGTTGTGCCTGCAAAGTTTGAAGATGAGGATCTCCCACCTCTCTTACCACCTGAGAATCCTTTTACAATGCCTGCTTTCCCCCCCATGCCACCTAGTACAATCCCTGTAGTTACCCCAACAGCTCCTAAAGCTGAGCCTGTTGCCTCCAGTAAAGTTGAATCTGGCCCTGCCCCTAAAGCAAAGGTTGCTGCTAAAGCTAAACCAGCTCCTAAAATTGAGCCTGTCCACACCCCTAAAGATGTGGCTGCTCCTGCACCTAAAGCTAAGTCTACCCCTAGCCCTAAAGCTGAGCCTGTTCCTGCCATTAAAGTTAAACCCATTGCTGCCCCCAAAGTTGAGGATGCCCCTGCCCCCAAAGCTGAGGCTGCCCCTGCTGCTAAAGTTAAGCCTGCTCCTAAAGCAAAGTCTGCTCCTATCTCTAAGGTGGAGCCTGCCGCTAAAATTGAGCCGGCTGCCCCTGCTGCTAAAGTTGAGCCGGCTGCCGCTAAAGTTGAGCCGGCTGCCGCTAAAGTTGAGCCGGCTGCCGCTAAAGTTGAGCCGGCTGCCGCTAAAGTTGAGCCGGCTGCCGCTAAAGTTGAGCCGGCTGCCGCTAAAGTTGAGCCGGCTGCCGCTAAAGTTGAGCCGGCTGCCGCTAAAGTTGAGCCGGCTGCCGCTAAAGTTGAGCCGGCTGCCGCTGAAGTTGAGCCGGCTGCCGCTAAAGTTGAGCCGGCTGCCGCTAAAGTTGAGCCGGCTGCCGCTAAAGTTGAGCCGCTGCCGCTAAAGTTGAGCCGGCTGCCGCTAAAGTTGAGCCGGCTGCCGCTAAAGTTGAGCCGGCTGCCGCTGCTGCTAATGTTAAGCCTGCCCCTAAAGTGAAGTCTGCTCCTACCTCTAAAGTTGAGGCTGCGTCTGCTTCTACCTCTAAAGTTGAGGCTGCTGCTCCTCCTAAAGTTGAGGCTACTCCTCTTAAGGCTGCTGCTGCTCCTTCTAAAGTTGAGGCTGCTGCCCCTAAAGTTAAACCTGCACCTGCCCCTAAAGTTGAGGCTGCTGCCCCTAAAGTTAAACCTGCACCTGCCCCTAAAGTTGAGGCTGCTGCCCCTAAAGTTAAACCTGCACCTGCCCCTAAAGTTGAGGCTGCTGTTCCTCCTAAAGTTGAGGCTGCTGCCCCTAAAGTTAAACCTGCACCTGCTCCTAAAGTTGAGGCTGCTGCCCCTAAAGTTAAACCTGCACCTGCCCCTAAAGTTGAGGCTGCTGCCCCTAAAGTTAAACCTGCACCTGCCCCTAAAGTTGAGCCTGTCGCCCCTATCCCTAAAGTTGAGCCTGTCGCCCCTATCCCTAAAGTTGAGCCTGTCGCCCCCATCCCTAAAGTTGAGCCAGCACCTGTTCCCAGACCACTTAAAGCCCCATCCATACTGGAACCTGTCATCAAGAACGACAAGGGTATCTCTTTCTGTCTGTCTTTGCTTTCTGCGTTTTGTTTTTGCCAAATAATGTTGTTTCCCCCGTAATCCTTTAGGATCACATTATTAGTAAAAGTAAGCCTGGTAACTCCAGGATCTTAAAATCATCCTTTGTCTTTTGAGTGAAGTTAAAGCTTCAGAAAGTTGTTCAAGGAACAAAGCTCAGTAGCTGAATGGTTTTTGATTTCATCAATATGGATATTTTTCAGAGTTTTAAGTATAATGGCAATTAACTTTAGATTTTATCTTGCAGTATGTTTAAAGGTATTTATTTTGATTTATTTCAACAGTATTCTAGTGAAAAATGTATTCTGTGTGTCTAATGGCAAATTAATGTAATGTGTCTGGGTATTTTAGGGTCTGGCACTGAATCTGACAGTGACGAATCTGTTCCTGAACTGGAGGAGCAGGACTCTGCACAGACACAAACACAGCAGGCACAGGTAATATTATTTTAACTGAGTCTACCAGTAGCATTATTTGCACTCCACTGTTTTCTCAGACATTTTTATTTTTATTTTACATTGACATGAACTGAAGTTGTATTATCTTTTTCTTAGCTTGCAGCTGCAGCTGAAATCGATGAGGAACCTGTCAGCAAAGCAAAACAAAGCAGAAGTGAGAAGAAAGCCAGGAAGGTAGGTCATCCTCAAACCAAATGAATCTGATTATAACACTTAAATTTTGATGTCTGCACTGTTATATTTAACTGTACCCTTGCTTCCCTTTGCCAGGCCATGTCCAAATTGGGGTTGAGACAAGTTGCTGGTGTTACCAGGGTAACCATTCGCAAGTCCAAGAACATTCTCTTTGTCATTACCAAACCAGATGTCTACAAAAGTCCAGCTTCAGATACTTACATTGTCTTCGGTGAGGCCAAGGTAAAGATTGGTTTCTTAAGTTTGGTGTGTGCTCCTGATACATCAACCGTTTTAGTTGAAAAATAATTCTACAGGGCAACTTTTCTGGACTATACAAGCCTAAGTGACCCCTCAATGATGATTTAAACAGTTTGACTTTCGTTCATCTGAGTCTGATGAAGCCAAACTTTCTGTCCTGAAAGAGGAAACTTTCACAATGGTGTGAGGAACGGAATGAAGCTTACAAAACAAACTAAAATCCTGATTCTTTCTTCTCTCAGATTGAAGACCTGTCACAGCAAGCTCAGTTAGCAGCTGCAGAGAAGTTCAAGGTTCAAGGAGAAGCCGTTTCAAGCATCCAGGAAAACACACAGACGCCCACAGTACAGGAGGAGAGCGAAGAGGAAGAGGTGAGCACCAACACTGTTGTGATTCTAACACTAAATAATACTGCTTTCGTGAACGGTCTTGTTAACGTGTTCAACAAATATGAAAAGTAAATATGTCCACATTCATGTGAATTTTATTTTTCTTCCAACCATTTACAGGTTGATGAGACCGGAGTGGAGGTCAAGGACATTGAGCTGGTCATGTCACAGGCCAATGTATCCAGGGCAAAGGCTGTGCGTGCACTGAAGAATAACAATAACGACATTGTCAATGCTATTATGGTGAGTTAAACTGATAACGTCTCACTTTATGCAGTTAATTCCAAAACTCTTCTGTGATGAATTAACAATTGACTTTCGTTCTTCTGAATTTGTCTTGAAGCCAGTTCATTTGTCCTGAGAAGAGCTCAGGCTTTAAATGTAGTGTCATGAAATGAAGCAGTCTTACTCAATTGATCTTTTTGCCTGTCTTCACAGGAATTGACGATGTAAATGGAGATCAGGGACTGGGTCACAATAAGATGTTGCTGATTTGATCTACACTATTGTTTGTACAATTTATACCCAAGAGAAATAAAGGAGTGGATTGAAGAAATAATTTTTTTGTATTTTATACTATTTATGGAAATTATTTTCAGTATGCAAATGTTTGTGCTTTGGCCAAATTTACCACAGAGGAAAGGGATGTAAAAGTATGAACTAGCTCTTAACTTTGTCTGAGGATGGATCCTTTTAAATTTGTAAGCGCTTTAAATTTAAAATAAAGATTATCCAGTCAAGGCTGTCCAAAATGGAAAACATAATAATTGCATGTTCTCACCAAATGTGACTTTTCGAGCCATATGACTCTTCAGACATTAGAGGGCAGTTTCCCGGACAGAGCTTAATCTTTGTCCCAGGTTCAAATGGCCTTTTAAACCAGATTAACATAAATCTGCTTTCTGTCATGGTTTTAAATTAGTCTTAGATTAGAAATTAGTCTAATCCGGAGTTTAATAAAATGGTTTCCAGGAGGAAGACTAGAGCTACTTCAGAACTAAATTGTGGCCAAGATTAAAGATGCATGGATTACTTGGACCATGTCAGTGAATACATATATTTAACTTCAGATTGTTTAAAATGTGTAAAAATGTATGTATACAAACGTTTTACACATTTTAAACAAACTGACGTTAAACCTGCCTCCTGGTAGATTTAATTTAAGCCTCAATTTAGTCTTCAGACATTTAGTCTCCAGGACATCATAGTCTTCTGGTATGTTCTTCAACGGTTGCTGGTTCTCAATTATAATACACTGTCAGCAATTCATCCAACTGGTCAGCATATTTATTTGCAGGTCATCCGCCAATCTTAAACCTCTCTCTTATGGTGCAGAATTTTCTTTTGAGGTTTATTTTTATATTTTTCCTCAACATCGTTGTAATGTCCACCCACTGATTTCACAAAAAGTAAGGTAATAAAGCTGTTGACTAAATCTCGCCAGAAGTTGTATTGCTCTTGTAAATGTTAATTTGCATTTAATTACAAATAGACCTCCAGGCATTCATTTTCTTTGATTCCACAGCTGATGTGTGCAGTTTTTCTTTGCTATTTGCTTTAAAAGTTTTCTTTTGTTCAGTGAAGTTTTATTTCATTCTTTTTTTTTTCTGCTGCCATTGTTGTGCGAATACAATACTCAATGCAATTTTAAGATTGGTTCATTCCAAGTTTTATAGGCTACCTCAGTCATGCTAATTCAGATTTGATCTTTAGCACAGTTGATCTTTAATTTTAATTCAGGACTCCATAGTCCAGGTGCCTATACCATGAAGCCGGTTTAGCTGGCTAGCCAGATATGTTTCAGCTTAGTTTGTGCCAATCCTGTGTTTTTAGGTACCATTAAAGTGGTTTGGCTTTTAGCAGTGTTCATCTTCACCTGCTCCAGGGGAGGTTATGTTCTGGATAAGAGAGCTCAAATTGAATTTGGACCAATCAGCTGTGAGCAAAGTGACAGACCTGATGCAATAGTCACTCCCCTGTTTCTACTCCAAATTAAAAGTCACTACATAGCAAATGGTTTTTAAAGACTAAAGCGTCTGGCTTTTAACAATGCATATTTATAATAATAATTTATGTAATTATACCCATAATCAATTACAGTTAATCATTAATAGGCACTTTGTTCAAATTGATATAAATGGGTTATATAAAGGTCATACATTAAGCTTTAAAATCAATAAATAAAGCTATAAAAATTAAAATAAAGCTTACTGAGCTTAAATGTTCAATTCTCTCTATATATTAACTAACTTTATAACTGTTATTTGTATTAACGCATTAGATTTTTCTTTAAGTTGTCCTCTTTCATAGACGGCTCTTTTCTTGCTGTGTAAATTTGTTTAAATTCTTAATATTTTTCAATATTCTGCAGAAGAGAAATGAATCTCGCTGCTTCTCTCGCAAGAAGTGAATCTCAGTTTCAGTGATCCACAGCATGTGATTGGCTGTTCACTACTGACATCACAAGTAAACTCAGGATCAAAGCCTGAGTTGACAGAGACAGCTGATGATCAGCATCATGGGACCAACAAAGCCTGAACAGACTTGGTTTGGTTTTGTCAACTCAGAACTAATCCTGTAACCCTGAGTTTATTAGACTACCATCATGGTACAGGCTCAATGTGTTATCTGTACTTAATCTGAATTTTAGAAAGCTTTTAAGACAACTCTTCTAGATTAACGTCAACTACTGTCTTAATTTAAACCCTGTCTGTCTTTGCTTTCTGTGGTTTGTTGTTGCCAAATAATGTTGTTCCCCCGTAATCCTTTAGGGTCGCTATAGGTGTATAAAACATTTATTAAGTGTGAGATAAGGTCATATGTTTATTTTAGACGTGGTGTACACATTTCTGAAATTTAGTTTGAGATTTAAAATGTACAGTATGAGGACTTTTAGTTTGGAAAGTCAACAAGGAGCAGTCGGTGACGATCATGACCACGTTTGTTGGATATGGATATCAAACCTCCACTATTACCTACGCAATGAATGTTAAATTCTTTCCTGCACACATGCTTGCGAATACTCGGTAAAAAAAAAAAAAAAAAAAAGTAGGGGGGAAAGAAAGAAAACCCGTGTCTTAATGTTACTTAAATGTGTTGTGTAAGTTCTTAGCGAATCAGCTAACAGCCGGATCCGGACAGGTCGAATCATAACGTGCATGAAGAGATTTTAAATGATGTGTTCTGTGACTGTAATTTGAATCCATTTATAAGACTGAAATGGCTGTCAGGATACCTTTGTTTGGAGCTTTACGTTATATCGGCTCCAGGACGAGTGTCGTTAGTTCACAGCGGCTGCTCTGCTCTCATGAGAGCGGACGAGGATCACCTGACAGTATAAGGGTGAGAACATCACTTCTCTCTTGGATCCTTAATCTCGCTATAATTTAGCAATGACCTTCGTTTATGTTCTGACGCCCTGTAAACGTTTTACTGCAGTTAATAAGAATGAAGAAATCAAAACCTAGAGATCTGTGCACCCAGACATAAGCATTAAGTATCATATTATATTTTTTGCCATAGGTACTCTATGATGGAGAATGCCCAATATGTGTTAAAGAAATTAGCTTTCTTCAGTTTCTTCAGAGAAAGAGAGCAGAAAAGGTAGATTTTGTGGACATTTCACTGGCAGAATATGACGGGACAAAATATGGAGTCAGTTATGAAATGGCAATGGAGGAAATGACAGTGATTGATACGAATAACAAGGTGAGTGATCAGTTTTACACTTTTATCATGTGAAAAATCTCAATTGTGTTTCAGTATTTTATGCATTTTGGGGTGTTCTCGCTAGTTTTCCTCAATCTAAAATGCTATCAAACATTTGTATGGTGTTTAAATTCAGTACATTTCACAATACCTGATCAAATATGTGATTTATTATTCATCCTTGCTGCTTTTTGTTCTGAGGGCAGATTCATCGTGGTGTGCCAGCTTTTACAGTCATGTACGGTGCGGTGGGTTTGGGTTGGCTTGGACGGTTCATCTCTCTCCCACTGATCAGGCCTTTAATGGATCACGCCTATGGGGTGTTTGCAAGAAACAGACTGAAGTGGACCGGCAGAGAGGGCTGCACCACTGGACGCTGTGCTAAAAAAGAGACATAAGTGTCTCCATGCTCTAATATCATGTCAATGGATCGTTGGTAACAGTTGTTACTGTAAAGTTTGCTTTTTTGCATCTAATATTTAAAAGAATATAACTGTAATATCCACATGTGCTCAAAATAAATGATGTTTTAAGATATTTAACTAAACTTAAAAAAAAACAATGGGATATCTGTATATACAATAAATTATTCATACTGAGGGGGTAGTCAGAGTGTTGACACTTTGAACAACTCTGAGGGTACGTTTTCTAATTTTAGACGCCTCCTGGCTAGTCATCAACTGTTGGGATGTGGTAGGACAGACTGTGCTTAAATGAGGAATGTCCAGGGGTTTGGTCCTTTAAACCGACCAATAGGGGTTGAACCTATTAGTAGGGCGGGTTTAAAAACCACAACAGAAACAAGTATAAACACCACAGGAAGTAATCCAAGCAATATATGTGTGTTTTGGAAGGAAAGTGAGCATTTGTTTATCACCTTGAAGTCAAGTTCAGCAGAACAGGAGAAAGCGAACGGTAAGACAAAAGACAAAATATCTTTACTTTATTTGCTAGGGCTTCAAGACCTACAAGTCACCCTCAAGGTTATGTCTGGTTTGTTGAATTTGACTTAACTTGACCTTCTGTCTTGGTGAAAAATAAAAAAAGCTTATGATGACAAGTTTAATTTCATTGTTTAAGTTGAACATTTTAATCATTGAAGCCCCTTCAATTTACAGAATAGTCACAATAATATCAAAAATCTGAAAAATGTGCATGTTCACAGTGCATTAATATTAACAGATACATCTATTGATCTTAAAATGTATTGTTCATTGTTTGTTCATGATAACTAGTGTAGTTAACAAATGAAACCTTTTAAAGTGTTACCCATTAAAATATGTATTGCTTAATATCTATTATGATAATGTATTTCTCATTTAATTACTAGTGCAGTTATAATTTATGATGAATATAGGTCTGGGAATAGATGCTAAAGTTTGTGTAGCATTTAAATTCTCAGTTGTTTATGGTATACATTAAGGTCATCCTTGTCACAATACATTAACACACTGTTAATGTTTTACGCAATGAACAAATTGCAGATGAGAATGCAGTGGTTTGGTTTATTGGTGACAATGTCTGGCATTTTAAATAGTGGACTTGTTGATTCCATGTGATCATGTTGGAAATTGACATGTTGTGGTCCTCAGATCACAAGAAAGACAAGTGACATTTCGCATCTGTATTATCATGTGACCGTTAAATATGTGCTGGAGGTTCATGGAAGTACTAAACTTTGGTGTCCTATTTCACAGTTCTGAGCACAGTCAGCCTGTTCTTGTTCACAGAATGGCTTATATATAACATTCACTCTGCAAAAACCCCTGAAGAAGTTTTTGAATTAAGGGCTTAATTAGAATGGGCTAATTAAAACACTGTTAAAAAGATGTCATACTTATGAATTTAATTGGCTCAGACAGTCATTATTTTGTGTGCATGGTCTACATTATAAGATTTGCTTATGAATCATTATTTATAAATTAGAAACTTAAGTACTTAAGTAACTTTCAAAGAAATTCAATGTGGAGTATTTGCAGTGCCATAATAATAAAACTTTAAAAGTTTTAATAAATAACAAGCAAGTTAAACCACTGGACATGGATGCATTTATAACATATTTTATAATTTATTTGACACATTTCTTGCTTTTTAAAAACGTTTATTTCTATAGTTGACCTCCATAATTGACCAGGAGGGGGCGTACAAAATTAAATTATGAAACATTATTTTGATTCTTATAGATTTTCCTGTTTGTAGGAATAAGTTCAATAACTGACTTTGTTCTTAAATATACGGTAAACTCCATAAGAACAGATAATATGGTTAAATATTTGTATATGTTTTTATGTTTGTTTCTGTGTATTTTAGACATTACATGATTCTGATTCTGCTACCAAAGCTCATCCGGTCTTCATCTGCTCGGACTTCATTGATGGGTTGGTATCTTGACAAAACACAGGTCACTTGCCTGGGGTCAAGGCAGCTCTGGTAACTGTGCAAGATGAAGTATCTCCTCACAAACATCAGAAATGTGTCTCACCTTGTCAGGAGCATCTGCTCCTCACCTCAATCAACAAGGATAATTCCTCTCAAATCTAGATCAATAAAAACTACAAGACTTTTTGGAGCAGTTAGCAGTAATATGAAATATGAGAATGGATTGGGTCTTCAGATGCATCATTTATACTCAACCTCTAGTAGAGAGACATTCAAAGCAGAAGCACCCATTGGAGTTTACCAGAACAGCAGGAATACTTTCCGGCTGCACTTACTTGGACTGAGATTAGGAGAGTCTTTTAATCGTCTCTCCCAACACATTAACTTGTACTTTAAGCAGAAACAGGTCTCTTTGATAGATTATGGGCAGAATGAGTTGATGTCTGCTGTGCAGGAACCACTTACCAGAACACAGAGACGAGTTCAGAGAGAGAGACGCTCTGGAGAGTCCAGAGCATTTATAGGGACGCCTTCCACTGAGCAGGTCAATCAAACATCCTCAAATCAACCTTTGACATCAGCCTATCCTGGACTACAGCTGTTCCACATCAGCTCCTTGGCAAACAGATTTGGGGAGACGTACAGCTATGTGGCCAATCACATTAACTCTGTATTCTCTCGAAATCCAGCAAAGCAAATCCATGTGGAGGTTTTATCAGAAGGTGGGTTCAGAAGGTCTAGAAGCAGAAAGCGAAGAGTTATGGGTAATAAAAGTGTTCTTTGTAGGGAAACTGAGCAGACTCAGCAAAACATTAATTTGGGTACAAGACCAGAGATTGATAACAATGTATCACTATACCTTCACTTTGCCAGTCACGTCAATCGATACTTTGGGGCAAAAGTAGCAGATACTGTTGAGGAATCACCACGTGTCGATCATCAGTTGTCACACACTGAGACAAACATCCTGAAGACTTCAGTCTCACTGGACCCTCTAAACAAAACTAAAGGCCCTACTTCACTTCTTCAGCCCAAATCTCCAGGCTTGTTCCACATGAGCAGCCTCACCACACGCTTTGGGGAAAATTACACTTACATGGCCAACCACGTTAATCGGTACTTCAAAGGATCTTCAGCTTCAGAGAATGAGGAGGTGGGTGGAGAGCTCTACACAGAACATTACAGAGGCTCATCTGAGGACATGGTGAGCCAGGAAAAACCAGTGCCCTTCTTTGAGTGCCTGTTGAAACCCTCAACTTTACCTGGCTTTGTGGGTAGCTACCTGGGAATGGGCTCTAGCAGGCATAGTGACCGTATAACTGTAGAAAGGACCCCACAGGAAATGCTGGATAAAGCGGTGAGTGTTCCATGACCAGAAATCACAATTTAATCAAACACCTCTAATCAAGCATTTGGGACTCATATGAGTTTCATATGTTCTTTGGTTTTGTGTGAAGACTGACATAGGACTTTTTTAGTAGTCCATATGCCATGGATGCAAGATATAGGTACCATATCGGCTATCTCATGGATATTAGAGATTTTTAAATGGTTGGTATTGGTCGATATTAGATATTTAATTATTCATGCTGATTTCCTCTATTTGTTTTTAAATATTTAGATTACCTTTACCGTAATCTTAACTCTCATGTAAATTTGTAATGCTGTTAAATTGTAGCAAATCTAAATTATTATCCATTTTTCATACTGTAATGCCTACATTTACCTGGAGCATTTAAAATGATTGATTTTTAAAATATGTTTTAATAATTTTAATATTGGTGCATCCCTTTGCATTTGCTAGTGTACTGTCAAAATGTGTTTTTCAAAGTTGTAAATAAAAAGACGTTATTAAAGTTATATGTTATACGTTATTATGTTTTACAAGAAAATTATATTTCAGTCTTTCTTAAAAATTTCATGTTTAATTCAATGTGTTACTTGCTGTTTCTTTGTAATTATTTCTGAAACGTACCAATTTCTGAGTGAAAAGTTCTCAAAGTAAATCTACATGATTTTTTTGTTTATCCTGTGTGAAAGCTTTTGTTTTCTGCACTGTATCTACACTTTCAAGTCAATGAAATGGATTGATTATAGCAGGAAAGCTGTTTTCTAGGTTTTGTGGAGGAGGAAGGAAGATGAGATGACAAGAGTTCTACTGAACAGGCTGGAAGAGGCTAGTGTACCGTCATCCATCACTTCTTGTGTGGAGGAACTGAACACTCACCTCATTCAGCACCCAGCATGCAAGGCTGTGGTGTGGCAGGTATACAATACAACACTCAAATCGCTTAAAACCAAATACTCTATATGGAACTATGATTTTTCAATTATTTGATGAAATCCAGGAAAAAGCAGCACTGCATCTCCTTAGACGACGACGGATCTTTTGGATGAATGAAAAACTTCAAGAAGCCATTAGGGAGACTCTTGCTCTGATTGGCTATGTGGATCCAGTCAAAGGTTGTGGGATCAGAGTGCTTTCCATTGATGGAGGTGGAACCAAGTAGGAAACACCACATTTACTTAACATGCTTATAGTTTTTGCCTGTAAAACTGAAAAAAATATGATCCAATATGTCTTCCAAAAAAGCTTTTAAGGGATACTGGACATCTGTAAGCAATTTTATGGAATATAACAATTATGACCATTATTTTTGTCACTCATACAGATAAATGTGTTTATGCCAAGATGGCTTTTACTTACAACTGTTTATTGCATTACAGAGGGTTAGTTCCACTACAAGTGCTAAAACAGCTGGAGGCTCAAACAGGAAAGCGAGTGTATCAACTTTTTGACTATATATGTGGAGTCAGCACAGGTAATAATGCACGACAAAGCCCTTATTCTCAAAGTAATACAGAACATATTTACACTACCAACACTGTAAAAAAAGAAAAGTTTACAACTTAAAATTGTAAGGCAACTTGCTGCACAGCGTTTTTGAGTTTACTCAACCTTTACACAAAGTAGTTCACTCAACTCAATTAACTGAGTAAGGTCACGTCTCCCAATTTAAGATCTTTTGTTCAGCTGATTGAGTTTTTATAGTTTTTTTTATTTTGTGTTGAAAATTGTTTCTTTTTTTATGTCACCATCATGGTGATCAGTGTTTTCTTTAGTTGGGCAGTTTGACAACTTTTTAATGTTAGTGTTTCTCTGGCTGCTGAATAAGAATATAATCATTGTGTAGTGGTTTAATTCATTGATTTTATGACTGAGTTTAATATGAGCAATATACTATAACTTTGTTTTATTGTGATTCTAGAAAAGATCCAGCACAGTTTTAATCAGAAAAGCTGAATAAGGTTTAAAACCGATTGCACATTAAGCACTTTGACCTCCTGTGAGATTTACTCCCACAGGCATCGAGAATCAGCCTATGAATCTCAACAATGGTGACATGCTTCATGCCACAATGAATTCTGGGAGACATGGATGAGTGTTGCATGATGCATCCAGAATGCATTGTTAACTTGTTTCAACTTGTATGCTTGTTAACTTGCAATTACAAATCGAATTTATAATTAATACTAGGTTGGTCCAACAATTGTTGAACCGACTTCTTTTCACTGGTTAAGCCAACTTTTTTGCATTTAATTGTCCAGTTAACTGAAACTAAATTTTTGTGAGTTGGATTTTTTTTAGTGAATCAAAAGTTTTTTTATTTATTTATTTATTTTTTATTTAGCACAGACATTAAATGGATCAAAAGTGACAGTAAAGAGCTTTATAATGTTACAACAGATTTTATTTCAAATTAATGCTTGTTTTTAAACTTCAAAGAATCCTGAAACCAAAAAATGTATCATGGTTTCCATTAAAATATTAAGCAGCACAACTTTTTCAGCATTGATAAAAATTTGATAATGTTTCTTGAGCAGCGAATCATATTAGAATGATTTCTGAAGGATCATGTGACACTGAAGACTGGAGTAATGAAGCTGAAAATTCAGCTTTGTATCACAGGAATAAAATACATTTAAAAATATATTCAAATAGAAAATGGTTATAGTAATATTGAGACATTTGTAGATTTTTTACTGAGATTTTGATCAAATAAATGCAGCCTTGTTGAGCACAAGAGGCTTACAGACCTCACTTTTGACCAGCAGTGTACATATAAAGTAAACACTGACTACACTCTATAATTATGCGTATTATTACATGGCTCTCTGGAATACTTGATTCTGATTGGTCAATCACAGTTTCTGAATTCATAATTTTATATGAGTATGAGACCTCTATATTGTATAATTGACCACTGTTAGGCAACAGACACCTACATGTTTTAAGTTTCATATAATAAAATAATTTCAGTGTTTAATAAAACTAAAATCAATATTTCATGTCTATTTATTTATTTTATTTTTTTGGTTGGTAAGTAGCCATATAATAAGGAGAATGTACAATCATTAACCTCTCATCTAACCTTAACCTTAAATCACAAAATTAACCTCTTAATTATACAAGACTCCACTTCACATTGTGGTCTTGATCATATTGTCATCTTTTTGAATCTCTGTGTTTAATGTACAGGAGCAGTTTTGGCTTTCATGTTGGGTCTAGCTCGCATCTCTTTAGATGAATGTCAAGAGATGTATCATCGTTTCGGGACAGACGTTTTTCGACAAAACCCCCTGGTTGGTACAGTGAAGATGGGCTGGACACACTCCTACTACAACACAGAAACATGGGAGATGATCTTAAGGTTGGATTTAAACACTATACTGTATTAATGCCTGTAATGCTTTCTTAACTATTCCTATATGTTCATCATAGGGAGAAGATGGGGAAGGAAATTTTAATTAAAACAGCAAGAGATGAGTTGAGCCCAAAGGTGAATCAAAAACACCGCCTGTCTTTTTAAATTTACTTTTAAAATCCAGATTTTCGTGATCTCCTGACTGCTGCTCCCTTCTTACACAGGTGTCTGTTGTAAGTGCCGTAGTGAACTGGGGGAAAAGTCCGAAAGCATTTATCTTCCGCAACTATAGCCATGCTCCTGGAAGACTGAGCCGCTATGCCGGAGGATCAGGGTACCAGCTGTGGCAGGCTGTCCGCGCCTCTTCTGCTGCTCCAGGATATTTCCAGGAGTTCCCTCTCCACGGTGACATACATCAGGTCAGAACAGTCAATATTAGTCAACTAATTCAAAACTCAAAATATACTTGTATCCAGACCTTATCCCATATTTTTTCTCCAGGATGGTGGTCTTATCCTCAATAACCCCTGTGCTCTGGCTGTCCATGAAAGCCGATTGCTGTGGCCCAATCAGCACTTCCAGTGTGTGCTATCGCTGGGAACTGGTCGCTATGACAACGCTAGAAGAGGGCCTGCGACCTCCACTAGTCTGAGAGCCAAAATCAGCAACCTGATCTGCAGTGCCACTGATACTGAGGGTTAGTCTGGTACCACTATGAGTATTGAACAGTTAATAATATTACAGAGAATAAGTTTACAATTATTAATTGTGCAAAATACACAATTTACAATTATTGAATCATTTAAAAAGTTATTTTGTGGTTAGTCTAGTACCACTATGCAGATATTTTCACAGTTATTATTATTACAGAGAATAAATTAAAAATGATTAATTGTGTATATGGGTGTAACGATACCCTCATGTCACGATTCGATACATATCACTTCATATCATTTTTGGTGAACTATACACAATACATATTGTCACTATCCAAGATACATTGCATTTTTGTATTGCAATATATTATTAATTGTAAAAGTTATTTTTGTGACTCACGGTAAAATAATTACTTTGGATAAAAGCATCTGTTAACTGAATAAATGTACGTTTAAATCTTGAAATAATTATTTGTAATTCTAAAAATAAAGCTAAAAAATATTGTTGACACTACATGCATTAAGCAGGTCAAAATGGTGCTCTTTTGCACACACTTGCATATGCCCTTCACTTAAAAAAAAAAAAATATATATATATATATATATATATATATATATATATATATATATATATATAATATACTAAGGTGCTGATCTTGTTCATATTGCCATGTTTAGGTGTTCACACTCTGTTGGATGACCTCTTATCACCGAATGTGTATTTTCGCTTTAACCCGATGCTGAGTTCAAATGTGACACTGGATGAAAGCAGGCCTGAAGTGCTTCAACAGCTGCAGAAAGACACACAGCTGTACTTGGACCGGAACCGACCCAAACTCGAATGTCTGTGCGATGTGCTGATGGCAGAGCGCACAGCAATATGGAAAACACGGGACTGGATCGGTGGGAAAGCGTGGGAGCTGCAGCAGCGCTGGGCTTGAGTGGACTTTACACAGTTTTGATGAGTAATCAGTTGAATTTATGCATTTGTCTGGATGAAAACTAATTACAAGAGCATCACAAAATGTATTTTTTTACAAGTTACAAATCATTGTTAGAGAAGTTACAAATCAAATCAGTATTTCATGTCCAAATATGCAGCCATGTTAGACAATGTACTGAGCACTTCTTCCATGAAACCATTACATATGTAAATGTGAATTCTGTATGAATGTCAATATTTATAGACTCACTGATGTATTTATTTCTGTTTTACATTTGTAATACTGTTTATGAAATTAAATAAAAATGCACTTTTCTTTGATCAAACTAAGGGCAGATTACTTCTAATCATTAGTTTGTTTTATTTCAATAAGATGAAAGCACATAACAAATAAAAACTTCAGGTGCGGTTAATACTTTACCCATAAAGTTTAGACTATATAATAGGACATTATAATCATGGGATTGATTTAAAAACAAAACACGTGAAAAACCTTTGGATATTCTCCACTAGTTATAAAGATAATAGAAACAACTGCCATTGCCAAACATAAAGACAGATTATGAAAGTGTGGCCATTTAGATGGTAAAGTCACTAATCATGCTGATTTTAGTGATGTTTTCAATGCTTAAATGACCTGAAGAAGCCACATAGTCATCAGTCATGTGATCAGTGGCAACTGCGACATTAGTCAAGAGCGCTGTTTGTTATTTTGGACAGTTGTGTACAATATTCCCTCTGACAAGTTATTTTACTTCAGCCTCCGCTTTGAACAAACTAGCTGATTCCTTTTCTATCATAATAAGGTTTTCGACAGACTTATGGTTTAGGAAACGAAACATGGACAAAGAGCACAATGATGATGCTTTTGTAAATTGAAAATAGACTGCACAGGATCCTCCATCTGTACTGAACACTGAAGCCACTGAAATATCAATTCAGGTAAGAAAAGACCATTTTATTATTTTAAAAAAATATACTTTTTTGCATATAAGATTTTAGCATACTTTCTTACCAAACCAAAATATAATACAGACCATAAGGGTAATTTTTTAATTGAGATTTATACATCATCTGAAAGCTGATCAATTGCTGAAATAAGCTTTCTATTGATGTATGGTCTGTTATGATAGGACAATATTTGGCAGAGATGCAACTATTTGAAAATCTGGAATCTGAGGGTGCAAAAAAGTGCAAATATTGAGAAAATCGCCTTTAAAGTTGTCCAAATGAAGTCCTTAGCCATGCATATCACTACTACTACTAACTTTTTGATATATTTACGGTAGGAAATGTACAAAATATCTTCATGGAACATGATCTTTGTTTAATGTCCGTACTTAATGATTTTTGGCATAAAAGAAAAAAAATTGACCCATACAATGTATTGCTGGCTATTGCCACAAATATACCCACGCGGCTTATGACTGGTTTTGTGGTACAGGGTCACATATAGTTAGTTGGTTATTTGTTTAATATCTTTATATTACATATTTTTATTTTTTTATTTTCTATTAAAATGTTTTATATCTATATATCTGGCTTTGCTATTTGGGATTGCATTTCACCGTGACTGGTTGTAAAAGAGTGTGATGTCAGTGTCAAATAAACAATGTATGTTTCATTATAATGCCATCCTCCTCTCTGACTTGAGCTGGCAGTTGTGAGTCAGCTGCTTCATCTGAATTACACTTGTCATTGTAGACTGTGCCAACAATGCAGACAGATGCGTTATGAGTCTTATTGAAGAGACTGATAGTAGTTATGTACATAAACATCAAGAAGTGTGCATGGTAACAAAAAAAAAAAAACCCTGAAAACTAATTGACCTTTTTGGAATTTGCTTTATGGTAGCAATTACCATGTGTTAAAACAACTTATTAATAATCAAATATCAGCTGAGTTTGATTATTTATATGGCATAAGGGTTCAATGTAAATATGACAAGATAATATTAATTAAAAATCTGATAATAAAATAAAGGCTCACTCATTTGAACAGTAAAATGTGACATTCTTTAACATTTGAAAACAAAATCTGTTTTTATTTTGCCGTTATACAATTATGTTTAAGATTCAATATGTCAAAACAAGCATCTGTTCAAGCTGTAGTGCCACTTTAAGGCTGAACTGATAAAACCCTCAGAGATATTCTGTATGAACAGAGCCAGCTTACTGTGTCCAAGGGGACAGAGGTTTCATTGTCCCGTCCACGGAGGAAGCGGTTCATTCAGGCTCAGGTCGTGCGCTGTACAGTTTGGTGCTTGGCACTGCAGCGCTGCTGATGTCATATGCGCCGCTCAGGATACTGAAGCGCTGGGGAACATGACCACAATTAGATCATACTTGTGTCTCTGTTCACTTACTGAGCTGACTCAAGAACTTTTTTGTTCTTTCGTGACCCTCAATATCGTATTAGCTCATCTTTGGAGTGTACAGTAAGAGTGTGCAGTGGCATATAGTACTTTATGCGTCCCTGGATGCCTGAGCTGATGTGGGATGGGAATGGATCTTGTTTCCACCTACATCTTCTCTCCTGAGTCAAGCTCTGCATTCTGGGACGTTGCAAGTTCATTCACATTCTGTTTCTGTTTTTGACCATGAACTCACGGTAACAAAGTTTAAAGCTTTATACAGTTAAAGTAAAAATATAAAAGTTTATAACAGTTTATAACAATCAGATTTAAATCTACTTTAGGTGCCATGACGAGTCGCATGACCGCATTTTAATTTTCACTCAGAAACAAACATTTCATTCATTGAGTTAACTTAGTTTTTCAGGACCAAACAATGAGGCCCACACATTGATGTCATAATCAAAAAGAATGCAAAATATCTTTCAGCTGAGTTTGGCTATTTATGGACTAAGGGCTTTTGCTCATGTAAATATGACAAGATAATAATTATAAGAGCAGATAGTAAAATAAAGATATTTGAGAAACTATTTCTACAATAAAGCCACTCTAACCAGCACATATGTTTGCATCTTATTATTATTATTATTATTTTTGGACATCTTAACTATACTGAGAGAGAGAGAGAGAGAGAGAGAGAGAGAGAGAGAGGGGGTGGGTGGGACATCATTCATGGTTCATGGGTAGAGTGGGCAAATGGATGAAGACAATGAAGAGGGATGTTAGTTGGAGAGGTATGCATTACAGATACATTACATCTGCTTGGATTTACATTGTTTTGGACGTTTTTGAATGAAACAACAAAACATTTAAGATTTGAATTACATTTTTGGAACATGGGGCAATGATGACAGTGACATTACCATAGTGAGGAAACATGATATAAAAGGTAGGCTAATCTCTAGATGCACTATACTTGAAAAATGTGAACATTTTTGCAATATAATATGTAATTGTTATACCGTTATTTTAGCATTGTGAAATGTCCTGCTGACGCAGATAAATATTTTGTGAATTCTGGATAATCCAGTTCAGTTGGTAAATTAATTTGCATAATTATGTTGTTAGATGAATATTATGGTACCTTTACAAATGTACTGTAGGCCTACAGCTTCGATCACCAAATATGTAACTTTACATGTGTTCCCACTTTAGGAAAGTTAAAGCCTAAAGTAGAATGCAGTCAGTAAACAAGGCTATTGTACAAGCAGACTGTGTGTTTTTGCACATGTATATCGTACTGAATTATTCATGCAAAGGAGTACAATATTTTCTTGTTTTGGGTCATTTTGTCTTGGTTGTTTATATTTGTTCCGGTTATTTCTTTAAACATATGCTACATTAATATAATAGCCTACTATAATGAACGTACGCATATAATATATAATACGACAATAAATGTTTGTTCTCCCCACGAACATTGACGCAGGAGAAGTACGCACAGGATACGCAGGTGCGTGAATGCAAATGACTCTGTTGTGGCCAACGAATTACAGTTGCGGAAAGCGGAAGGGGGCGGAGACTTAAAATAACACCAGTGATTCATTTGCATATGAAATAGTTTATTCATTATAAATGCTGCAACGAGCGCGTTCAGGCTTTACCATTAACCCCTACACAACACATACAAAATGATACAAAAACATTAATTATGAAATAACTATATTTGAGTATTTTGGTGCTCGTATTTTCCCTGTTATCACAACAAGGCGAATGCTGTACACAGCAGAGATGAGAGCTCTGAAGTGTTGGAGGATTCCTGCTATATTTACCATCCTACAGCAAACATGGATTTTAGCAATGGAAATTCCTCCTGAGGGTGAGGAACTGCAATTTTAACTAGCCATGGATACATGCCATTATTTACTGTACATTGTCCTTTTAATTTGATAAAACCTATTTTTATATCCCCACAGTCAGACAACCTCCAATGATAATTAAAGAGAGTGTTCAAGACCACATAGTAGATCCAGTTGACCCCATTATAGTGGAATGTGAGGCAACCGGCAATCCACCTCCAGTGTAAGTACCCAAAAAGTGTCAACACTTCATACTATATAATTATACATGTCAATTAATTCATTAGACTGACTTCATTACTTACGTTATAATGATTTGCATTTGTTTGTTTGTGTAAGAGGTGCTAAAATATTGACTGAGTGATTCCAATGTTAAATGTATGCAGTATTAATGTAAGTTCAAATGATTTTTGAGGAAGTGTGATTGACAGATAACACGTATTGTACATAGCTTCACATGGACACGTGATGGGGTTTACCTGAATGTGGCACGGGATCCTCAGGTCAGCATGAGGCGGCGTTCTGGCACATTAGAGATTTTCTTCTGGGGTCGCCCTGATGACTATGAGGGCGTCTATCAGTGCACAGCGACTAATGAGTTTGGCTCTGCTCTGTCCAGTCACATCCATCTGCGTGTCTCCAGTAAGCCTTTAAATACCATGTAATTGTTAATATAAAACAATTAGTCTATAGATTTTAAACGTGAATGCTTTGTTTTTAGAGGCCCGTACGTGGTTGAAGGAGTATCTGGAGCCAGTATCCGTGGTGGTTGGACTTCCTCTCATCCTTCCCTGCAATCCCCCTGTAGGCCCTCCAAAACCTGACACCTACTGGCTGAACAGCAGTAAGTATTCGCCTTGGATGTCTCTGATATGAACGATTAAGTGATCTAGAGTTAATTTAGAAGCATCAAATTCATACTAGGATGTGCATTACAATTCAAAGTTTTTGGTTCAGTAAGATTTTTTTAAAGAAATTAATACTTTTCCAGTAAGGACATTAAATTGATCAAAAGTGACAGTAAAAACATTTATAATGTTACAAAAGATTTCATTCTAATGTTCATCATAGAATCCTGGAAAAAAAAGAAAGAAATGATCATAGTTTCCACAAAAATATCAGTTTCTCAAGAGAATGATTTCTGAAGGATCATGTAACACTGGAGTAATGATGCTGAAAATTCAGCTGTGCCATCACAGGAATAAATTACATTCATAAATATATTCAAATAGAGAAAAAAAAAGTTATTTTAAAATGTGATAATATTTTAATGTTTTAAAAATGCAGCCTTTGTGAGTACAAGAAAAAACTCCCTCAAATGTTTTATTTTGTGCAAGGTGTCAGTTGTCGTCTTCCCCATGATTGTGTAGCCTACAGAACTAGACTGAGAGACCATTTACAGGCCTTTGCAGGTGTTTTGAGTTCATCAGCTGATGAGAGTGTGGCACCAGGTGTCTTCAGTATTCAACCTTTTCACAATATTCTAATTTTCTGAGATACTGAATTTGGGATTTTCCTTAGTTGTCAGTTAGAATCATCAAAATTAAAAGAAATAAACATTTGAAATATATCAGTCTGTGTGTAATGAATGAATATAATATACAAGTTTCACTTTTTGAATGGAATTAGTGAAATAAATCAACTTTTTGATGATATTCTAATTATATGACCAGCACCTGTATACATCTAGTATTTAGTATCCAATTTAATCTTTATTCCATAGCTATGACACCAATCAGGCAGGATCGTCGAGTATCAAAGGCAGAGAACGGAGATCTGTACTTCTCCAGTATCATAGCAGAAGACGCTGTTACAAACTATGTCTGTGTCGCCCGCTTCCCCTTCACGAACACCATCCAGCAGAAACCACCCCTCATCCTGCAGGTGCTCACAGGTCTGTGTGAGGAATTATTTTTATTCTGCTTTAGAATTTTTAGACATTTGTTTTAATATTTCTATGTGTGCCTTTTTCTGTTCAGTTGAGGAAGAACCATGATTAAAACCATTTAACAGTCTAACACATGGTGAGTTAGGACTCTTTCTTATGTTTCTTTACTGTAATCACTCAACAGGCCTTTACTGATCCACTAACTAGCCACTGATGTTTTGGCCAGATTTGTAAAGTGTGAAGTTTTCCTGTCAAATGTCTGTGTAGCTCGCATGGCAGCCCATACAGCCCCCAAGTTTCTGAAGCCCAAAGGAACTGCCAGCACAACAATTGCGATGCTGGGGGAAGAACTTGTTTTGGAGTGTTTTGCTGCTGGAGTGTAAGTTTTTAAAGTATTTTGATGAGAGCAATTGAATGCAGTTGATTTTTGGATTGCCTTGTGAAATCAGATTCCCTCTTAATGTTGTAGTCCGACTCCCTCCATCAAATGGACTAAAGATTGGGAGGAGATGTCTATGACAGGAAAGAAGTTGGAGAATTTCAATAAGACGCTTAGAATAAAGAAGATCTCCATGGATGATGGAGGAGATTACATCTGCACCGCTTCAAACAGGATGGGCAGCCTGGACCACGTCATCACTGTCAGGGTCAAATGTAGAATACTTTATTACTCTATTTCTATTGTTCATGTCTGTCACTGTGTGGGTTCACCCAACAATGTAAATTCTGTCATCTGTTCTGTTTTATGATGTTTAAATTACATATGCTGCCATTTTTTTCTATGGAACACAAATTTGAAGAATGTTCATGCTGCTCTTTTCCTTACATTGACAGTTCATAGTGACCACATCTGTCATTGAACAAAAAGACATTATTAAAACATAGTAATAATAGTCCAAACAACTTGTGCTAGATACATTATATTGCCAAAAGTTTTGGGATGCCTGCCTTTACATGCACATGAACTTTAATGACATCCCATTCTTAATCCGCAGCGTTTAATATGGAGTTGGCCCACCCTTTGCAGCTATAACAGCTTCAACTCTCCTGGGAAGGCTTTCCACAAGGTTTAGGAGTATGCACTGATGTTGGACAAGAAGGCCTGGCTCGCAGTCTCCGCTATAATTCATCCCTAAGGTGTTCTATCGGGTTGAGGTCAGGACTCTGTGCAGGCCAGTCAAGTTCCTCCACACCAAACTCGCTCATCCACGTCTTTATGGACCTTGCTTTGTGCACTGGTGCGCAGTCTGGAACTGTTGGAACTGGAAGGGGCCATCCCCAAACTGTTCCCACAAAGTTGGGAGCATGAAATTGTCCAAAATGTCTTGGTATGCTGAAGCATTAAGAGTTCCTTTCACTGGAACTAAAGGGCCAAGCCCAACCCCTGAAAAACAATCCCAAATCATAATCCCCCCTCCACCAAACTTTACACTTGGCAAAATGCAGTCAGGCAAGTACCGTTCTCATGGCAAAAGACAAATTCAGACCTGTCCATTGGATTGCCAGACAGAGAAGCGTGATTCGTCCCTCCAGTAAAAAACGTCTCCATTGCTCTAGAGTCCAGTGGCGGTGCATCCGATGCTTTGCATTGCTCTTGGTGATGTAAGGCTTGGATGCAGCTGCTCGGCCATGGAAACCCATTCCATGAAGCTCTCTACGCACTGTTCTTGAGCTAATCTGAAGGCCACACAAAGTTTGGAGGTCTGTAGCTATTGACTCTGCAGAAAGTTGGCAACTTCTGCGCACAGTGCGCCTAAGGATGAGCTGACCCCCACGCTGTGATTTTACATGGCCTACCACTTCGTGGCTGAGTTGCTGGTGGCAACCTATCACGGTCCCACGCTTGAATTCACGTAGCTCCTGAGAGTGACCCATTCTTTCACAAATATTTGTAGAGGCAGTCTGCATGCCTAGATGCTTGCTTTTATACACCTTTGGCCATGGAAGTGACTGGAACACCTGAATTCAATGATTTGTCAACAATATCAAGATGAATAAATAATGACAATTTTATTTTCAGTATTGC
Organism: Paracanthobrama guichenoti; assembly: GCA_018749465.1. Classification (NCBI taxonomy): domain Eukaryota; kingdom Metazoa; phylum Chordata; class Actinopteri; order Cypriniformes; family Gobionidae; genus Paracanthobrama; species Paracanthobrama guichenoti. Next base: position 12,298,860 of record CM031965.1, read on the forward strand.
TTTAAGAATGACAGTCAAGATAAACCTCTATTCTCAATTCTCTGTTACTCTTTTGCAGCGGTTCCATTCTGGGTGGAGAAGCCTGAGAGTCTGGTTCTGTCTCGTGATGACAGTGGTAGTATAGTGTGCAGAGCTGATGGTATTCCTCGACCCCAGATACAGTGGCTAGTCAATGGAGAGCCAATCAGTGGTGAGATAAACAGCAGCTTCATGAGCAAACATGTGCACTGCAAAGCTTTTTAACGCTCACTCTTTCTGACTTCTCTTTAGATGCTCCTAAGAGTTCAAGCAGGCAGGTTTCAGGAGACACTTTGATTTTCAACGGCGTGGTTCCAGACAGCGCTGCTGTGTTTCAGTGCAATGCCTCAAACCAGTATGGCTATATCATGGCAAATGCTTTCTTGGCCGTAATGGGTAAGAGCTAGAAGAGGCTAGATTAAAAAACACTATCAATTACATGAACCCTTAGCTTTAACTAGTACTTCTAACTTTACACTGTTGTCTGCAGATATGAAGCCTCGTCTCCTTGGTCCCAGAGATGAACTGGTTAAAACAACAGAAGGCAATAATACTCATTTAGACTGCCCATATTTTGGCTCTCCTAAACCTGACCTACGGTGGTAAATAAATGGTCTTACTATCATTTATCTTCAGTATTTCTCAAAACTTGTCTATATTTAATTTTGAATAGTCACAAATGCAAGGATAAAAACAAAACATGAACAAAATGAGGAGTAACTGCATAAATTATTTCAAAATTTATGTGCACATAAAAAGTATCCAATCAATGTGTATATATACTGTAGGTCAAAAGGAGGACTAGGTACCTTAGAAGGAGATCGTCACATGATTCTTCCAAATGGTACACTGGAAATCAGCAACACAAAGCTACAAGACCAGGGAACATATGTGTGTGTTGCAAGCAATGTCATTGGACGAGATGAGAAGGAGGTCCAACTAGAGGTCAAAGGTCAGTCTCTGGAACAGATGCTGCTTTGAAATTTCTGATAAAAATACTTACATTTTGAATGCACTGATGTCCATTTAAAATGTTTTTTTAAAACAATAATCCAATAAGCAAAATAATAAATTGTTGCTTTATAGATGTTTGATTCTGCATTTTATGTATTTTATATATCATGTATACAGTGGCAAGAAATATTAAGTGAACCCCTTGCAGAATCTGTGAAAATGTGAATAATTTTCACAAAAAACAAAAGATCATCCAGGTAAGGAAACACAGTATTAATAATCAAGGGTTCATAAACTTTTGAACAGCTATTTTTTTATTTTTTGTCTTGTGGACTATATCTAAACATATTTTATGTAAAATATCTTATTCAGGATTATTTGCATTTTCACAGATTCTGCAAGGGGTTCACATACTTTGTCTTGCCACTGTATATATATATCAAGATGACCTACTTGTTAAAAGATTACATTTATTGTTATTTTACAGAGCCCATTAAAATAGTTCGTGCCCCACACAATACTGTGGTCATAAGAGGGAGTCTGGCTCGCTTTGACTGTAAGATTAAATTTGACCCGAGTCTGGATGTTACCGTTACTTGGTTTAAGGACAAGAAGTTCTTGATTTTAGGAAGAAGGTAAACACAAGCTGATAATAATCTGACCACAAGCATGTGGGAAGTGTTATTTATTATTCTATTGGTTTACTGTATCTGACTGCTTTGTGTTGTGTAGGATGACAAAGGATGAGGATTCTTTGAGCATTGCTGATGTGTATAGAAGAGATGAAGGCGTCTACACCTGCAGGATTAAAAGTGAACTGGAGGAGGTCACTGCCTCAGCCAAACTCACTGTGATGGGTACCGGCTCATATGCTCTCTGTCTATACATGTATACAGTATAAACATGAGCATATTATTCATGTATACTTTTGCTTTTAGACCGGCCAGACCCACCCAGTGATTTAGAGATATCAGACCCATCAGAGAGGAGTGTTAGACTCACCTGGATTCCAGGGCTAAGCAACCACAATGCTATTAAAGGTACATCCACACAAACAAAGATGCAAGCAAAAATTCTAAACAATCTGGTCTTAAAATTACATAATTTTGAATAAATTCTCTTTTAGAGTACCTGGTTCAATATACTGAAGATCTCCTTGCAGACTATTGGCTGCTGCCGAGCGGCTGGAAGAACCTGACTAGTTACCCAGGCAACCTGAACTCTGTCGTTTTACAGCTGACTCCATTCGTAGAGTACCGATTTCGGGTCATTGCTGTAAATGGCATAGGACCCAGTAAACCCAGCTGGCCATCTGCATACTACCAGACTGGTGGAGCTGGTAGGTCCTTTTTCCATTCTATTATATTATTGTTCAAACGTTTGGGGTTTTTGAAAGAAATCTCTGATGCTCACCAAGGCTGCATTTATTTGATCAAAAATAAAAATACAGTAAAAACAGTAATATTGTGAAATATTATTACAATTTAAAATAACTGGTTTCCCACTGTGGCTAAGCAGGATTAAGCCTGGTCAGTACCTGGATGAGAGACCTCCTTGGAAAACTAGGTAGCTGCTGGAAGAGGTGTTAGTGAGGCCAGCAGGGGGTGCTCACCCTGTGGTCTGTGTGGGTCCTAACACCCCAGTATAGTGATAGGGACACTGTACTGTAACAAGCACCGTCCTTCAGATGAGACGTTAAACCGAGGTCCTGACTCTCTGTGGTCATTAAAAATCCCAGGATGTCCTTCGGAAAAAGACTAGGGGTGTAACCCCGGCATCCTGGTCAAATTTGTCCATTGGCCTCTGTCCATCATGGCCTCCTAATAATCCCAAAATACTGATTGGCTTCATCACTCAGTCTCCTCTCCACCAATAAGCTGGTGTGTGGAGGGGTTCTGGCACAGTATGGCTGCCATTGCATCATCATTATTATTATTATTATTATCAATTATATTTTATTGTATATTTATTATATTTTACTGTGGCATCAAAGCTGAATTTTCAGCATCATTACTCCAGTCTTCAGTGTCACATGATCTTTCAGAAATCATTCTGATATGCTGATTTGATGCTCAAGAAACATTTATCAATATACATATTATCAATGTTGGAAACAGTTGTGCTGCTTGATATTTTTGTGGAAACTCTGATGCATTTTTTCAGGATTCTTTGATGAATAGAAAGTTAATTTATTTGAAATAGAAATCTTTTGTAACTTTATAAATGTCTTCACTGTCACCTTTGATCAATTTAATGCATCCTTGCCATTATATTATATTATATTATATTATATTATATTATATTATATTATATTATATTATATTATATTATATTATATTGTGTCTTTAGTGCCTGATGCCATCCCAAGAAACATCCAAGGATTGGGAAGTGGAGTGTTCAGAAATAACATGGAAATAAGCTGGGAGGTGATACACTGATAATTGATGGATCTTGATGATTTTAGTCGTTAAATGTGTTGTAATCACATGTGATTTATATTAACTGTGATGTTTTTGTTGTGTCTGAAGCCACTGGAGTACAGAGAATGGAATGGGCCGAAGCTGGGCTACATGGTTTGGTGGAGACGGAGGGATTCAAGGGAGGAGTGGAAGAACTACACAACATACTGGTGGTGTAGCTGCATCATCTATGACACTGACACCTTCACGCCCTATGAAATTAAAGTTCAGGCCATCAACTTCTTCGGCTATGGCCCAGAATCCCCTATTGTGCTTGGTTACTCTGGGGAGGACCGTAAGTTCACATGTACTTAAGTAACCAGAGCGGTTCGGTTTAACATACATAAAAAAGAGATTGTGGTCAGTGTTTCACTCATATTGGGTTTCTCTAACAGGCCCTGTTGCCGCGCCATCTGATCTGAGGGTGTCAGACATTGAAAGCACAACGCTGACAGTCCATTGGGAACCAGTGGCACGAGTCGACATCATGGGTGAAATAAAGGAGTACAAAGTATGGCTTCTTCGTTGCACAGGTCAGTTCATGTCCGTACAGTAAATGATTTGGGCTGCTGATGGAGCTGTGTTTGGTTTCTCAGGTTTATTACTGGAGAGAGAGCAGTCGACTGCCTTGGCACACTGTGAGCAGGAGGATTAAGACCAAGAGTTTTAAAGCTAATGGACCTCGTCTGTCTGGGACCCTGACTGGTATTGTCCCATATAGTAACTACAGGATGTATATTGTAGTGGCCAATAACCGCTACGAGGGTCCACCCAGCAACACCATTGAGTTTCAGACACCTGAAGGAGGTATGAAACTGTTCACATAGTTAACATTATGACAAATACAAGCATACAGGCATGACTTCATACATGCGTCTCCCTTCCACTGTAGTGCCCACGATTCCCAGGTCGTTCAGGATCATGCACCGGCACTATGACACCATTTACCTGGACTGGGAGGAACCTGCCGAACCCAATGGCATTCTGATTGGGTACATTCTCAAATATCAGACATGTAAGTGCACTTACATCACTTTGGTGTCCCATGCCTTTTTTTCTGTATTTTCGTGACACCTAAGTTTGGGGTCAGTGTGATGTTTTTTAAAAATTATTTTAAAGGAAGCCTCTTATGCTCACCAAGGCTGCATTTATTTGATCACAAATACAGTAAAAACAGCAATATTGTTATAAAATTTGTAATAAAATATTATTAAATTTAAAAATTTTCTATTTTAAAATCTAATTTATTCCTGTGATGGCAAAGCTGAATTTTCAGCATCATTACTCCAGTCTTCAGTGTCACATGATCCTTCAGTTATCATATTAATATGCTGATTTGCTGCTCAAGAAACATTTTTATTATTTTATTATATTTTATATGTTGAAGTTGAGCTGCTTAATATTTTTTAACATGATACAATTTTTAAGGACTCTTTAATGAATAGAAAGTTCAAAAGAAAATGTATTTTATTTCATTTATAATCATTTGCAGCATTAAAAATGTCACTTTAGACTAATTTGTATATATATATATATATATTTTTTTTTTTTTTTTTTATCTTACTGACTCCAAACTTTTAAACTGTACTATATATGTACATTATACACTGCTCAAAAAAATTAAAGGAACACTTTTTAATCAGAGAATAGCATCAAGTCAGTTAAACTCCTGGGGTATTGATCTAGTCAGTTTAGTAGCAGAGGGGGTTGTTAATCAGTTCCAGCTGCTGAAATGTTAATGAAATTAACAACAGGTGCACTAGATGGGCAACAGTGAGACAACCCCCAAAACAGGAATGGTTTTACAGGTGGAGGCCACTGACATTTTTTCCCCCTACTCATCTTTTTCTGACTGTTTTTCACTAGTTTTGCATTTGGCTAGGGTCAGTGTCACTACTGGTAGCATGAGGCAATACCTGGACCCTACAGTGGTTGCACAGGCAGTCCAACTTCTCCAGGATGGCACATCAATATGTGGCATTGCCAAAAGGTTTGCTGTGTCTCCCAGCACAGTCTCAAGAGCATGGAGAAGATTCCAGGAGACAGGCAGTTACTCCAGGAGAGCTGGACAGGGCCGTAGAAGGTCCTTAACCCGTCAGCAGGGCTGTAGATGCTCCTTTGTACAAAGAGGAACAGGATGAGCACTACAAAATGACCTCCAGCAGGCCACTGGTGTGAATTTCTCTGACCAAACAATCAGAAACAGACTTAATGAGGGTGGCCTGAGGGCCCAATGTCCTCTAGTGAGCCCTGTGCTCACTGCCCAGCTCCGTGGAGCTCGATTGGCATTTGCCATTGAACACCAGAATTGGCAGGTCTGCCACTGGCGGCCTGTGCTTTTCACAGATGAGAGCAGGTTCACCCTGAGCACATGTGACAGACGTGAAAGGGTCTGGAGAAGCCATGGAGAACGTTATGCTGCCTGTAATATCGTTCAGCATGACCGGTTTGGTGGTGGGTCAGTGATGGTCTGGGGAGGCATATCCATGGAGGGATCCACAGATCTCTACAGGCTAGACAATGGCACCCTGACTGCCATTAGGTATCAGGATGAAATCCTAGGACCCATTGTCAGACCCTATACTGGTGCAGTGGGTCCTGGGTTCCTCCTGGTGCACGTCAATGCCCGGCCTCATGTGGTGAGAGTATGCAGGCAGTTCCTGGAGGATGAAGGAATGGATACCATTGAATGGCCACCACGCTCGCCTGACCTAAATGCAATAAAACACCTCTGGGACATTATGTTTCGGTCCATCCAACGTTGTCAGGTTGCACCTCAGACTGTCCAGGAGCTGCCCTGGTCCAGATCTGGGAGGAAGTACCCCAGGACGCTATCCGTCGTCTCATTAGGAGCATGCCCCGACATTGTCAGGCATGCATACAAGCATGTGGGGGCCATACAAACTACTGAGTACCATTTTGAGTTACTACATGAAATTTCAGCAAAATGGACTAGCACCTGCTGCATCATTTGAATTTGCTGCGGTCTTTGAATTCAGTCCTCTGTAGGATGATAATTTTCATTTCTATCAAACAATGTGGCATCCTTTCGTTCATAATACATTACCCAGTCCATATTAGTGATACATGATATTTTTCCCCATTCAGATCTAATGTGGGTTTTCAAAGTTTTCCTTTAATTTTTTGGAGCAGTGAGCAGTGTATAAACTTTTATCATGTCATGTCATAATTTTGACTTTAATTAATATTAATTCCACTGAAGTGACAAACTTGAATTATTAACAGATTTTAATTATCAAAACATAATAGTACATAATAGTTGTGTCCCACATTTTGCACTCAAACTCAAACTTTCCCCCCAAAATGTAGCATTCCTTAAAATGATAAAAATTTTCTGCAACATTTTATTTAATTGTTTTTATATTAACATGTTGATGTTCGTTTATCTCTATAAAATGGCACAAATAATTTATTTAGCCCTATAATATGTGATGACATTTTCTCTGTAGTGAACATCACTCTGGGGGACAGAATCCAAGTGGAATACATTCCTCCTAACATCACCTACTTCTCTCTGCGCCGGTTGGACCGATACACTCGATACAAGTTCTCACTGGCAGCACAAACTGAGGTTGGAGTCGGGGAGGCGTTCACAGAGGAATCGCCCCATTTTACAACTGAGGGTAATTTTTCATCTACACTTATAAGATCATTGTTCTGTAAACATACAAAGATTCCTAACATGTCTGCATGATTGCCTGTGTGCATGAACAGAATATGCCCGGGAGCAAGTGGACATCGTGACGCAGGGTTGGTTCATTGGCTTAATGTGTGCAGTTGCTCTTCTCGTTCTCATCATGCTCATAGTCTTTTTCATCAAGAGAAGCCGAGGAGGAAAATACCCAGGTGCAATAGAAATTACATGAGACAAGTTACATATATTTAGTATTATGCATTATATATAATAAATGTGACAAAACGTATTCTGTTGTTTGTTTATAAGTGCGGGACAAGAAGGACTTTGCACTGGAGCCAATGGATGATAGAGAGAACGGAACGTTTGATTACAGGTGACTGTGTTTCAATGAGCAGCTCTATGTAAAATCCCAGCTCTTTCTATGTGATTTTTAAAGGCAGCACAGTTTATTTTTAGTGATGCACTTACATGAAAACATTATGTGAGATACACTAAAGGGTGAAAAATGTATTAATCCTATCATTTACATCATAACATAATCACATTAGCAAAGGTTTGATTTGGAGGTTGGTTTGTACTGTATGTCACAATAATTGCCCCCCAAGATCATAATTCATCACTCCATCCATCAAACATTTCTCACTTTCTTCATTCCTCCTTTATTTTCTTTTATGTCTTTTGCGATTGGACCGCTGAAGGTCTCTTGAAAGGTATGATACATGTCATATATAACAAGTGTTGACCTTTTTAAAATTGTCTTATTTGTTTTACTACAATTAAACTACACATATTCTAGTCTAACTATTAAAGCTATTTTAACTGATTTTACACTACCATTAAAAATTTGGTAAATTGATACTTTTTATTTAGCAAGGATGCTTTAAATTGATCAAAAATATCAGCAAAGACATTTATAAAGCCGTCTCTTTTGAAATTTCTATTAATCAAAGAATCCTGAAAAAAAACAACAACAACAGCATATTAGAATGATTTCTAAAGGATCATGTGACACTGAAGACTGGAGTGATGATGCTGAAAATTCAGCTTTGACATCACAGAAATAAATTACATTTCACGGTATATTGAAATTTATATTATAGATTCCAAAAAAGTTGGGACACTGTACAAATTGTGAATAAAAAAGGAATGCAATAATTTACAAATCTCATAAACTTATATTTTATTCACAATAGAATATAGATAACATATCAAATGTTGAAAGTGAGACATTTTGAAATGTCATGCCAAATATTGGCTCATTTTGGATTTCACGAGAGCTACACATTCCAAAAAAGTTGGGACAGGTACCAATAAGAGGCCGGAAAAGTTAAATGTACATATAAGGAACAGCTGGAGGACCAATCTGCAACTTATTAGGTCAATTGGCAACATGATTGGGTATAAAAAGAGTCTCTCTCTGTGCGTAAGGGTCAAGGCCGGAAAACCATACTGGATGCCCGTGATCTTCGGGCCCTTAGACGGCACTGCAACACATACAGGAATGCTACTGTAATGGAAATCACAACATGGGCTCAGGAATACTTCCAGAAAACATTGTCGGTGAACACAATCCACCGTGCCATTCGCCGCTGCCAGCTAAAACTCTATAGGTCAAAAAAGAAGCCATATCTAAACATGATCCAGAAGCGCAGGCGTTTTCTCTGGGCCAAGGCTCATTTAAAATGGACTGTGGCAAAGTGGAAAACTGTTCTGTGGTCAGACGTATCAAAATTTGAGATTCTTTTTGGAAAACTGGGACTCCATGTCATCTGGACTAAAGAGGACAAGGACAACCCAAGTTGTTATCAGCGCTCAGTTCAGAAGCCTGCATCTCTGATGGTACGGGGTTGCATGAGTGCGTGTGGCATGGGCAGCTTACACATCTGGAAAGGCACCATCAATGCTGAAAGGTATATCCAAGTTCTAGAACAACATATGTTCCCATCCAGACGTCATCTCTTTCAGGGAAGACCTTGCATTTTCCAACATGACAATGCCAGACCACATACTGCATCAATTACAACATCATGGCTGCGTAGAAGAAGGATCCGGGTACTGAAATGGCCAGCCTGCAGTCCAGATCTTTCACCCATAGAAAACATTTGGCGCATCATAAAGAGGAAGATGCGACAAAGAAGACCTAAGACAGTGGAGCAACTAGAAGCCTGTATTAGACAAGAATGGGACAACATTCCTATTCCTAAACTTGAGCAACTTGTCTCCTCAGTCCCCAGATGTTTGCAGACTGTTATAAAAAGAAGAGGGGATGCCACACAGTGGAAACATGGCCTTGTCCCAACTTTTTGAGATGTGTTGATGCCATGAAATTTAAAATCAACTTATTTTTCCCTTAAAATGATACATTTTCTCAGTTTAAACATTTTATATGTCATCTATGTTGTATTCTGAATAAAATATTGAAATTTGAAACTTCCACATCATTGCATTCTGTTTTTATTCACAATTTGTACAGTGTCCCAACTTTTTTGGAATCGGGTTTGTACTATTTCACAGTATTACTGTTTTTACTGTATTTTTGATCAAATAAATGCAGCCTTGATGAGCATTAAAAAAACATAAAGAAAATCTTACCTGATCCCAAACTTTTGAACAGTAGGGTTTAACATTAGTATTGTCATGTTTTGTTGTTTTATATGTCATGGCTTTGTTTCCATTATATGAATTGTGACTTTTTGACATATATCTACTGCAGGATAACACGAGTGTCCACCATGCCCTATAGCAGACGGTATGCATCTCTTCAAGCTTCGTTTCAAACGTTGTTTGGAACAATGGACATCTCCTTACCTTTAAAACTCATCTAAAATTAATCATTTCCCCTTTAGTGAGGAGGAAAGTCGACAGGGATGCAGTCAAGGTGCGATCGAACACATTGGCAGGAGAACGAACAGTGACGACAGCCTCATGGAGTACGGTGAGGGGGAAGAGATCGAGTTTAACGAGGATGGCTCCTTCATCGGTGAGTACACTGGTGTCAGTAAGAGGAACATCGACAGGAGCCCGTACCATGACAGCTCTGAGCCCACGTCTCCTGTGGCCATCTATTCTTTTGCTTAAAGCTCATGGTGTCTGATTAAACCATACAAATGGACTGAGACTCGTTTAATCTGTTAGACAGGCTGGAAATGATGTATATATAGGTGTGTTTTAAGGTAAAACAGTGTTTCTGGGGATTTACAGAAAAAGTGCCAATCAGATTTGTTTTTCAAATCCACAAATCATGTGAGAGGAAGCTGAGCAAAGATGTCTTGAAGTGTTTATCATGTTGATAAGAATGGCTGATGGAAGCTTGCTTCGTTGATCAAACTCATGTTCAGTTCATAAAATAACATTCAGGATCACACAGATTTAATACCACAGACATCTGCTGAAGAGATGTTCAACTTCCACAATGCTTTGTTATTTAATCAGCGTTTGATATCACTGATAGTTGCTACTAATTCTTCTTATGTTTTATATTTTCCATAGCACCATCTCTGTATTTATCTGTTTGCTGTACTGTAGGTCAATGGTCAATTAATGGACTACAAACCATTTATTCTCACACAAAAAAAAAAAAAACCTCTAACCCTCAGCTGCTTATTGTAGTATGATGTACATTATGTTTATTGTATATTGTTTGGTGTCTGGTAAGAGTACTATCATAAGTGTTGCAGTGCTTCAGTTATTAAATTGTATGAAGTGAATTAACGACTTTGTCATAATTACAGTAAATATTACAACAGCAGTTCAGTTACTAAGGACTATCAAGCTCAAAAAGGGAAGAAAAAAAAGACACAATAAAAGCACCATTAAAAGTGGTCCAAACGATTCATTCACTTATGTACGTGTTATGACAGACCAACATCTATAATCTTGCCCTTCTACAAAGCTCACATATATCCCACTTATGAGGTGGAAACTTCATCAGAGCGAGTAAACAGTGAATTTGCATATGTCATGGCGATGTTCTCCACTAGAGGGCAGATTGAACTAAGCAGATCCTCAGCACAATGGACACGCACACAGACCTGCATTCAAACATTGAGAATCCACAGTCTATGCAAGTAATGCATTGCGATTCATTATTATAACTTTGTCTAAAATACCAGCGCAGGTAATCTTGAGAATTGAACAAGGACAAGCATTTAATCTCATTCAGTCTCATTCACTAAACAAAGAACATCGAGTGCTTTCCTTTTTGTTAGCCTACTTAAAGGTGCTCTAAGCGATGTCACGCGTTTTTAGGACAAAACATTTTGTCACACAGCAAACATCTCGCTATCCGCTAGCTCCCTGTCCCCTCAACACACTGTAAAAAAACGCGTCAGTAAAAAGAAACCAATAGCTGACAAAAATGATTTGGGGGTGGAAATCATTCTTGTCGGCTATTGGCTGGAGCACTGTTTATTATGTTTCGTGGTCCAGACTGCACCAGTTTGTTTTTGTTGCCGTTTTTGGAGCTTGTGGCGACTACGTGGTTTTCTACAGTGTGTTGAGAGGACAGGCAGCTAGCGGATAGCGAGGAGATGTTTGCTGTGTGACAAAAGATGTTTTGTCCTTAAAAAACGCGTGACATCGCTTAGAGCACCTTTAACATTCATCATGATTCAGAACACAATAACAACAACAACAGAAGGAAATAAGTTCACAATCGGTGGTGTGAAATATTAGCACATTCTGTTTCATGACTCTTTATTTCTCAATTGTTTTGTAACGGATCTTGTTCCCCTTTTCTCACAAAAAATAGAGAAAACACTTTTAACATCTATTACACAATCCTGATTTGACCTCTGGAGACCAATAACTGTCAGAGGCACATGGGATAAATAATGGGTATTAGGTAAGTACATAATACATTCAATTAAAGGTAACAATGTAAACATTTAACGTTGTAATTTGGAGGTTTCAACTCCAGTGCAAATGAACGTGGCAGCTGTGATTTATCCTGTCAAGTTTATTGAGCCATAAAGATAAACATAGTCATACAGAACAGCTGTTAAAGACTAACCTGACACTGTCTTTGAGCGTTGCCAGGGTTCTCATATCAGAGATATGTAAAATTGTGACCCTGCTCAACGATACAACAATATGGATGGGTAAGTATCATCTTATCATCTTCTTTATATTTTATCAGCTACTTATGAAAGCTTATTTTAAGGACCTACAAGTTGTGTGCCAACAGGATGACATTAAAGACTAATGATGACTCTAATTTCTAATTTAAGTTTGTCTAAATTTAAAAGAAAGTTAAAAGAAGTGAATAGACCCTTTTCACAGACGAATGGTCATCAATATCGTAAATCCTGCAAAGTTATTTATTTTATATATATATATATATATATATATATATATATATATATATATATATATATATATATATATATATATATATATATATATATATATATATACATTTAAAAAAATAAATAAAATGTATGTACATTTATAACACTAATACTTTGTATTATATTACATTTGCATCAAATTACAAAAACAAGTCACCACTGCTGTGAGGGTGTTTCTAATACAGCGTCTATGGGAGTGATTGTAAAAATGAACATCTTTCTCTTTTCATTGCAGTTATCAATCTCACTCTATTTTTTCCTCTTTTTGAAAGTTGTGAAATCACTACTGTGGAGTTTTTCTTTTGCTATTTGAGCAAATGGGGACACAAAAATATATATTTAATGTATACTCTCATTCACCGCTATAAAAGTTAACCTAACTATGACGACTTCTGCTCTGAGGAACCTGGAAATGTGAAAAGGGTCTATAAAACTCAAAACAATGAAATAATTCAGATTACTTAATTTTTCTTTTGAGTTCACAAAACTGACACATTTTAAGTTCTAAATACTCATAAAAGTTAATTTGATTGAACTAATTTGTTTAATTTGAGTTGGATCTACTCAAACCAATTATTTTGAGCGTTAGGGTTTACAGTGTAACAGTGGAAACTAATTCCATGTTTTCTAATGATATCACCAAGGGGCAGCATGCATAGTAAAAATAGCAGAGGGCCTCAAACAGACCCTTACGGCACACCATAATTTACTGACGTTAACTTGGATAATTCCCTGTTTAAATAAACAAAATGACAATGTCAAATATGTATGATCTAAACCACTTTAATGCCTGTCCCTGAATACCAGTGTAATTTTGCAATCGATCTAAGAGTATGTTATTATCAAGTTAAACTAGTATTGAGATACAGCCTTGAAGTCATTTTAACGAGCGCAGTTTTTGATGGGGCCTGAACCCTGACTGAATTTTTTTTTTTAAATATCAGTACACTGTAAAATAAATAAATAAAATTTCCTTTACCCTAAAACACAACATAATACAATGTGTAATTCAAAATACGGTTAAAACACCTGTGAAAAATCAATACAGAAAATTCCTTCATATATTAGCACAGTACACTGGGCACAATGTACAGTAAACTAGGCAAATACAGTATATCATATTTTTTGTCTACATCTATTTTAAGAGAAAACATTATTTTTCTTGGTATCACAGCGCATGTTGATTCATTATTTAACACAAATAAATACATTTCACGTGAATGACTCTTAATCTCAAACTACTTTCAAATCCAGATTTTATTAGAAACTTGAAGTTTAGCATTATAATTTATACAGTATATATTTAAATGTACATTTAGCAGATGATTTAATGCAATGTGACTTAAAAAAATAAGATCTGTTGTATCTTTTACTACATTATATTAAATGTAATAATGCAAGTTCAGTTTTACTGTGTTACACTAATCAGGGCATTAGAATAAAAAGTGTCTCTACAAAATGTGGTGAACTTTTATTATTCATTGGCCATGCAAGTAATCTTGTGACATACAAATGGAATGATGACACACTTCATATAGTGCAAAAACAGGATGTGCAATTAATATGTTGTCAAAGTTTCTGTTATTCCTAACCAAGTGATGTTACAACATCCGGGACAGTGAGTAGCTATTTTTGAAACTCAGTTCTTGTGTGTTTTAGTGAACCATTGTTATCACGCAGAAGTCAGTTGTGTGTGTCGGGGCTTGGGGATAAAAGGAAGGAATATAAATTATAATTTCTGCATTTCAGCAATAGCAGACAGTTTCTTGACTGAAAAAGCCATCACTTTATGATGACCAAATTCATTTTTTTAGCTGGTAAGTGATTGTTGCTCATACAGAATGCTTTATTAAGAGTTTGAGTGTATTATATGTTAACATTTCATTTGTATCTCCTTTCAGGCTTTTCTTTGGCATTGTGCCACTTTGGTAAGTTTTAATTTGTTGTTTCATGATTAAATATTCAAAAGCCATGTTTATATAATAATAACAATATGAATTTATCCATTATCCAAACAGCTTGTCCTATGTAGGGTTGTGGAAATAATAATAATTAATATTAGTGCTGTTATTATATTATTATTAATAGTAATACAAATTGTGTAACAATTAATGATATATTATATTAATTATGTTTATTTCTTTCAGGATTGGCTTCCCAACTGGCATGCTACTTCACAAACTGGTCTCAGTACAGACCTAACGGTGGCAAGTACCTGCCGTCTAATGTGGACCCACACCTGTGCACTCATTTAATTTATGCTTTTTCCATTATTAATCAGGCAAATGAATTGACAACCTATGAATGGAATGATGAAACTCTCTACAAATCTTTCAATGGACTAAAGAAAAGGTATGCACTACACTGTAAAAAAAAAGTATTGTTGGTTTAACTTAAAAATTAAGTTACCTGGTTGCCTTAAAATGTTGAGTTCATTGAAATTACAAATTTGAGTTAATACAATGAAGGAAATGGGTTTAATAAATAGAAACTAAAAATATTATTATATCTGAACCACATAAATAAAAATGTTGTGATAAATCATGAAAATAGCACAATTTGGCATGTTTCACTGCATTGTAACAAATAAAACACAATTACGCAATATGCTTACAAAATCTTTTAATACTATTTGAATAAAGGGTGATGTCAATTCTCAAAAAATGTAATTGTATTAACTCAAATTTTTAATTTCAATGAACAACCAGGTAACTTACTTTTTAAATATTGTTTTACAGTGTATCATCTGATGTTTTGTTTGTGAAGATTCAAGATTCAAGAGTTTTATTTGTCACATACACAGTTATATACAGAATATACAACCGGCAGTGAAATGTAAACAGGTCCGCTCCATGGACAGTGCAAATTCACAGTTAAAAACACAAGGAGGAAATTATAATAGAAATAGAATAAAAAAAGTACTATATATATATTATACAGTATTGTTCAAAATAATAGCAGTACAATGTGACTAACCAGTTTAATCAAGGTTTTTAGTATATTTTTTATTGCTACGTGGCAAACAAGTTACCAGTAGGTGCAGTAGATTCTCAGAAAACAAACAAGACCCAGCATTCATGATATGCACCCTCTTAAGGCTGTGCAATTGGGCAATTAGTTGAAAGGGGTGTGTTCAAAAAAAATAGCAGTGTGGCATTCAATCACTGAGGTCATCAATTTTGTGAAGAAACAGGTGTTAATCAGGTGGCCCCTATTTAAGGATGAAGCCAGCACTTGCTAAACATGCATTTGAAAGCCTGAGGAAAATGGGTCGTTCAAGACATTGTTCAGAAGAACAGCGTGCTTTGATTAAAATGTTGACTGGAGAGGGGAAAACCTATAAAGAGGTGCAAAAACTTATAGGCTGTTCAGCTAAAATGATCTCCAATGGCTTAAAATGGAGAGCAAAACCAGAGAAACGTGGAAGAAAACGGAAGACAAACATCAAAATGGATCGAAGAATAACCAGAATGGCAAAGGCTCAGCCAATGATCACCTCCAGGATGATCAAAGACAGTCTGGAGTTACCTGTAAGTACTGTGACAGTTAGAAGACGTCTGTGTGAAGCTAATCTATTTTCAAGAATCCCCCGCAAAGTCCCTCTGTTAAAAAAAGGCATGTGCAGAAGAGGTTACAATTTGCCAAAGAACACATCAACTGGCCTAAAGAGAAATGGAGGAACATTTTGTGGACTGATGAGAGTAAAATTGTTCTTTTTGGGTCCAAGGGCCACAGGCAGTTTGTGAGACGACCCCCAAACTCTGAATTCAAGCCACAGTACACAGTGAAGACAGTGAAGCATGGTGGTGCAAGCATCATGATATGGGCATGTTTCTCCTACTATGGTGTTGGGCCTATTTATCGCATACCAGGGATCATGGATCAGTTTGCATATGTTAAAATACTTGAAGAGGTCATGTTGCCCTATGCTGAAGAGGACATGCCCTTGAAATGGTTGTTTCAACAAGACAATGACCCCAAACACACCAGTAAATGAGCAAAGTCTTGGTTCCAAACCAACAAAATTAATGTTATGGAGTGGCCAGCCCAATCTCCGGACCTTAATCCAATCGAGAACTTGTGGGGTGATATCAAAAATGCTGTTTCTGAAGCAAAACCAAGAAATGTGAATGAATTGTGGAATGTTGTTAAAGAATCATGGAGTGGAATAACAGCTGAGAGGTGCCACAAGTTGGTTGACTCCATGCCACACAGATGTGAAGCAGTTTTAAAAATCTGTGGTCATACAACTAAATATTAGTTTATGATTCACATGGTTTGTACAAAATAGTCAAACAGTCAAAGGCAGACACTGCTATTTTTTTGAACCCTTTCAACTAATTGCCCAATTGCACAGCCTTAAGAGGGTACATATCATGAATGCTGGGTCTTGTTTGTTTTCTGAGAATCTACTGCACCTACTGGTAACTTGTTTGCCACATAGCAATAAAAAATATACTAAAAACCTTGATTAAACTGGTTAGTCACATTGTACTGTTATTATTTTGAACAATACTGTATACATATACATTATATATATATATATATATGTGTGGAATTATAAATGAAAAAAGTGAGTAAACTGTAGACTTATAAATATGTGGTTAACAGAAATGTACAAAGAAGTATAATGTGCAAACAGGTTTATAACAGGTTGTTACACAGTAACAACGAGAACAGAACAGAAAGTGCAGTACAATGTCAGTGTATCGATGTTTACCCTGAAGTGAAGTCACGTGATGTTAAGTGACTGAGTTCAGGAGTCTGATGGCCTGGGGGAAGAAGCTCCTCCTGAGTCTCTCAGTTTTGGCCATCAGGCTTCGGAAGCGCTTACCAGATGGCAGCAGCGTGAAATGAGGGTTTGCAGGGTGATTAGAGTCCTTGATGATCTTAGTAGCTCTACCTTTTCAGTGTTTGGTGTAGACGTCCTGCAGAGACGGGAGAGCTGACCCTGAGATACGCTCGGATAAGCGCACAACTCTTTGCAGGGCTTTGCAGTCATGACTGGTGCTGTTCCCATACCACGCTGTGATGCACTGAGTTAATACACTTTCTATCGCCCCTAAATAGAACGTTTTCAGGATAGCTGGTGAAACCCTGAATTTCCTCAGCTGGCGCAGGTGGTACAGTCTTTGCCTGGCTTTTTTCACCTGTGTCTGAATGTGAGCAGTCCACGTCAGGTCCTCTGAGATGTTTACACCCAGGTACTTGAAGCTGCTCACTCTCTCTACTGGTGACCCGCTGATCATGAGGGGGGAGTATGTCCGTTGCTGTCTCTTCCTGAAGTCCACAATCAGTTCTTTGGTCTTGCCAACATTCAGAGAGAGACAGTTGTCCTGGCACCATGATGTTAGATGCTCCACCTCGTCCAAGTATGCCGTCTCATTTTTGTTGGAAATGAGGCCCAGGACAACAGTATCATCAGCAAATTTGATGATAGAGGTGGAGCTGTGTGTGGACAAACAGTCATGCGTGTAGAGAGAGTAGAGCAGCGGACTCAGGACACAGCCCTGTGGAGCTCCCACACTCAGGGTGATGGAGGAGGAGGTGGACTGGCCTATTCTCACCACCTGAGGCCTGCCAGTGAGGAAGTCCTCAATCCAGTGGCAGAGAGAAGGATTCAGGCCGAGAATATATTTGAATATATTTGTTAATAGAATAGAATGTGTTATGTAATGTTTTGAACAGTGATTTTTTTTTTGTACAGCAAATAATGATACAAATATTTGATTTGACATGCAGAAACCCCAACTTGAAAACTCTCTTGGCTGTCGGAGGATGGAACTTTGGCTCAGCTCAGTAAGAGTTCTGCTCAAACACTGAATATTGAAGGATGTGTGTTGAACAGAACTGTTTTATCTTCATGGGATTTCCCGCCATGACTGTAGGTTTAGTATCATGGTGTCCACATCAGAAAACAGGCAGACGTTTATTCAGTCCTCCATCACATTTCTGAGGACCCATGGCTTTGATGGGCTTGATTTGGACTGGGAGTATCCCGGTACTCGTGGAAGTCCTCCAGAAGATAAGCAGAGATTCACTCTGCTTTGTAAGGTACTTCATTATTTACTGATTTGCATTCTCTCATACAATGTTTTTTTTTAAATCATTCTATGCTCTTTACAACAAATGGTTGAATGTTGGAGTAAAAATTAATAAGGATGATAAATAATCAGAGAAAGTATGAGCATGCATGTACGCATGTCCAAAGGTCCACTGGTTAAAATGCTTATATTTTGCATTGACCTTTGTTATGGATAGATTAGAGTCTGTCGTTAAGCCTCCAGTAGGGTCAGCGGACCATTATACTGCTATTACTAAGCACTTATGAATGAAAGGCATTCCATGAAGGTGGTTTGGCTAAAAGATGCAGATGAACTGCAGAATGACATAAAACAAAGTTAAATGACAAAATAAAACTTGAGAAAGAACCGAGTAGGAATAACTTAGGCTCTGTTTGGAAGGGGATTATGGTCATAACTGAATCTAAAGGTTGTGGGAACAAGAGTGTTGAATTATCTGGGTATGACTCCAATAGTCAAATGGCAGAGGAGTTAAACATGATTTGAGATGATCTAGAGCATCTTTAGCTTCAGCAGAACATCTGACCATCTGTTAAGTCATATAACCAAGTTCACAGTGCATTAACTAATGTTAACAAGATTTTAATAATGTATTAGTAAATGTTGAAATGAACATTAACAAAGATAAATAAATGCTTTATAAGTGCAGTTCATTATTAGTTCATGTTAACTAATGAATATTATTTTAAAGTGTTACCAAAAAAGGCCTTAATCCGCTGCAAAAATGTGACTAACAGGAACTCTGGAAAGCTTACACAGCAGAGAGTGCTGCCACTGGACGTCCCAGACTCATGCTCAGCGCTGCAGTGGCTGCTGGGAAAGGAAAAATTGATGCTGCTTATGAAATTGCAGAAATTGCCACGTATGTGTTTTTGCTCACTTTGAATAACGAAATATGCTTTGGACAGAATCTCATAAAATGCCAATCAAATGATTATTTAGTAATATTTAATGTATAAATGAGGGATGACTATGAACTTGCTATTTCCCTCTTGTAATGCAGGTATTTGGACTTCATTAATGTCATGACCTATGACTTCCATGGCTCATGGGAGACTGTCACTGGGCACAACAGTCCTTTGTACCGTGGCTCTGGAGACACAGGAGACAATATCTACTTAAATACAGTACAAATGCCTTATATCCTACTGTAAAACTTCTGAAATATAACATCATGTAAAACATAAATGATTTGTGAATGATACTATGAGTCATTGCAAATAACAAGCAGATAGAAACAATAACTGATTTGTCATGACAATGCAGGATTTTGCAATGAAATACTGGAGAGATCAGGGCACTCCTGTGGAGAAGCTGAGGATGGGGTTTGCAGCATATGGAAGAACGTTTCACCTGGCATCTGCAGCCAGTGGAGTTGGAGCTCCAGCTAGTGGACCTGGCTCAGCTGGACCTTTCACCAGAGAGAATGGATTCTGGTCCTATTATGAGGTCCTACCTTCTATCTAAACTCATAGATACTCATGCACTTACATTACAGAACAATATTTAATTGTGAAAAATAAAATCTTATACAGAAGAGTTATGGACTGATAATCTCCCATCAGATCTGTACTTTCCTTCAAGGAACCACCGTGCAATGGATTGATGATCAGAAAGTTCCTTATGCGACCAAGGGACAGACCTGGGTGGGATTTGACACCAAGGAAAGCTTTACGACTAAGGTGAATATGTCATGAAGGTTGGAAAATACAAACAATTTAATGCAGTTCTCATGCTCTCAATAATTAGATCTGGTCTGCTACAGGTGAACTACCTGAAGGAGAACAAGTTTGGAGGAGCTTTCGTCTGGGCTCTGGATCTCGATGACTTTGCAGGACAATTCTGTGGACAGGGCAACTACCCTCTTATTGGGCAGCTCCGTACACTTCTTAATATTGGTACAGTACATCTCATATTTAGAGAAACCTAGTCCCGCCACATAAGAAAAAAACATGCTTTGGTAAATCATAATTATCACATGACAAGTAAAAATGAGATAGTACTTTATAATTATGAGAGAAACATTCAAAATTATGACATAAATTGGAAAGTCAGAAATTGATAAATCATACTTAAGATTTTTTTAATACATAATTTCAATGTCATAATTTAGATTTTTTTCATCTCATAATCATGACAAAGACATTCATGTCAACTTTTTGTTCATATTTCATGTCAACTTTTGATTTCATAATTATGCCTTACCTTCAACTTTGTCATACTTCAACTTCAATCATTTTTGACTGTCACAATTACTTTTTTTCATAATGTCAACTGTCATAATTTTGACATTTTATCTCATAATTATTACTTCAGTATCATGATTATATTATGTAGAATACATAATGTACAGTCTGTTCTGCCACGGTTTATTTTGCAATAACTGACTGATTGTACATTATCCCTTTATTGCACGGCTACTCCCTAAATAAAATATTAAATATTGATTTGAGTTGAAATTGGTTCATAATGTTACTCGTACCCTTTAAGCATTGCCATGGACGATGCCAAATATTAGGAAATATCAGACCGCTGGATGCCACAATTGACCAATCAGAATGAAGTATTCCAGGGAGTCGTGTAATAAACCAGATTGATAATTGGAAAACTTGAGATAAAATGTCAAATTCCAATTTCCTCCTCCAGAGTTTCCATCTCCCCCACCAAATACAACAAATGTGCTCTCTGGGAACACAACAACAGCATCCACTGCTCCATCTACTAGACCTCATGTTGTACCGACAGATCCTTCAGGATCAGATTTCTGTATAGGCAGACTGACGGGGGGATTATATGCCAACCCAGCAGACCCGAAGACCTTCATTCAGTGTTCTCACGGCAGGACCTATATTCAGAGATGCCCTGAAGGGACCGTCTTCACTCCCAACTGCTTGTGCTGTGACTGGCCTAAGAATTAACCTCACGTTATCACGGTTTCACTTCTAAAAAGGAAATGTGTGGAATTTTTGCAGTATTTCTAAAGTACTATTTAGGGTCACTAGTGGCACAATAATTTCACACTTTACCTTCAGGGTATTGTGTTAATGTCTTCAAATTTAACAGACAGCCAGTGCTATAATACTACTTTTGTAAAATATTTTGTTGGGTCTTAAAAAGGGAGCACAGTCTAACTTGTCTGATTAAAACTAACCTCATTAAAAAACGAATTTTCCATTTATTTTCCATTTAGAGTGGGACTGCATTGGTAATTTATGGGCCACCCATTGGCCCAATGGCATGGGTGAAGGTATTCTGTGTGTAGGTCTTTTACTTGCTAAGAATGTCAATATATATAGACATTCTTAGTGAACTTTCAGCCAGGGTGAAAGGAAAAGAAATGGGGAGAGGGGAGTTTAGGATGGGTGATCAGAGAAGATTAGGCAAATGGATTTCTATGTCCTTGCTTCATGATCTTTTCTTCAGATTAGCCATTTTATTGTTTTGTTGCATGGTGTCTGTTTTATGTGGGAGCTCTTGTGTTCAGTCTTATCAGGAATTTTGGTCTTACAGTAACCTTGTGACATGGTTAATTTTCAGAATACAGAATAAGAAAGAACACACATCTACATTTATATTAACAAAAATATATATTAATTAATTTAACCTTTCCATTCATGAAATTAAATCAATTTCATAAAAATAATCAATGTAAAACATTTGACAGTTAGACCATTTCAGTGCAAAAAAATAACTAAGAATTCAAAGTAATGTTCTAACAACCAAAACCAATAACTTTGTGTTGAGCTACAGCTTTGTGATATCCAGAGGCAAATGTTTATGGAGCCAGACATAATCAATCATAGGATGTCATAATAAATCACTTAAGTCTAACACAATATCTAATAATAATCTATTGGCCCATACTGCAATTTTTCAAAATGTACCACAATGTTAACACACACCTTCAATAAAATCTCCAAAAATGCAAACAATATTATGAATGGTAGAATAAGTATATGGAGAGCTCTGGGTGTTGTGCTGAATCTCTCAGAAAGTTGGTCCAAATCACCAAAGCAGCATGTCTGACAATGTAAAATCAGACATATAAACTATGTGAACCTAGTAACACTTTCAAACACAAAAAGCAACACTCAAAATTGTGGAAAATTAAATTCTATTAATCTTAAACTACTCGCTCATTAATGATTCATTCATCATAATGCCTGTTTTGTCTGATTCATTCGCATAGCTAGCTTATTCTCTTTCTGTGAAGGAGCTCAGTTGACGTGTAATTATTAGCAATGCTTTTGTTTTTGGTCAGGGTTGCTTATATTTGCATTCAGTCAACAAACTTATATGTTTTGTTAGATGTTACTCATGAAATTAGAAATGACAAAATCACTACTTGGGGTAATGACTAACATTGTACATAATATGACATTATTTATAGTATACATAATGTATACTGTAAGCCACTTTGGATAAAAGCATCTGCCAAATGCCTGAATGAAATGTAAAACTAAATGCAGGATTAATTATTAAAATTACACCCATGCCCTGCTGTCAACACCAGCAAATTTGTGATGCGTTTTTAAATTTTTTAAATCATCAGTAATGAATGGAAGAATGATTCTTTATGATTGAAATGTTTCACAACCTTCAATTCTTTAGTGGTTTTTCTAAAGTCTTTTATATTGTTTAGTCAGATTTTCATTCTGTTAAAACAAAGCTCCGTGAGATTAGTTTCTAAAACTTCACTCAGTGTCTTGAGATTAGTGTAAGTAACATCCCACCGTTTACAGCTCATGCTGGCCACTGTGAGGTGGCGGCAACTTCCTGATGTCGTTATTCTGGATGAGCTGGAAGTAGAACAGCACAATCTCTTCATAGTTCTTAATGGAGATTCTCTCGTTCACACCATGGAATCTAAAAGAGGAACATAAATGTTTCATTATATAAAATCGTGGTTTCAGGAGCAGTTTACATGACACAGTTAAAAACTTTTCGTTTTGGCAGTTTATTTACATGACAGCTGCATTTTGGGGGCCTGAAAATAAAACTTTCGAAAACAGGTATCAAAGTGCAAGTTTTTGAAAATTATACCATTATCGTCTCCATGTAAACTACAAAATGCAAATTTGTGAAAACGGTGATGTCGTGGGTCACCGGACTGTGTTTGTGCTGCTCAAAATACTAAGTTTATTAACGCTTCTCCAGCAAATGTAGATTTACTGCACTGCTACAACGACCAGCAGAGACACATTAATTACATAAGCCAAATTCTAACATAGCCAACTAATTCTAATTATAACCTCTCCAACTACTGGCCTGGCATGCATAATACAGCGTTTTAGTCTTTTTGCTGCTCCATGTGAACATTGCTGTCATGTAAAGCTGGTGCTCCACTACAAAAAGCCATTCTCCACAGAAGGATCTTACCTCTGAGGATCACCTGGTTTGAACCACGATGGTGCAAAGCGATATATGTCTCGGGTGATGTCCTTGTAGTGCCGGCTGTCAGTGTTGCCAACACAGATACCTGTGAGAGGGAATCGTAGAGCAGCTAAAAGTGGCTCTTCACGCGACAATGATTGGTGTAAGGGCCACTTAAGCAGAACTGCATCACTTCACTTACCAGGGGCCACTGTGAGCTGAGGAAACATGATTTGCACGGTTTTCTTTATGATCTGGAACCCAAACGCTTGCTCATCATAAGAGCTGATGGGCAGCGGGTCAAATCCATTGACCAGCTCTACCTTCACACGCTCATCTGATATGGTTGACTTGACCAAATCCACAACCTAAAAGAAGACATAAAAGGGATGTGAAAAAACAGTGAGTGAATCTAAACATTGTAGTCAGTTTGATTTAAAGGGATAGTTCACCCAAAAATTAAAGTTCTGTTATTTACTCACCCTCACATCATTCCAAACCCACAGATACATTAAAAAACAATGGGGTACAAACAGCACTGGAACCCCTGGCATTCATTGTATGCGTTCCATTAAAGAAAGAAAGTCATATAGTTTTCCAGTCAAACATAAATGTCATTTTTGGGTGAACTATCCTACTACAGTTTGTTGGTTATTTACAGTGATTCATGTGAAACTGGTTGAGAAGGTGAAGAGCAAAAGTTAATAGCTGAGCTATCAGAACTCTAGCCTGGACTAGGCTTCAGGGCTGGCTGAATGAGCCATTGCTGTGGCTACAGCGTGACCTCTCACCTCCAGCAATGTTTGTGCTGAGTGGATACGGAAATTGACAAAAGCTTCAGCGTATGACGGGATTATGTTAATCTGTTAGAGAAAGAGAAATAATCAGAAATAATCTTCAATCATGCTACAATTTAATGAATTTACAAAAAAAGCGCCCACCTTTACACCTGAGTTAAACATTGTGACGGCAGTTGTGGTCCTCACAAAGGCATTTGTGTCAGGTTTTCTCTCCAACACCCTGCATATGAAAGGGACACTTACATTATTATTATATTCCTATGACAGAGGTGTTCCTGTGTATTTACAAGCTTACGGAGATGTTTATATACAGTGTTAGTGTTGGTTGCATTTAATTGTTAATATGTTATAAATCATATGCTAAATATTTTATGCTGGGTACACACCAAAAGATTTTTTACATCTTATAAGATTTTCAAAATGTG
The DNA here is from genome assembly GCA_018749465.1 of Paracanthobrama guichenoti. Lineage (NCBI taxonomy): Eukaryota > Metazoa > Chordata > Actinopteri > Cypriniformes > Gobionidae > Paracanthobrama > Paracanthobrama guichenoti. The sequence continues at coordinate 12,323,978 of CM031965.1, forward strand.
ATAGACCACAAACATTAGGACAAATAATCCTAGATTTAACCGTTTTGCTCTTATAGTGTGTGGTGTGCCATGATGTGACAAAGACAGCACACCACACACAAACAGATTTTCAACCAGAGTCCGACTGTAAACACACACACAAAAAAAAAAAATCTTGCAAGACTTCAGAATAAGCATGGCGGATGATATGCAGGAAGTAATTGCGATGATAGTGTTTGGAATGATTTTCACAGAAAATTCACGCAAAAAGTTAAAAGAAAAGAGTGAGCTAGAGGTGAGTAATGGTATAAAAAAATAAAAAAAATAAATGTATAATTGTTAATAAAACATGGATAGTATTGTAGATTGTAGTTGATAGATTGTAGTTAAACCATGATAACCACAAATTAACCATGGTTTTGCTAAAAAAGAAAAAACAGAAAACTTTCTGCATTTTTACATTTCAATAAATATGGGTCCTCGTAATGTAGGTCAAACCAGTACACACACACACAAACAAAATCTACTCTGTTGCTATAGCTACCTGGTACATCCATTGCAGACTCTATTTCTGACCAACTCTTCTCCCTGTTCAGTCTATTATGGTAGTTTTTACATGACACGTTGTATAAACATTCGTGCTGTTGCCACAAATCAACTAGACGATCCTCCATCTCAGCTGTCCACATCACTTTGTGTTGCGCCATGACAGCGTTTATTATGCTTCCGTATTCTCTCAGCGCGCTTTCTGATTGGATATTATTTAGTTTCACGTGAGTGTGCGCACGTTTGACCTCAGGGTTCCCCCCACACATCAGGATTTCTGATCGTAAATATTCAACATGTTGAATATTTACGATTTGCGATCGGGACGGCCCCGACGTTCTTCTGAGCAGGTTCGGACACTCTTAACACACTTCACACCACAGGAAAATCTGATAAGATAATCTTTAGAACCATCAAGATAATCAGGACATAGCTAGGATTGTCGGAAGGGGGGAAATCGGCCCAAAATCAACCCGATTATCTTTTAGTATGTACCCAGCATTACATGTATCCTGTCATGGCAAAGCTGAATTTGGAGTTTTAGGGAGTTCAGAAACAGGGTTTACTGATAAAGAGAATAACTCCCTTCAGAGTGACTTTGTGCTTTATAATTTTGCAGACTTTTTTCATATGCAAACAGCAGCATTGCACACTAAAGAAAGTTGTAAAAAAGCATAATAGGTCCTCTTAAATTAACTTCGGTGATTCAAACTATTTTCAGTGCAGGAAAAATCTGGCATAAAATATACTTCGATATGACAGCAAGGAATCTTGCATTTAAAAGGCGTTTAATAGCCGTCCAAACACAGCCCTGATGTCTAGGCTAAAACGAGGCAAAATTTTGGCTGTCAGTGAAAATTGAATAGACATCTAACCATAGCCCAAGAATAGACTCGTCATCTAGAACATGAACATGCCAAAAAAATGAAACCACACACCTTGTAATCACTGTTGACTTTGCTTATGATGGAATATCATACATCATACAAGTTATTTTGGCTAAAATTGCATGTAACCAAATTCAAGGTTATTTTGGCTAGAAGTGTGTTACTCATAGCCGGACTATAACGGGTCTATAGTTAACCGAGACAGTGAAATGATGGCTATTGCTTGCTGGGTAGTTACTGTAGTGAGCATTAAAACAACCAATATGAACAACCTGCTGAGTAGCGGAGAGAAGAGCCACAAATTAGACATGATGAATCTGAGAGGCAAGCCAAACTACAAAAGAAAAGAAAAGAAATAGTTTGTTGAAAAGCAAGTCCGTATTTAAAAATGTAGCCTGTAAAATCCTCTACTTGAACACTTTTACCTTATGTGCCAGGTGTTCAAATGTGCTACGCTCGGGACCATAACCAAACAGTCTAGGCATTGGATTTTCCTCCAACCTGGGAAAAGATATTACCGAAAATAAATTCTTTAGCTCAGTTTAATACTGCTGTCATGCCGTAGTTTTGAGAATAACTTGATAGCAATAAATACATTACCTAACAAAACGTTTAATAAGAAGAAAATCCATATTGAAATATTTCTAACTGTTTTACTATAATATTTTAGGGGGTCCATTTGCCTTCTGACAGCTGAAGCCAAGATGCCAATGCTGCTCTCTCTGGGCGGCATTGATGAATGTCCTGGAGCGCTGCTGACACTCAGCTTTACTGTGGCCTGACCCTTCTCACTGATGCCTATTCTACAAAACACACACAGGGCAAACATTACAGACTAATTCAAAAATTAAATGACTCTGCTAGTAGAGTTGCTCAAAATAACAGTCTCACAGGGCAGCAGGTCCATCCAGGCCACTTATGACACCGTCCAGCACTGCAAGGCCTTCATCTAAAACATACCGGAGCTTCACCCCCCGACTCTTCAGGAGCTTCACGATATTGACTGCGCCATGTAAGCCATTCACCTGACATATAAACGTAAAAATAAGTGCATTAAAATAAGTATCATAAATGACTACTAGTCAATTCACTTGAGACTGACCTCCTCATCATGACCCAAACCAATGTAGAAGCTTCTCCGAGGGGTGTAACCTCGTTCCAGCAGGTATTCCAGCGCCTGAAGGATCCCCTTCAAGAGCACACATCATTACAGTTATTATCAGGTTGGAGTGAACAGATGTGCAATTGTTTCAATGAAGAACGATGCAGTGTTGATTCACTGTACCATCACAGACTGTTTGTTGTCGATGGTTCCTCGTCCATAGACGAAGCCATTGAGCTCCTGAGCAGAGAAAGGAGGAACGTCCCACCCATCCGCCTCATCGGCCGGCACTACATCAATGTGAGCCAGCAGCATGTACGGCTCCAGATCAGGCTCTCTCCCTGGTACCGTGAACAGGTGGCTGTAGTTTCCCACCACCTCATGTTTGACCAGGCTGGAGGAGAAGACCTTTGGGAAGACTGAGAAAGAAACAGTATTAACAGTCCTTTAGTTTCACTCAGTACAAAACCTAATATTGATGTCACTTCCTGTGTGCCACAATTCTATGAAATGATTCACTATTTTTAAAGGGGAAAATCCTAAGTGACCAACAACATCATAAAAAACACGGGAAAATGATTAACAGACTCAGTGGTAACAGGATTGAATTCAAAATGTTTTTTTTATCATTAAAATAAGTTAATAATTAAAATATTTAGTCTTGACTGTCAGTTCAATAGATTGTCAATTGTGTAATCTAAACGATTTAGTACAGATGCGGTGTGTGTTTATTTTCTGCCACATAACAGCATAGTTCTCTCAGCAAAGAACATGTTTTTTATGTTCTACTTGCTTAAAAAAGATAATGGGACACCAATTAGCGGAAGGTTTCAGTAACGTTGCGTTGTATAACGCATGGTGTCTCTCACCCCTCCTCAGCAGCCCGCCAAACTCGTGCAGCGCGCTCGTGCTCACATTTGTCTCCGTAAACGACACAGTGGGGATCTGTATGGCCGCTACGAAAGAGATGAAAACAAGACATTTGAAACCGTGCATTACAATTACATTTGTATTATCTACAGCACATATTGACAGCACATCCTTCATCTCTTTTAACAGTATTTAAATGCCTTCCGGATAAATCTATTCACGTCACGTGGCGAGTTTCATGTCAAACTGCGCGTTAGCGGTCGGGGCAGGGACGGACTCGGTAGTTCTGCGTTGTTTGTTACCTTTGAAATTTGCCAGCAGGTTCTTCCTCTGTTGTGGACTTAAATGAAGAGAAATGGTGGTTGTATTTTCCCATTTACCCAGCTGAAGCCCCGCGTCCACATCAAATGTAAGCGTCCTAACTGTGGCTACAAGGAACAAAACTGTAATCGAAAATATGATACTAAACAGCACCACTTTAAAAAACTTAAATAATTTCCAATGAGTACTATGGCCTGTCATGTTTCAGGAAGTACGAAAGACAGTCAGTTCATAACCAGGGTTCGCTCACCGATGCCGCAGCACGAGCGCCCTCTCTGGATTAGAATCACATGTTAAAGAGTCATGGAGATTTTCACACTCCAGCTTTAGCCTCTCGCCTCCATCTCCAGTGCATCTCACTGTTTGTTTATATACTATTAGGGTACAACGGGGCTAAAGGCACACCTTAAAAAAAATGTGCTTTTCCCTACTCCTATAATGTATGATATACAGAAAACATGGGGTAAAAGGCTCACCAGCATGGGGCAAAAGGCACACAGTATTAATACAAATACTTCAGCTAAAATAATATGTTTTTAATAAGTTAATACTTGTTCAAAACAATCACTTTAGCAAATTTTGAACTATTTTCTGTTTATTTTAATGAATAAAAGAATTCATTTTTGATCAGTAAATATGCTGTCATTAATATAGAAATATATCTGAAAAATATAGAAACAGAATAATTTTAAAAGTAAAGATTCTGAAAGCACCAAGTAGATCCCATAATAATTTAATATAGATTTACAGTAGTGACAATAAATTATATTTTATTATATGATATGATTATATCACATTTTTAAATCTGATGGTTTCATTATACACTCACCTAAAGGATTATTAGGAACACCTGTTCAGTTTCTCATGAATGCAATTATCTGATCAACCAATCACATGGCAGTTGCAATGGTGTGAAAAGGGAAAAACATCCAGTATGCGGCAGTCCTGTGGGTGAAAATGCCTTGTTGATGCTAGAGGTCAGAGGAGAATGGGCCGACTGATTCAAGCTGATAGAAGAGCAACTTTGACTGAAATAACCACTCGTTACAACTGAGGTATGCAGCAAAGCATTTGTGAAGCCACAACACGCACAACCTTGAGGCGGCTACAACAGCAGAAGACCCCACCGAGTACCACTCATCTCCACTACAAATAGGAAAAAGAGGCTACAATTTGCACGAGCTCACCAAAATTGGACAGTTGAAGACTGGAAAAATGTTGCCTGGTCTGATGAGTCTTGATTTCTGTTGAGACATTCAGATGGTAGAGTCAGAATTTGGCGTAAACAGAATGAGAACATGGATCCATCATGCCTCGTTACCACTGTGCAGGCTGGTGGTGGTGGTGTAATGGTGTGGGGGATGTTTTCTTGGCACACTTTAGTTGAAGTTGAAGTTGAAGTTTATTCGTCATTACACATGTACAAGTACAGTATAACGAAATGAAGTTTGGAGCAAGCCTCCGGGCCGCAGCCGATTATTCAGGCGCCGCCCTACGCTCTCCAGAAATACAAGAATGCAATTTAGCAAGCATTACATAGCAAACACAACAAAACATAAACATAAACATAAACATGACACAGTACACGTGGTCACGTGGTGGGATTTTTTGTATGAGTGGGAGAGGAGATAGATAACAGACAGGCAGACGGATGGAACGGGGAGGGAATAAGGTCGGGTATGTATGGTGCGAGTGAGTCTGAGATTGTGTTGTGTGAGAATGTTAGCCATAACTTCAGATGTTTTCGAGTTCAGTTCTATGGTTTGTCCTTGAAGGGAGATAAGGCAGTGCACAGGGAAAGATAGCAGACAAAGCTGTCAGGCTGAAATCCCAACCGAGAGATAGGGACCAAGTGAGGTTCGTTGGGCTAGTTGATTAGGTCAGGCAAATACAATTTATTATTTTTAATCCATTTGATGATCTTCGGTAATTTGTCCGGATCATAATCAATCAATCAGATCTGGTCCTCAGCATTCGCGTCCGGTCTGTGCAGTTTCCCTAGACATTACGTCCAGCCTCATGGCCAGACCGGTTACAGTCCGTAAAGTTCACCGATCTGACCCCGATAGAGCCCACTCTACCCTGCGTATCCGCAGTCCGGACTGCGTTATTACGGTTCAGTTCCTCAATTCCTATCACTTTCTGATCTAATTCCTTCAGACGGTCACACACAACCCCGAAGCATTCTTTAATTTCCACAGACAGCGGCTGGGTGAATTTGCTTGCAGCTGTCTTACCAATCTTCCGATAGGTCAGGGCAATCCCAAAGCCAAAGAATAGGAACCCCGCCATCAATAATCCAATCATGTATAAATCTTCCGCATCCTCCACGGACAGAGCCTCCAGGCACAGGACTTGCCAGTTGTTCCATGCGTCCCTCACGCACTTCCCTGCGGCAAAGGTCCCGTCCGGGCAGGTGGGTTCTCCCGGGCACCCTTCCTTAGTGAGAAAATCTTGTCGATCGCGCTGATTGACCAGTTAATCAATTCCATTTCAGTATTTTCAGGAGTCCAGCAAAGCAGCAGTCAGAGAAGAGAAGAGACGAAACACTAGACAAAACAAAACAGCGCGAGAGCCAGCAGGGAGCAGAGAGAAAAACACGTCTGCACGGATTGAAGGACAGAAAGGAAAGAGAGGCCCCTTTAGGCCCCTTAGTGCCAATTGGGCATCGTTTAAATGCCACGGCCTACCTGAGCATTGTTTCTGACCATGTCCATCCCTTTATGACCACCATGTACCCATTCTCTGATGGCTACTTCCAGCAGGATAATGCACCATGTCACAAAGCTTGAATCATTTCAAATTGGTTTCTTGAACATGACAATGAGTTCACTGTACTAAAATGGCCCCCACAGTCACCAGATCTCAACCCAATAGAGCATCTTTGAGATGTGGTGGAACGGGAGCTTCGTGCCCTGGATGTGCATCCCACAAATCTCCATCAACTGCAAGATGCTATCCTATCAATATGGGCCAACATTTCTAAAGAATGCTTTCAGCACCTTGTTGAATCAATTCCACATAGAATTAAGGCAGTTCTGAAGGCGAAAGGGGGTCAAACACAGTATTAGTATGGTGTTCCTAATAATCCTTTAGGTGTGTAAATATGGTGATTATCTAGAGATAAGGTGGATACCCAGCTTAATATATGATACTTACAATCTGAACCTAACCATGTCATGTCAACAGATGTTAAAATCAGCCACTGTTTATGATCATGTTAAATATGGTGCCTTTTGCCCCAACAGCAGGGGTGCCTTTTGCCCCAAATACCATACTTTTACATATTCTTCCGTTATTGTAATACTTTTGCCTTAATTACCTTTAACAAATCTGACAAACATTAACAAGACCTGTGTTTCAAAATATATTCAATCATTTTAGCGATTCTTATTTGCTACTTAAATCTACAACATTTTTAAAAACATCAAATATTAGATCAAATGAGCGCAGAATCCACTTTTCCTGCCGTGATCACGTCAAAGATCAGACAAATTTCCACGTGCATCTTGAAAAGCGGATGTTTTGGAAAGTGCGGAGGCAAGTTTTTTGCCATCTAGAGGTTGAGAGGAAAATAAAATCAAAGGAGCCTTTTACCCCATGGAGCCTTTTGCCCTGTTGTACCCTATATTATTTCTTTTTTTATTCCATTTTATTTTTATATTTTCAGTTTTAGTAATTTAGTGGGGTTTTTTTTTTAATTATATATTTCTTAAGCCTTTAATCTATTTTTCATTGCAGTTGTAGTTTCAGTAATTTTAATGCTTTAACTTATTTTTCAGTCTGTATTTCACCTATATTTCAGTCTGTCGTTATTTCAAGGTTACATTAATTTCCATTTAACGTTAAGTTAAAGTTTTTCACCTAATATTTATATTTTATTTCAGCTTTATTTCAATTAATGAAAAAATATGTTTAGTTAAAAATAACAACACTGGTGAGACCATTAACATGATTTTTCTGCATTACAGTTTAGAAAACATTCAGTAATGTGGCCAATGCGACTGTTTACATATAATAGGAATCATCAAGGCAAAATTATCAATGGCAGGTGATACAAGATTACAGACAATAGTGAAGTAAATGAATGACTGCTTGTGCATGAGATGTGTGTTCTTTCTAAAAGGCTTGACTTAATATGAGGCATAGTTTAGACTCAGCTCATATTCATACTTATGTAATTCTTATATAATATGAAGCAGTTGTACTGCATATGCTACTGCTGTCTGTTAAATCTGCAATAATGAGAGTTCATAGTTATTTATAATCTTATCATTCTTTTTAGATCTGTACTTTCTTTCAAGGTTACTGACGCAACCAGGGAAAATATTGACTAGATTTTGGCACAAATGAGAGCAATGAAACAAAGGTAAAATACTTAAAAGAGGTTATAAACTACATAAAGACTGTGTCAAAGGGTCCTTTTGGAGGAGTCTTTATCGGCTCTCTGTTTCTTGATGACTTTGCAGGCGTCTACAGTAGTTCTGTTTAGGGAACCTATCCTCTCAGGCAGCTCCATAAACATCTGAACACGGGTCCTTTTCATGTTGCATTTAAATATTAATCATTGACAGTGTGAGGGAGCAAAGTCAAAAATACAAACTCTAACATACAGAAGACTACTTGTGAAATATTACATAAAAATGCAATAACCTGAAACCTAAGATATTCTATTTAGTGAATAGGATCAGTGGATAGGAGCAGAATCTGTGTAGACGATCAGAGGCTGTGTGTGCAAACTGCAAACCTAGCTGGCCCGATGTACTTCATTCAGAGATACTCTAACTGAAATACTGGAAGGCGCATTTTACATAGACAGATGCAACATACATAACTTTTAAAATAATGCATAACTTTTACAACTAAAATAACTATAAAAATAAATAATTGTAAACACTGTTTTGCATGAAGACAAACCTCATGAATAGCAATAAATGTTACTTATCTGCCATCTTACACTGGTATGTCATAAGTAACGTAGTAATTTGCATTTAAAATGTTACTCACCCAGGAAAAACTACATAAAGATACCATAGAAAGGAATTAAGAAAATCATTTTTATTAAATTGAGGAAATATATTTACAGCAATTTTCCAAAGTTTGGGATCTGGAAGTTTGGTATATATATATATATATATATATATATATATATATATATATATATATATATATATATATATATATATATATATATATATATATATATATATATATATATATATATATATTTGCATACAATGGTGAAATATTATTACAATTTAAAATACCTCTTCTTTTTAATATATTGCAAAATGTAATTTATTCTTGTGACGGCAGAGCTGTAATAATGAATTTTGTGATGAATAGAACCTTCTGTTACATTATAAATATCTTTACTGTCACTTTTGATCAGATTAATGCATCCCTACAGAATAAAATTATTCTTTCCAACCAAAAAAAAAAAAAAAAGAAAATCTGACTGACCCCAAACTTTTGTATGGTACTATACATAAACACAGAATACAATCTGTTTTGTACAGATTTTATATTCAAGTTCATTTAGTCAGAACAAAGCTTATAAATTCCACAGAATTCCAAAGCATGACATCTGTTTATTTTAGGTGCGAGGTGCCAGCAAGTTCCTAATGTCACTATTCTGCATGAGTTGAAAGTAGAACAGCACAATCTCTTCATAGTTTTGGATGGAGATTCTCTCATTCACACCATGGAATCTAAAGGGAAGTATAAGCAGTTTAATATTTAGTTCCTTTTACAGCTTCAGCAGGAGTGCCATTTCTGTGTGTCCTACCTCGCAGAATCACCGGGTTTGTACCATGATGGTGCAAAGCGATAAATATCCTGAGACAGTTCTGTGTAGTGCCGGCTGTCAGTGTTACCCACACAGATACCTGTGAGAGGAAATCAGATGGTTTGCTGACTAAACTAAGAGTGGGTGAAGCTCTTCATGAGTCAATGATGTCTGTAAGGGGCACTTGAACACTTTATGACAATGATGACAATGCTTACCAGGAGATACAGTGACCTGAGGGAAAATGTCGTGCACCGTTTTCTTTATGATTTGGTACCCGAATGTATCGTCATCATAGGAGCTGATTGGCAGTGGGTCAAATCCACTCACCAACTCGACCTTCACACGCTCATCAGATATTGTGGATTCAATCAGCTTTAGAACCTTTAGAAAATGAATGGGGTATTAATTAATTAATTAACTTTTGGTTTTAGTAAACTAAGAAATATATTAAAGTTTGAAAATCTGCCACTGATGTACAACAGTAGAATGTTCAGTATTCAAAATGTAACCAACAGCAATTGTGTCAATATAATATTTGCATATTCAATACTGATTGGTGTTCTTTCCTACATCTATTTCCATTCTTTTTCTATTTTCTTTCTTTAAACATTATACAAAAAGATGGGTATAAAACTACTTAAAAATCATAAACAATAAACAAAGAAAAACATAGGGGGAATGTTTTTACTAGTAAATTTGTACATTTATAAATATGAAATTGAAGAGTGGAATGAAAATGAGTGGAATGTCAAAATAAATGCAAAGTAGTTGTCGTTTTTTACTTAGTTGTCGCACACATACACTCACCTAAAGGATTATTAGGAACACCATTCTAATACTGTGTTTGACCCCCTTTCGCCTTCAGAACTGCCTTAATTCTACGTGGCATTGATTCAACAAGGTGCTGAAAGCATTCTTAAGAAATGTTGGCCCATATTGATAGGATAGCATCTTGCAGTTGATGGAGATTTGTGGGATGCACATCCAGGGCACGAAGCTCCCGTTCCACCACATCCCAAAGATGCTCTATTGGGTTGAGATCTGGTGACTCTGGGGGCCATTTTAGTACAGTGAACTCATTGTCATGTTCAAGAAACCAATTTGAAATGATTCGAGCTTTGTGACATGGTGCATTATCCTGCTGGAAGTAACCATCAGAGAATGGGTACATGGTCATAAAGGGATGGACATGGTCAGAAACAATGCTCAGGTAGGCCATGGCATTTAAACAATGCCCAATTGGCACTAAGGGGCCTAAAGTGTGCCAAGAAAACATCCCCCACACCATTACACCACCACCACCAGCCTGCACAGTGGTAACAAGGCATGATGGATCCATGTTCTCATTCTGTTTACGCCAAATTCTGACTCCACCATCTGAATGTCTCAACAGAAATCGAGACTCATCAGACCAGGCAACATTTTTCCAGTTTTCAACTGTCCAATTTTGGTGAGCTCGTGCAAATTGTAGCCTCTTTTTCCTATTTTTAGTGGAGATGAGTGGTACACGGTGGGGTATTCTGCTGTTGTAGCCCATCCGCCTCAAGGTTGTGCGTGTTGTGGCTTCACAAATGCTTTGCTGCATACCTCGGTTGTAACGAGTGGTTATTTCAGTCAAAGTTGCTCTTCTATCAGCTTGAATCAGTCGGCCCATTCTCCTCTGACCACTAGCATCAACAAGGCATTTTCGCCCACAGGGCTGCCGCATACTGAATGTTTTTCCCTTTTCACACCATTCTTTGTAAACCCTAGAAATGGTTGTGAGTGAAAATCCCAGTAACTGAGCAGACTGTGAAATACTCAGACCGGCCCGTCTGGCACCAACAACCATGCCACGCTCAAAATTGCTTAAATCACCTTTCTTTCCCATTCTGACATTCAGTTTGGAGTTCAGGAGATTGTCTTGACCAGGACCACACCCCTAAATGCATTGAAGCAACTGCCATGTGATTGGATGATTAGATAATTGCATTAATGAGAAATTGAACAGGTGTTCCTAATAATCCTTTAGGTGAGTGTACTTATAACTTGTTATAATACAGTATTGAGAGTTATAGTAAATGGATAAACAGACGTAAAGACCATTCTCAAATATGTTCTTTATGTCTGTTTATTCATTTGCATATTACTACGTCTGCAGTGTTAGTAAGTAACGCAAGTTACGTAGTCAATTACTTTTTTCAAGTTACTATCAAAGTAACACATTACTTTTAAATTTACTACAAAATATCTGAGTTACTTTTTCAAATAAGTAATGCAAGTTACTTTGTTTTCCCATTTATTGGCTGACACCTCTCCTGTCCCGATGTTGAGAGTGAGATGCAGAGACGTTGTGTTAACATGATGGTTATTATAGTTCTAGACTAAATGTGAGCATGCATTTACTCATCTCACTTTCACAAAACAGATTCGTGTTACATGTTGTGTTCCCCTGTCACATGTTCCTTTGTTCTGTTTTCCCGCCACTCCTGTGTTTCCATGGTCACCCTCATTATGAGTTAATTTGTCCCAGCTGTGTCCTGTTAGTCTAGTCATCACCTTGTTTCCCCTGTCTATATAAGCCCTCTGTGTGCCCTCAGTGTTTGTCGGTTCTCGTTTGCGTTTGTTGGTGTTTTCCCTGTTTGTTTCCCGAGTTTGTGATTAAAGTTCCAAGTTCCAAGTTCCGAGTTCTCCTTCGCCTTTGTGAGTTTGTTCCACACCAAATCCGTAACAGAAGAACCGACCGAAACAGTTTTTTTTGCGCGACGTTTTTCTCCTTTGTTTTGAGTTTTCCCTGTGTTCCCGATGGCCCTTCCCGCTGTTCGCCTTCTCTGCCTGGAGCAGGGAGACTGCCCGCTGGAATTGCACACACGGGACTTCCTGGACCTAGCGTGGCAGACGCACTTCCCTGACTGCTCACTCGGGGGTTTTCTGCGCGGACCTGAGTGAGCGGTCGAAGGCACGCTGCCCAGCGGTCAGTTCAAAGGAGGATTTCGCCGCCTTCGTGGGAGTGGGTACTGGTCAATAACAACTCGCCTTTACCATCGGCCACACTGAGGACAGCATGACCAGTACCGCTCCACCACCGCCAGAGACCAGCCATCCACCACCCACCACGACCGGCACGAGGGAGTTGCCTGTGCCCACCGCAGACCGTGGAGACCGGCCTGCCGCGATCGACGAGCTCAAACCCAGGCAGAGGTTGAGAGGAGTCATCGCCCCGGAGCCCGGACCACAGCGAGGGTCTGACCAGGTGCGTGAGCCGGCAACATTGTGCGTCGTGGAGGGATTACTCGTGGCGCTTGAGGGCTGGGAAGGGTGCCCGTCCCACCACCCAGCCGCGGTGGAAGTAACGGGGACCTCTGGCGGTTACCGCGAGAACTACAAGGCATTGTCAAGGAGGATCTTATTGACTTTTTGGAGAGGCTATCCCCAGTCCCCCTGTGTCTCCAGTGCTCCCTGTCTCTCCAGCGTCCCATGTTTCTCCTGAGTCTTCAAGACTCCCACCCAGCCTCCCTCTCCCACCTCCTCAGTCAGCCAGTTCCTCAGCCCTGCCTTCACTGCTGTCCTTCATCCCCTCTGCTCCTCCCACAGGCAGTGTCGTCTCGCCTCGGGTCTTCTGTCCAGCAGTTCCGCCCTACACAGATGATCCCCTGTCGCCACTGCCAGTCTCCTCACCCTGCACTCCACCACGGCCTGTCGACACGCGCGGCTAAGCCTTGGCTCTCTCCCCTCGGCTCCACCGACACCTTCGCCATACGGCTTCCCCGGCTCCTCGCCTCTCCGCTCCGCCTGGTCAGTCGTCGCCCTGCCTACACCTTCGGTTTCGTCTGGCTCCGCCTTCCCCCCAGCTCCGCCTTCATCCTCGGTCGCACCGGCTCAGCCTCTGTCCTGTGGTGTTCCGGCTCCACCTTGGACGCTGCGTCGCTGCGGCCTCACCTCGGTCTCCTGGGCCTCCGGTCTCGTGCGGGCTCTTCGACCTGGCAGCTCCTCCAGTGGCTCCATCGCTGGCTGGTTTCTGTGCCATCTGGCCCCTGCTCCAGGCTCCCCACTGGCTCCTCCCTCCTTCCACGCCCCATGGACCCATGTTGTTTGGACCTTTTTGAATCCCTGTTTCTGTGCCCGCCTCCAGAGCCCCCCACTCCCACCATCCCTTTTACGGCGCGAGGACGCGCCTACTCGGGGGCGTAATGTTACATGTTGTGTTCCCCTGTCACATGTTCCTTTGTTCTGTTTTCCCGCCACTCCTGTGTTTCCATGGTCACCCTCATTATGAGTTAATTTGTCCCAGCTGTGTCCTGTTAGTCTAGTCATCACCTTGTTTCCCCTGTCTATATAAGCCCTCTGTGTGCCCTCAGTGTTTGTCGGTTCTCGTTTGCGTTTGTTGGTGTTTTCCCTGTTTGTTTCCCGAGTTTGTGATTAAAGTTCCAAGTTCCAAGTTCCGAGTTCTCCTTCGCCTTTGTGAGTTTGTTCCACACCAAATCCGTAACAATTCGGTATTCCTCAAAATGAATAAAAACGTGAAATGCAAACTCAGAATATTGTCAAATAACAAATATACTTTATGTATTTAATCTTACTTTATTAGCCGATGTCTTGCCTTCAGTGATTCAATTCAACCATATAAATAAGGAAAAATTACTTTGGTTAAACAACAATTGTTGCATAACAATTGTTAAATTTGTTCTTGTTTTTATTGCTGAAGAAAGAACGTGGAACTTTCTTCTGCGTTTGTTTGAAAGGTTTGTTTGAGCTGCACCCTTTACTGTACAGTACTGTACTGTTCCTTTAGTCTGAGGCTTATTCTTATATTTCACTTTTTGTGTGAAAGGGCCTTTACATTTGTCAATTTTATTTTGTTGTTAAACAAAAAAGCAAGCCCAGCTCAGGTGAGAAAAAGCATTACGTTTAATGTGATTAGTTACTTTTTTTATAGGGAGTAATGCAATATTTGTAACGCATTACTTTTAAAAGTAACTTTTCCCAACACTGAATGTCTGTCTGTATTTAGGTTTTGTATCTGTATATATTTCAGTATCTGTCGGTTGAGCTAAAACTTCCTTTGTTGTTAAGCACTGTCATTTCCTTCAGGAAATGCAAATCTAGTTAAAAATGTGAGCTGACTAAATGTGCTAATGCTGTAGCTTCACAGCATGACCTCTCACCTCCTGCAATGTCTGGGATGAGTGAATACGGAAATTGACAAAGGCCTCAGCATATGCTGGCATTACATTAATCTGTCAGAGAGAGAGAGAGAGAGAGAGAGAGAGAGAGAGAGAGAGAGAATTAGTCATATCTATTCATGCTAAGAGTATTTTTATGTATATTTGTGTATAAACAGAAAAAGAATGAATGCGAATGACAGCCCACCTTCACACCCGAGTTAAACATAGTGATGGCAGTTGTTGTCCTTACAAAGGCATTTGTGTCAGGCTGTCCTTCCAAAATACTGCAAATATGATTTAAAAGATCAGATCAGATAAGAGCATGCACTCATTAGTTACTGCACTGAGCAAAAAATGTGGCCTACCTGCTGAGCAGTGAAGAGAAGAGCCACAGATTAGACATGATCATTCTGTGTGGCCAGCCAAACTAGAAAGCAAAAGAGAAAGTATAAAGCAATTCAGTATTTGTAGGAGAGTCATAAGCATTTTAAATCGCCTTTGATTTATTACCTTATGTGCCAGGTACTCAAAAGTGGCACGCTCAGGACCCTGACCAAACAGATTGGGCATTCGGTTCTTCTCCAAACTGGGAAATTTTATAACAAAATGTTAATGAATGAATCGGTAAACATCAACATTATACAATCTGAAAAATTAAACAAAAAGTGTAAAACTACTTAAAATCAAAAACAATAAATAGAAAAATGCTAGGGTAATTAATAATATAAAAAAATGGTAACACTTTACAATAAGGTCTCACTTGTTAACATTTGTTACAGTATTTATTCATCTTTGTTAATGCTAAATACAGTGGTTCATTGTTTGTTCATGTTAGTTCACAGTGCATTAATTAATGTTAACAAATACAACTTTTGATTTTAATAATGCATTAGTAAATGTTGAAATTAACATCAACTAATATTAATAAATGCTGTAGCAGTATTGATCATTCTTAGTTCATGTTAACTAATGAAACCTTATTGTAAAGTGTTACCAACAAAAATTATAAAACAAAATCAAATACATAAATCAAATTTAAAAAATGTAATCTCATAAATATTTCTCAATAACCAACTAATTCCATTACTTTTTATGGATAGTAATGCATTACTTATGTTACTTTTGCGTTACCTTTCCTTACCATGGCTGGGTTAGCTTGTTTATTTTTTATTAAAAAAAGTTCTATTTTTAGCAAATGTAATAAATATAATAAATATTTTGTCACTTTCACACCAAAGGCCCTATCATACACCCGGCGCAATGCGACGCCAGGCACGACGCAAGTGTTTTTTGCTAGTTTCAGCCCGGCGCAGTTATCATTTTCAGTGCCACATTGTTTAAATAGCAAATAGACTCGCCCATCTGTTCGCCCATGGGCGTGCTGGTCTGAAAAAGAGGTGTGTTCAGGCAACTGAAATCGACTGCGCGACTGACCAACAAAAACCTGATCTAAAGGTATTAGTATTTTTGTGTTATTTAAAGGGCGCGTTAATAATATGCGCCTGTAGGCGGGTGCACAACGCGCGTACTCTCTGCCTATTACACACACAGGGACACAGCAGCACACAAACATTTTTAAATATTAAAAATAAAAAGATTCCTCTCTGGAGAAGCGTTCAGTCTTTCCGCTTGCAAATTCCGCCATGGTGCCAAGCGCAACTGGCTTTTAAAGGGAATGGGAGATTCACTCTGATTGGTTTGTTTCACGTTACGCTCAAAAACACACCCATGACTCATTAAGAGACTAGGAACAACCCTTTTGGACCATGCGCCTGGCATGCCGACTGTTTTTTCCGTTATTAAACTAGCAAAAGTGGATTCAGACAGGCCTAAGAGCACCTGCACCATGCGTTTCAGACCATGCGCTCAGATCGTTAAAATAGGGCCCCAAAAGTGAAACGAATAAGCCTCAGGCTGAAGTAAATGCAAATTCACAACTGTACAGTAGAGGGCGCAGCTCAAACAAACCTTTCAGGTGTGCTGCTGTTTTGGATTGCAGAAGAATAGGACTCAGGAAAAGAAAGTTCAACACTTACTTCAGCAAAAAAATAATGAATAAAATAAAAAAGAAACACAAATGTGATGTTTAACGAAAGTAATTGGACCATTAAAGGTCAGCAGCAAAGACATTGTTTAATATATTGAGATTAAATACATAAAGTTATTTATGTGTTATTTTACATATTTAATTATTGCAGATTTGCATTATATACTGATTTAGCATTTTACTTTATTTATTAAAATTTATTTTAATAAACTTATCTTGCCTTACCCCCAACACTGGTTATAACCTGCTATAATACAGTAGTTTTAAGAGTGAGATTTTATTATTTTATTTTTTGTAAATGTGCCAGATGCTGATAACCACTTTTGCATTGGGTTTGTTCCATTCAGTCTTGCTTTTTAAAATGCAATATCAAATCCCTTGTGAACAGCCCATTAGAGGTGCAAAGAAAATATTTACATTAAGATTATGTTAACAGAGTTTTCATATTACAGTAAATCTGAACATATTTCCCTGCCTTCTGACAGCTGAAGCCAAGATGCCAATGCTGCTCTCTCTGGGCGGCATTGATGAATGTCCTGGAGCGCTGCTGACACTCAGCTTTACTGTGGCCTGACCCTTCTCACTTACACCAATTCTACGAAAACACACAAGGCATAAATTACACAGTAGCTCAATCACAAAATAATTATATTAATGCAGTAAAACAATAGTCTCACAGGGCAGCAGGTCCATTTAGGCCATCTACCATACCATCCATAATCGTGAGACCTTCATCTAAAACATACAGAAGCTTCACCCCTCGACTTTTCAACAAATTCACAATATTCACAGCACCTTTTGGGCCACTAATCTGAGAAAATCAAATAAACAGCTGCATTAAGTCAAGCTTTGATTTCAGCAGATGAACTATGGTTAACATATGACCTTGAGACTGACCTCTTCATCATGACCCAAACCAATGTAGAAGCTTCTCCGAGGGGTGTAACCTCGTTCCAGCAGGTATTCCAGCGCCTGAAGGATCCCCTTCAAGAGCACACATCATTACAGTTATTATCAGGTTGGAGTGAACAGATGTGCAATTGTTTCAATGAAGAACGATGCAGTGTTGATTCACTGTACCATCACAGACTGTTTGTTGTCGATGGTTCCTCGTCCATAGACGAAGCCATTGAGCTCCTGAGCAGAGAAAGGAGGAACGTCCCACCCATCCGCCTCATCGGCCGGCACTACATCAATGTGAGCCAGCAGCATGTACGGCTCCAGATCAGGCTCTCTCCCTGGTACCGTGAACAGGTGGCTGTAGTTTCCCACCACCTCATGTTTGACCAGGCTGGAGGAGAAGACCTTTGGGAAGACTGAGACAGCACAATTCATTCTTAACAATCTTTCATTCTTCCAGCTGTTGAAAATGTTATTTCTGAATGTTCTCTGAACGTTCAAAACATCCAGTTTATAAAATGTTTTAAAAGTTATACGAACATTAAGGGAACATTTCATTCTCACCCCTCCTTAGTAGCAGGTCAAACTCTTGCAGGGCGCTTGTGTTCTGATTCGACTCTGAAAATGACACTGTGGGAATCTGAATTGCCACTATGGAACCATGAAAAAAAAAAAAAAAAAAAGATAATTTGACCATGTTTATATGCACATTCTACGTTCTGATTAAGCTTTTATACTGAAAAGAGGTTAACACTGGGTTTTAGGCCCTTAACTCAATAATTCTAAATTATCTACTTAACAGACAAAAGCACAATGCAAAAACATTTAACCGTATAAAGCTTCCTGCAAGTATGAGCTTCATATTCTCCACTATAATACTATATGAGCCATAAAAACCTTAAGTATCAGTATCAAATATAATCAAATAAAAAAACAAATGAGCAAACTTTTTCTATTTCTTTTACATTACTGACTATCACGTCAAGCTTTACAGGCATGTAAGCCGTTTTACTATAATCAGAATATTTGATCAATTAAGTTATGCCAATTACAGTAATGCATTTTATTTTTCCATAGTCTGAAAATGATCAAATTCTGATCCAAAATATTCTGCATGTCTGCAAGCTTTGCCCCCCAAATAACATATCAAATACTCTTTCATTTATTTAGTTATTACTATATTTATCAACTTTATGAAGCATTTATATACAAACCCGATTCCAAAAAAGTTGGGACGCTGTACAAATTGTGAATAAAAACAGAATGCAATGATATGGAAGTTTCCATATCATTATATATTATATCATTATATATCAATATTTTATTCAGAATACAACATAGATGACATATCAAATGTTTAAACTGAGAAAATGTATCATTTTAAGGGAAAAATAAGTTGATTTTAAATTTCATGGCATCAACACATCTCATAAAAGTTGGGATAAGGCCATGTTTCCCACTGTGTGGCATCCCCTCTTTTTTTTATAACAGTCTGCAAACATCTGGGGACTGAGGAGACAAGTTGCTCAAGTTTAGGAATAGGAATGTTGTCCCATTCTTGTCTAATACAGGCTTCTAGTTGCTCAACTGTCTTAGGTCTTCTTTGTCGCATCTTCCTCTTTATGATGCGCCAAATGTTTTCTATGGGTGAAAGATCTGGACTGCAGGCTGGCCATTTCAGTACCCGGATCCTTCTTCTACGCAGCCATGATGTTGTAATTGATGCAGTATGTGGTCTGGCATTGTCATGTTGGAAAATGCAAGGTCTTCCCTGAAAGAGATGACGTCTGGATGGGAACATATGTTGTTCTAGAACTTGGATATACCTTTCAGCATTGATGGTGCCTTTCCAGATGTGTAAGCTGCCCATGCCACACGCACTCATGCAACCCCATACCATCAGAGATGCAGGCTTCTGAACTGAGCGCTGATAACAACTTGGGTTGTCCTTGTCCTCTTTAGTCCAGATGACATGGCGTCCCAGTTTTCCCAAAAGAACTTCAAATTTGTATTGGTCTGACCACAGAACAGTTTTCCACTTTGCCACAGTCCATTTTAAATGAGCCTTGGCCCAGAGAAAACGCCTGCGCTTCTGGATCATGTTTAGATATGGCTTCTTTTTTGACCTATAGAGTTTTATCCGGCAGCAGCGAATGGCGCGGTGGATTGTGTTCACCGACAATGTTTTCTGGAAGTATTCCTGAGCCCATGTTGTGATTTCCATTACAGTAGCATTCCTGTATGTGATGCAGTGCCGTCTAAGGGCCTGAAGATCACAGGGATCCAGTATGGGTTTCCGGCCTTGACCCTTACGCGACCCTTACGAGATTGTTTGGATGATATTATGCACTGTAGATGATGATAACTTCAAACTCTTTGCAGTTTTTCTCTGAGAAACTTCTTTCTGATATTGCTCCACTATTTTTGGCCGCAGCATTGGGGGAATTGGTGGTCCTCTGCCCATCTTGACTTCTGAGAGACACTGCCACTCTGAGAGGCTCTTTTTATACCCAATCATGTTGCCAATTGACCTAATAAGTTGCAAATTGGTCCTCCAGCTGTTCCTTATATGTACATTTAACTTTTCCGGCCTCTTATTGCTACCTGTCCCAACTTTTTTGGAATGTGTAGCTCTCATGAAATCCAAAATGAGCCGATATTTGGCATGACATTTCAAAATGTCTCACTTTCAACATTTGATATGTTATCTATATTCTATTGTGAATAAAATATAAGTTTATGAGATTTGTAAATGATTGCATTCCTTTTTATTCACAATTTGTACAGTGTCCCAACTTTTTTGGAATCGGGTTTGTATTTAAGCAGTTAGACTTTTGAAAAAACGTAAGGTTTTCTTACCTTTGAAATTTTGCAGTAGATTCTTTCTCTGTTCTGGACTTAAATTGGGATAAATGGTTGTTGTATTTTCCCATTGTCCAAGTTCTGCGTTCAATTTGAATGTAAATGTCCTACCGATCACAACAGAAATCAAAATCAAAACAGAAATTAGGAGGATTAACAGCAGTATTCCAGAAAACTTCAAAATGGTCTTCTTATTGATTTTGGTCTTCATCTTTCAGAAGTTCAAGAGGAATGAATGACAGTCAGGGTCGACCAGGGTATGATCAGGGTTCACATTTTTTATTGCCTCTCTGATGATGCAACATAAGGGACCCCTGCTGGTGTGATATAGAGCCAATCAAAAAAAATGAAGAGCAAATGAGACCACCTGCTGCGCTTTGAGTAATCAACAAGAGATATTGAAAGCTTTAAAATAAATTAACAGAATATTGAGCTGCAGTACTCCAGGTAACTGCCTTCATTAATCATTTAATTATCATTTACACCATTACCTTACATATTTAATAGAAAAAAAAGCAGCAGTATTCTGAAATTAAACTCAAATCATCTGATATTATTTCTTCACACAATGCAGCTATTAATAACTTTTCCACTGGTCATATTTACACAAAATTTGGCTTCTAGGTATCCTCCTGCTACTACAGGTGCTGGTCATATAATTAGAATATCATCAAAAAGTTGATTCCTTTCAAAAAGTGAAACTTGTATATTATATTCATTCATTACACACAGACTGATATATTTCAAATGTTTATTTCTTTTAATTTTGATGATTATAACTGACAACTAAGGAAAATCCCAAATTCAGTATCTCAGAAAATTAGAATATTGTGAAAAGGTTGAACATTGAAGACACTTGGTGCCACACTCTCATCAGCTGATGAACTCAAAACACCTGCAAAGGCCTGTAAATGGTCTCTCAGTCTAGTTCTGTAGGCTACACAATCATGGGGAAGACTGCTGACCTGACAGTTGTCCAAAAGACGACCATTGACACCTTGCACAAGGAGGGCAAGACACAAAAGGTCATTGCAAAAGAGGCTGGCTGTTCACAGAGCTCTGTGTCCAAGCACATTAATAGAGAGGCGAAGGGAAGGAAAAGATGTAATAGAAAAAAAGTGTACAAGCAATAGGGATAACCGCACCCTGGAGAGGATTGTGAAACAAAACCCATTCAAAAATGTGGGGGAGATTCACAAAGAGTGGACTGCAGCTGCAGTCAGTGCTTCAAGAACCACTACACACAGACGTATGCAAGACATGGGTTTCAGCTGTCGCATTCCTTGAGTCAAGCCACTCTTGAACAACAGACAGCGTCAGAAGCGTCTCGCCTGGGCTAAAGACAAAAAGGACTGGACTGCTGCTGAGTGCTCCAAAGTTATGTTCTCTGATGAAAGTAAATCAGGGTCCCAGAGTCTGGAGGAGGAGAGGAGAGGCACACAATCCACATTGCTTGAGGTCCAGTGTAAAGTTTCCACAGTCAGTGATGGTTTTGGGTGCCATGTCATCTGCTGGTGTTGGTCCACTGTGTTTTCTGAGGTCCAAGGTCAACACAGTCGTATACTAGGAAGTTTTAGAGCACTTCATGCTTCCTGCCGATGACCAACTTTATGGAGATGCAGATTTCATTTTCCAACAGGACTTGGCACCTGCACTCAGTGCCAAAGCAACCAGTACCTGGTTTAAGTACCATGGTATCTCTGTTCTTAATTGGCCAGCAAACTCGCCTGACCTTAACCCCATAGAAAATCTATGGGGTATTGTGAAGAGGAAGATGCGATATGCCAGACCCAACAATGCAGAAGAGCTGAAGGCCACTATCAGAGCAACCTGGGCTCTCATAACACCTGAGCAGTGCCACAGACTGATCGACTCCATGCCACGCCGCATTGCTGCAGTAATTCAGGCAAAAGGAGCCCCGACTAAGTACTGAGTGCTGTACATGCTCATTTTTTCAGTTGGCCAAGATTTCTAAAAATCCTTTCTTTGTATTGGTCTTAAGTAATATTCTAATTTTCTGAGATACTGAATTTGGGATTTTCCTTAGTTGTCAGTTATAATCATCAAAATTAAAAGAAATAAACATTTTAAATATATCAGTCTGTGTGTAATGAATGAATATAATATACAAGTTTCACTTTTTGAATGGAATTAGTGAAAAATCAACTTTTTGATGATATTCTAATTATATGACCAGCACCTGTAATATAAATGAATTTACGTCTTTAAGCTCACAAAGAACAACCTTAGGTGAACATATTTATTCTCAAATAAAACAAAAGTACATGTTTAAAATCTGAACGACATCATACATGACTCATTCCAGCGGTGTAAGAGAAAAAAATTAAAGAGAAGGAGGAAAATTTTAACTGTTCTTGTACAAGTTTGAGTAGATGAATCATGACAGCAGCACAAACAGACTGCACAAGTTTTATACAAGGAAAAATGGTATAAAATACAAAATCAAGATCATTCAGAGGAAACTGCATGCCCAGGACTAGCCAACTACACATCCTATCAGTTCTAGTTTACAATCCTGAGGTCTTTGAAGGCAGGTATGGTGGAAGTATGATGTACAGTATTTTCATTGAGTTTCAATCAGTCCAAAATCACACAGACACCACTTTATAAAAGATAATCATCTGATGGACATCTCGCTGACTAGAGCCTGAGATGAATTCAAAACGACTTCCTTTGGCATTAGTGTTAAGCTGTAGAGTCAGTGGTGGAGGAGTCCTGTGAGGTGGATATGAGAGCAGCATCATGCAGACCATCGAGCAGAGCAGTGAAAGGATTGGAGAGCGGCTCTTCCATGGATGAGTAGATGAAATACAGCAGGCAGACCACCAGGAGAAAGACCACAATCTGAACCCACAAAGGCACCAGACGCTGCTGAATCTCCTGCCTCTCCAGTGTAGCTGGACTCAGTAATGGCATTTCAGGGTATTTAAATTGCACTGGGCGGCCTGCAGCTCCCTTTATAGGCCGTCTCTTTGTAGCACTGCAGGTGGAAAAAAATACATTAAAACTAAATTTACACTGTCAAAATTAAAGCAGAGGCATGCCAATCAATAGATTGCGGACAATGATATTCCTTAAGTATGGGAAAAGTATCTCAGATGGTACTCACTAGATTCCAGTGGGGGTTTTGGCAGTGTCAGGGAACATCTCTGAAAGAACATCCATCACAGGTTCCTATTGGCCAGAGGAAAAAAAAAAAAAAAAAAAAATAGGTGATTTAGTGTGTAACAGTGTAGTTCAGCCATACAGGGTTTAAAAATCATGTGAGCTGCATTCACGTGCACAGCATTAAGATCTAAGACGCACAAGTCAGGCAGGCCTTTGATAAGTTCTATGAATGCTTTCCTCTGACATACCAAACACCAGTGCAGTGACTGCACTTCATAGTACATTTTAACCTTTAAATCAGGAGAAAGAGAGTACTAAAAATATACTAAAATTAAATGGAAAAGAAGCATTTTCCTTTGTACATTTCACAGAGGTTAAACTCTCAGATCTGTAAAGTCAGTGCAAGAAAGTGAGAAGAGGAAGAAACAAAAGAGAACTCCCAAAGGACAGAGGGGGTGTGAAAGCCCATTAGATGTCTGGCAATGCAGTATGTCTGCTGAATTAACCATCCACCGAAAGAGTGAGGACAAACGAAGAGGCAGACCCTGAGGAGAGAGAAGCAAGGCTGAGACAAGGAAAAAGCAGTTACTGTGACCGTTTGTTTCTGATGGGCAGATGGAGATGTTAAACAAAGAGATCTGCCGGTCATCGTGTCTTTTTCCAACCTCATGTAGTCCTGATGAGAAATAAGAACTTTTATCAGCTTTCAGCGCTGCTGTTAAAGCAAACGTATTATCTGTGGCCACAAACCCGCAGGGCCCTGCTGTCCACCGTCTGTTCGGTTCTCTGACCAAATCTCCTCTCAAACTCTGTTTGTTTTGACTGAGGACTGAATCTGTTCTCAATCTGCAGACAAAACAAATACCATCACACAGCAGGAACTAACCCCCAAGACTCAAAACTACAACCAATCAAAACAAAATCACTGCCAATCATCCCATAATTATCGAGATTCTCAGTTCAAACTCCCCTCTTCCACCATCTGAGTGATGCTGAAGGATCTGTACTGGGACCCACTTTGACCCAAAGACCCATTCTGGGTGGCGTCTAAAGACTTGTGCTGAATCTTACCCTGCAAGAGAACCATGCTGAATAAAGCACAAGTGGAATGTATGCAAAGCAATATGACATCTGGAATCAGATGTAGCACAGAAAGCCCACAATCCTTCAGTGCAATGGAATCAAATTTCTAAAAACCAAAAACACAAAACATAACTGGTTATTTTAACCTAAAATACAGTGTTTAAAGTAAACAAAACTGTGTAAATCTCCTAAATCTTTCACACCACAAAATCTGTGGAAGAAACAAATTATAGTGCCATTGACCCCTTTATCCCCCGCAGAAAAGGATCAGGAAGGATGCTTTAAAACTGTATCCTACTGTACATTTACAAATCCAGCTGAGGGCATAAAGCAGCGGGGGTAAAAATCTCTGCTCTGACTGAACATGCCCACCTGTGGATGTGTAAAATGCAATACATCTCAATTTAATGCCATACTAACTTTAACCACAGAGTGGTACTATTGTTCACACTACTGAAAACCACATTGAGACATTAAAGCTGCAGTGCGTCATTTTTGTTTAATATTAAAATACTTTATTCTAAAGTATTATTAAGCCTATTAAGTCTAGCTTAATATGCAGAAACAACTATTAGTAGGTTGTTTCTGTGGGTTGAAACCACAAAGCTCTGCGGTGCTAAACATTGTTCTGTTTGGTATGTGGGTGAAACTGGGTTAGATGAAAGCTCCAGAAATTGAATAAAGCCCATATAAAAGAGCTTAAAATTGAAGGAAAAGGCTCTAAATGAACATTTTAGCTAAAGCTATTATCTCAAAAAAAAAAAAAAAAAAAAAAAAAAAAAGACAAAACAAAAAACCCTAACTTGGCTACAGAATCTCAACTACTAAAGTTCTGCTCTGAGTACAGAGTATCTGCAGGGCACAAACCTGCACAAATAAAAAACCATGTCAATTCAGAACAAATAGATATGATCTCAAAACTAATCATGCATCTCAGAATCTGTTGCTCAAACTACGTTACACATTTAACTGGGAATTTAATACTGTTTAACAAAACAGGGTAACTACTCAATAAGCATTTTATTCAATATGTATTGAAAATGGTTTATGTTCTAAAACATTAATACAGAGTAGCTAGGGGCTGGCACAGAGTAGTCGACTTTAGTGCTCTGCTAAGACGCTAAGCTTGATGTTGATTAGTCGCTGATCATGACCTATAGAGGGTGCAACATAAGTCCACTTCTACGTTCTGTTTCCAACACTTAAAATGACAAATAAAGGCATACTCCAAGAGAGCTTCACAAGACATGTTTGATTATACTATCTGGATGCTCTCAACTGAGGTGAATGCATGTTTTAAACAGCTTATTATACATGCAAGTTAATCGCCGTTCTGAACTAATGCACTGCTGCATTGTAACGCACACACATACAGACAGTAGCTCGCACATCACGTGCAGATTGCACACACACAGAAACATTCAGTAGCGCAGTGTATTGTCAACACTGGTCTGAGATTTAAATCAATAAAATACCTTAGAAACTGAAAAAATAGAATTCATTCACACACAATTGCTCTCTCACTAATGCATACATATAAATGTAATCTTTACTGTGCTACTTTATCTGTATCTGATTTAGAACGAGCAGAAATCTGTGAGAAATATAACGACCTAAAGACAAAAGTGAATAAATTTTTTTAAAAAGCCATTAAGTAGGAGCAATAGCCTTGTGGGCAGCACTGTGTCATATGCCACAGCTGTGCACAAGGCAACACACATTTGATTCCCAGCTCAAGGTTTAGGGTAATTTTTGCATTAATGACATCATCAGCAACTAGTCGATGTTGACTCAACTTTAATTACATAAATGTCAACTTAAAAATCTGCAGTTTTTCAACCCGTAATATTAACCAACATAACCAGAGAATAATTGTTTGCAATAACATCTATAACATGCATTTAGAAAATGGAGTGAACTTCCATTTTATGCCACTTTTAAGATATAACTTCTTATGACCTTAAATTTCATAGAATTGAATTTAAGATTTTAAGGAGTGTCCTAAGCAGCCCAACATAGTAACATTAGCTCTTTAGGGCAGGATTATCTGTGTTTGCCATTATGACACCATTTTATGATGCTGGTGGCGTTGAAATTACACACTTCAGCTTTAAACTTCATCATACCACCAAGTGAGCTCGAGTTACCATCAAGGGCCTCTTTGCTACATCAAAAGTGTCTGTCTCGCATACATAATTTATAGCCTTACACAACAAAACTGATGGACTGATGGTTTGCCTTGCCTCTTTACCCAGAAAGACTCAAGCAACAACTTTTGTCCATGTTAATGATCAAAACACACTCAAAGCAGAATATGGAGAGTCAGTTGAGATAATGGATGAATCATGTTTCAGTCTCAGGGGGGAAACAAAGGATGGATTCAAGTGCATGTAGAGCCACTTACTTTGCTCGCTGTTTTGCTGGTCTCTGTACGGGACACTGTTTCAGACCGAAGCTGCACTGACTCTAGAATACATGCGAAAATAAAAAAGTATTACTAGCAAGAACAATAACAGACAGTCTTTATGAGAAACACAATACAGACAATTTTTTTTTTTTTATAAATTAGTGATTGATCACAATCATTGACAAGATGTCTTTTTTTTTTGTGGCTAAATTTACATTCATCTGGATACATTTGAAAATGCATATTTTTCTCCGTGTTTTGCCTTCCATCCACACTGAGACATTTTTTGTCCTGTGAAAATGGCGCTCTCCCAAGGGGGTAAATTTAAAACCATAAACACCGTTTTCATGCTGTAGTGTGGACCATGAAAACAGAGGCATTTGAAAATGATGATGCATGTTCAGTCACTTGATATTGTACCTATAGATGTCCATGTTATAATGGTGTGTGCCTGCCTGCTATGTGCTATTCACTTTCACAACATTGCTAAAGATAAATGTTACCTTGTACAATCTTCAAATTACATTCCTGAAAGGATGACAGAGAGAGAGGAAAGAAAAAAAAAAAAAAAAAAAAAGTGTCACCAGTAATTGGGAAGATATTTTGCTAATAAAATGATCATGGCAGAAGAATAGCTTAAGAACTGTCTGGTCTCTCTGTATCATTTCAGTGAACTTTTATTACATTTTAAATAAGGCACAGTAAGATGATGTTTCAGTGTGAATGAGAAACTTTTGAAAAATACTCTAGTGTGGAAAGAGAGCATTGTTTGATGGTGTTTGGAACAAAAATGCTGTTTTCAAATGCATACACAATGTCTTAGCCTTAGTTAGCATGCAAACGTGTCTCAAGTGTTTTGTGCCCTTCCAATCTGCTCAGTCAAAGTGCTTTTGAACAAATACATATCCTATAGAAAGTTCTGAAGTCCTCTAATTTTTGGTCAGTTGAACCCAGACAAGCCTATTTATTCAAGGCTTTGTTTAGTCGACCCATCAAGTATTCAAGAGTCAATGCTGCTCCCTACCAGAGTCCTTGTCCTCGTCTTCCTCCCTCTCAGCCTCTTCCTCACTGTCCGAGTAGAGGCCTGCATCCCCTGTGCCGTTGACCCTGTGCTGTGATGTCTGTGCTGAAGAAACCAGCAGCCTTTTCAGCTTCTTTTCATATAAAGCTCTAGTGGAAGCTGCTCAGAACACACACAAAGACACCATAAGAACATGCTGAATTTATAGCATATTCTGTTTTGAAAGGAAAAGACTGTGACTCAAACAGACTGACCTACAATCGGTCCGGCTTTAACCCCATACTGGAGCAATTTGGCTTTCAGCTGATCATCAGTCAGTGAGCCCAGGTCTACCATGTCTGCCGCCTCTTCTTTCTCGGCCTGTACAGTGAAATACACACACAACAAACTATTTAATCAAATCCTCTGGAGGCAGTGAAATTATAGCGATTCATCATGGTGGAATGAGGAATCAGCACATTTTAGCATAATCTAATAAACATATGCTGACACTAGCTTGCCAAAGGGTGAACCTCGCCTCACGCAATCCTCAATAGACTCTTGTTTTGAGGCTCTCTCGCCTTTGCATCTTGCACTGACACATTCTGAAAAGGGGTCATATCCGATATTAGCTGCTGTAGCAGTTTCTCAACGCATGCCAAGTTTGGGCTGAAGAAACTTAGCAGAATTGAGCAAAAACACTATCCACGACCAAACACAAAACAAGGTGTACAGAGCCAAATAAAGTGATTCCAGATGGAAAGTCAACATATTCGTGAGAAATTTAGAAAATATTAAAGCATAGAAAAATTAAAAAAAAAAAAAAAAAAACCAGTGTTGTCCAAATATTTGAGGTTTGCACCGTTATGTAAAAACAGCACAGCAGTACTAATGGATCAGAACAGATGGCATTTATCGGAGCCGTTTCAATGTAGCATTTAGTCAGAAAACCCTCTAGCACTTTATTTCTCAAACTTTCAGGCGGCAGACCACTTCAACAATAAAACAAATTGCAGACCACTAATAGGCTCATTTGCTAATCTTAAGCGATCCTGCCTTGAGCCACCAATAATATCCATACTTTTCTAGCAAAAATGCTAGACAGCAGTTTTGTGCTTATTTGACTGGAATTTATTAGATGGCTACATTCAGCTAATGACCCTAAATGAGCCAACTGCTTGCTAGCTAAGAAGTTATACCAAAACACTTACATTAGTCAAGTGAGACAACAGAAACAAATGTATACATATACTATACACAATATTAAACACTGAGAAGTGATAAGACACATATATTATATACATGTGTATATGTGTGTTTATCATCAAGTATTAGTATTTTACTTTGAATTAGCTTTTATTTTTATATTTTGAGTTTACATTTTAAAGTAACTGTGTGCTTTATACCATTTAGTAGCATTTATTCAGCTTTAATACATTTTTTATTTCAGTTTTAGTAATTTTAGCAACACCACTTTGGTCATCACAAAGTGAACACTTCTAATCATAAACTGAGAATTCGACACCCGAGTCTAAGATGGCTCTGACACAGATTCCCCAGCCCCCTTTGAGGGCCCCCGACCCCCACACACACACCTGCAGTGGTCTTGCACACTGCCAGAATGTGTATGTGTGTGTGTGTGTGTGTGTGTGTGACAGCTGGAGCCTTATTCTACAACTTTAAGGAATCATGTTTCAGTCTCACTGAAGGGCGAAAAGATGATTCCTTATTTTTGACAGAACAGTCTTTGATGTTTTGAGATGCATGCATGCTTTAACAGTATTTTACTGCAGTTGGGAGCTGACAGGCAATGACCTACAAACTCCTCAACAGCTTGAAAGCACAGAACATATGGGTATGAATATTCACAGCACAAATCAAATCTATTTCAATCACGCCACCTTGCGTCAAACAGTTGGTTAGACAAGTCTGGATATAGAAACAGTTTGGGGAATCCTACAAAACCGCTCAACATGAGACATCATGCGAATCAAAACTGTCACCGGCAAAGACAGTCTCCACGAATAGCGTGAGTGACCTCTACAACAACTCACGCTGACATTAAGATGATCTTCCTCTTCATCACTAGAGAAATCTATGCTGTTTGTCCTCACATGTTTCAGATAAAGCTCCACATAAGCGCGTTTATTGCTCTCCGGTGAGGGTAGATCCACATTATGCGCTATGAGCTCGGACTTCAGTCTCTCTTTGGAGAACTGAGCGGGGTCTTCCTCAAACACCGGCATGCCTGGTGTGGAAAGCTAATGCATCTGAAAACCCAAGTCCTGAGGAAATGATTTCCGATGCTCGGTGAATGAAGCGTCGGCTTCACAAAAGAACCGTCTACGTTGGAAGCTCAGTGAGTTTTGAGAGTCAGCGTGTCACCACCACCAACAGCTGCTAACTGGGCTCTCCTTATAAGCCCTGCGTCTGAGAAGCGCCTGTTGGTTCATTCACGCGGCCTGGTCAGGCAAAATGTTAAACGTAACTTACACGTTTAAAAGCAACACAGAAGTCACAGGAGACCGGAAACGTACGGATAATAATTCGCATTTACGGTCAATAAGGCGAGTAAGTTAGCTTGGCAGGTAATAAATGGCAGTTTATTTAGTTTGGTCCTTGTTTGCGCGTGGCCTGTTTAACGTGGGGGGAAAATGAAAAAGATTATATTTTCAAACTCACCTTGCTAGAAACTGTAGTGGTATTCACTGTGGAAAAGGTGCAAATTGTGTTTTAAAAAAACCAACGTTACCTGGATAGTATTTTAATATCCGCGCGCTGACATGACGTCCTCTGTTGATTAATGACAACGTCACAAGATGGATGTTTTCCCGCCATTTCTTCAACGAAATTTCAACTGCAAAGATATTTTATCGTTAGTGTTTATATATATATATATATATATATATATATATATATATATATATATATATATATATATATATATATATATATATATATATACATTTGATGTTTTGTTTTTATGATATATATATATATATATATATATATATATATATATATATATATATATATATATATATATATATATATATATATATATATATATATATATATATATATATTAATCATAAAAAATAAAAAAACATCAAATCAAACCTGATATGGGAATAGTGTGCCAGATGGCCATTTTCGTGATGACCAAATTAATTAATTAATTTTTTAATTTTTTATTTTTTAATTATATGGCTATTTCTTACCTGTAGATTACCTGAAAGTCACTATGAAGTCAAAATTTAACATTTTTATTTTGCATGGAATATTGCAGCATTTATTATAACTTATTTATCTGAGTATACTTCATTATTTATTTATTTTAAGTTAATTTCCCTCCCTCTTTCAACAGCTCTTCTCTGGTGACATTTACATGCATGAGGGCAGGACAACCTGTCACTCATATGAGATCACAGCAATAGCAAACCACAACCATCCAATCAATTCCCAAAAAACAAAATCAAATCCTGCTCCGTTTGAGCTTGTTTGAGAATCCGTTTCACATATATACAATAATAGAGCGCTGTAGCAATGACATATTTTTGTAGGCCAACCCCGCAGTTAGCATCACACTATAGGATCCAATAGGATTTGTCCATAGGCTTTTAAATTATTGTAAAAAAAAATAAGCTCTGTGATCAAGAAAAGTTTATGATAGGCTACTTTTTGTCCACTATGATGACTTTTTTGTCCATCAAGATAATGAACACAACTTTTATAAATTTTGAAGCCTAAATATAATCATCAGGAATAAAAATCTAACCTTAGGCTATAAATAAACTACACCACAGTCACTCGAGTCACTCTTTCAGGCTATATAAAAAATAAATCTTTTCCATGAAATAGTGAGTTATAGTTGCATGAGTGCGATTATAGACACAACAAGGCTGTGATAGTGATCATGCATAGATGAGGTTACACATTCTTCGGCCTGATGACCCCGACAACATCTGTAGTCCCATTTAGCAACTTGTTAGCAACTGCCTTTTTCAAGACATGTAAAAGCTTTAAAAAAAATCACAAGTGGGGTATTAATGGTGTGTTTTATGTCTTATTTCAGACTTTTAACCAAAATCCTTTGGGATGATGGAACCAGAGTGCTAAAATACTAACACGCTTCCAGGTTTTGGCCTGCAAAATACGTCATCCCTGCATCACTCTATAGGGAAGAAAATACGATCACAACTTTTGTTACATGCTGACTTTATGAAAAGAGAGAGGTTGCGGGATCATATGACCACTGGTATGTTGCCATTGTGAAATATCCAGTTTAGCGATCATGCAAAATTATTTGACTATTCAGTTTGACTAATATTAATCAAGTATTCCAGAGCTCAATATAATATTGAAGTTTAGTAAAAATAAATATGAATGTAATGACAACTGCTGCATGAATACCAGTTTTCTCAAGAGCTGTTGCAAGGCAAAATATTTGAATGATATAATCTGTATCTTACTTCACAAACTGCCTCTCAACAAACTGCAAATAATTTTCTTATTCTTCACAGACTAGGTTTTCAATTTATCTATAGACTGCATTTTGGTTATATGTCTTCCTGATACCTTACTCCATAGGGCTCCTAGCAAAAAGATTATCGTGTACTACAAGCCTCTTTAATAAGCTTCAAGAGTCCAGAAGGATCTGCCAACAGTAAACGTGCCGTGCATCACAACTGTGCTCTGTCTCCCTCATGTCAGTGGCGGGCGCAGGCACAGATGCTGTGTGTTTCACCACTAAGGTGCATCCCTAGTGGATGAACTCAGATTTACTCTGCTCTTCTATTCTGGAAATGCAATGCTTTGCCTGTTGCCCAGATTAGTGTGGCATTCATTCACTCATCAACATGCATAACCCACGTCCCTCTCCCCACCCCTGTCTTTCTGTGTTTCTCTTCTCATCTTTTTTGTTTCATTTTTTTTCTCCTTTCATTCTCAAATGAATGCATCTCTTCTCCCAGGAAACCATGATGCAAGGGAGGGCAAATGTGAATATACCATCACCCCAGCACTCACCCAGCCAGCCCCGAGACTGGCACCGCAAATTGCATGTTTAACATTCAAAACTGACACTTGGTTAAGCAATAACACTGCTATCTATTTAGGCATTATTATGTTGCTGCAAATTTCTTGTAAATGAAACGTCTTGTAAATGAAACGCCCATTTTAGTTCATTCAGCAGACGATTTTACCCAAACTACAACAAATGTGTATAGTAGCAAAAGCTCTAATGGATATATAGTCTATTACATTGATTATATCCACTGCTGATTATCCACTCTGTACCTAATGGCTTTGAACCCTACATGATACACCATATCAAAATCACATAGGAATAGAAAGCCATAAAGCACAGTAGTGTAGAGTTCTGAGGTGAAACCATCATGAGACCCTCCATGTTTCTGTCCTTTTATTTCATGACTTTCTTTTTCGCAGCTAAACAGATTCTATTTAAACCACTTGAGCCAAGTTGCAGTCTGCACAGAAGATTAAAGAGAAAAAAACTCACATCATCATCATGAATAATTAAACAAAAGAGAGACTATTATTCAGTTTTTCTGGCCTGGGAGGATTAAAGTGTTTGTATCTCATTGTTCTTTTTTTAAAGTTACTCCTTGGGGGAAATTCTGGGATTTTCTCCTGATTTATGTATGGGTTACTTTTTTATTTCTTGCACTAAACCTTCTATGTGTTCCTCATCCCAGTTCAGTAGTGAGATGTGTTTTTAGTCCATCAGTCTCTCAGAACATTCCAAACAGTCTTTGATGAGACACTGTAACGATGCCAAGAAATAAAAAGGTACAGCACTAATCAAAAGGCTTTTGTGATTTCCACTGTGGCCCTGGTGAATGCTGAGGGGATTATGTAAACATTCAATTTACAATTAGACTCCAGAAGTCTAGCTGACTTTCTGCCTCTGACAAAGACTTTTTTTTTTTTTACATCACAGCTCAAGGGACTTAAACAGATCTGATTAATGAACACAATCTGCACGTAAACAGCTAAGCAAACTTGCCGTTCAGACACTAATGAAATGCCTGATGAAAATGGCACATTATAATCTGATTTTTATTTTGTGGTCTGTGCTTGGTACTGTTTTTATTCACATAATCACATGTGTCCTGAAAATCCCTAGAAGAATTCCCTACTATATAGACAAAAAAACAAAAAACAGGATGTGACAAAATAGGTAGACCTCATAATAGAGTAGGCAAAAACTACCCGGATGACCTACTACTTTAGGCGAGATTCTGAAGTGCGCATACCATGGACACTTTACTATCCCATGAGGCCACGGGAGAGGATTTGTGAATGCAGCGAAGCAGCGCAACTGACGCTGGTAGATCACATGATAATGATGATGGCGAATGAGTAGGCTACATACAGATTACATCCACCACACACACTCATGCTATATAAAAAAAAAGATTTACTTATTCAAAATAAGTACATCAAAATAAGCCTCTGATTCATTAAGAAACAAAAAAAAGTGATTTGTTATGAGTGAGTCAATGAATCATTTAATCAATTAATTCTTTCAAAAACACTGATTCATTCAGGAACAAAATAAGTGACTCTTTGGCTACATCCGAAATCGCATACTTCCCTACTATAGCCTATACAGCCTAGTAGGCAAGAAGTATGTCCATATTCACACTACTCATAAAAGAGTAAAGTACTCGGATGATCTACTTCTTGCGGCGAGATTCTTAAGTGTGCATATGATGGTAAAGACTAGAAGGGATACAGCTATGGCCACTGGGCATGCGCACATCAATATTGCATCATTTAATTACTATATTTGCATTATTGTAAGGGTAGGTTTAGGGTTGGGCATTAATAAAACACAATCTGGTAAGTAGCAAATTTATTTATTTTTATTTTATTGTGAGATTTTGCCTCACTTCTGGCGGTTGCTGTATCCCTTCTAGCCACAACCATATGATGGACACTTTGTTATCCCATGAGGCCATGGGAGATGCTTTGTGAATGGCAGTGAATGGACAACGCTGGTAGGTCACATGATAATGACAACATGGCGTCTAGATTACGTTCATACGATATAGAACTTTTTATTTATTTATTTATTTATTTTGTATCTGCTGTTAAGTAATTACTTATTTAAAATAATTACCTAGTCAAGAAAGTAGGCCTATGAGATTTCGGACGCAGCCTTTATCAGTGAGTCATTGAATTATTCATCAAAAACACTACTGATCCATTCATTCAGCAACGTCACTGCGTGACAAATCATCACAGCGCGTGATTTTACTGTTGTGGATTTGTTTGGAATTTTCGATGGCGGAGCAAAAAAACATATGGACTAACCTGCAATATTGTGTCTGAAATGTAAGTTATTCAATATTTTCTTGTTTACTGAAATGCTGTATAAAACCAATTTGCTCTGAAAATCAGTATGTCTGTCAATATCTGCAACAATTAGGCAAGTTAGCTTTCACAAACACTAAAATGCAAACAAGATGCAAAGGCATTGGCAAACCAAATGAACGCTAGCATCATATTTTCACAACATTTATTAGTTCACAATCAAAATAATATAAACAGTTTTGTGTGAGTTTTGTGTGAGTCGCATAGGCCCATCAGTGTTCACTGTGCCAAGCAAGATTGGTGGTTTTGACGGTTCCCTCTCTGGCAATAAGACATTGTCGTCTCTGACCATTCATCCTCATAAATATCTGGCAAAGAGCTGTGTGTTTGTGTGTGTGTGTGTGTGTGTGTGTGTGTGTGTGTGTGTGTGTGTGTGTACATGTCACCAATTCCGCTGTTTACCAGAGCTGATTAATATTTGATTAACATTTATATTCATAGCATAATGTATTCTGACAACATAGTGCTTGGGAAAGAGACCTGTGTGTGTGTGTGTCATGACAACACATCACAAAAAAATATTGACATTCTGCTATTGCAAATCTTTCTACCTCATTATCTGAGCGTGTTCAGTTCAGACATTACACTTCAGAAATCCCTGGATGTAATCAACATGTCTTTCCAAATAGGCCAAAATAGATTGATAATAGGGGGAATATAGTGAAGGATTTGAGCAAAAGTGATGCCTGCTTGTTAGTTTATTAATGGTTTGTGTAAAAAAACAAAACAACAAAAAAAGCCATATTGCTAATTATTTGCTGCAAGGGAGCCATAATTTTCTTTATATTATGACCAGTGTGTTATATGGACAAAAGCACATAATAAAATTACTAAAACTAAAATAGAAAATATTATAATAAAAGCTAATTAAATGTATTAAAAATTGCTATTATAGTATATAGCTAAATAATATAAATAACACTGTTCCATAATGAAAATAATCATATTCATCTTTTCAATGCAAATAGAGATAAGGCCAGAAATAAGGCTATTAAAGCCTTAAAGAAAACCTGAAAAGTTGTCATTCTTTGTCATTAAGGGACTCCACAGACTTACTGATATCTTCAACAGTGTGTATGTTGCTCATTAAGTTTCTGGAAGTCAAGGATGTCTCGCCCCCTTTCTGATGCTTATCCAGGGACACTAATTCGCATAGAATAACGAGCATAAGTAACAACTGCAATAAATCACAGTACCGTAACTCTGATATAATTTTTTATATATCTTTTTGGTGACAGCTTTAATCAAGCAGCAAACATAGCCAATTAAAATGTTGTCAAGAATAGCTTGTGTGACAGAAATATAAATATAAAATTTGCCTATAAATGCAATCTTGACAGGCTGGTTTCACATGCATAATAATTCAGCCTTAGGAAAGGGATAAGGAAAGATTTGTGTCTTGCTCAGGCCAGTGAGACAACACAGAGTTAAATGAAGTGATTCAGGTTTATGTGTTAGACATAACTCTAATTACTCGCATTATCACAGACGCATGCACTAATGATCATTATGCCAAGCCAGTGCAACACAGCAAAACAGTCCGTTTAGAGGCTCTTACGATCATTCTGATTGGCTGATAACTCTGATTCGCTGCCAAATCACTATAGAAGTCACATCCCATGAAAGCTAATTAGACAAAAATATTACAGTGCTTGGTCAAATGTTAGTTGTTAATGTAACATAAAGCACATTCGTTGTTTGTGTATCTATTAAAAAGACATAATGAAGGATGCTTAAGACATTAAACATATTAAACAGGAAGAAATTAGTAGCTCACCACCAGACTGAGAATGTGGGAATGTGCAGCCAACTAGATATGAAGCAAGAAAAAAGGAAAAAAGTCTGAAAAAACAAATGAACATTATGAGCTATGTTTCTTTTCTTTAAAGCAAAAAGTGACTTGAATCATTTTTAAAGGCCACAATAATATATGAAACAAGGGTGAGGATGGGCCCCATCTTTAACCAAGCCTTTTCTTACTTTCTTCAATGAGTCCTTGTGCTTCAGTTTTGGCACTGAGCCATTGCCTCTTAGAGGAGCTATTGTATGTGTCTCCCTCTTCTCAACACTACAACTGCTATTTGAGTTACACAGACACCGGATGCTGCACTCTTCATACTCCAGCAGTTTGATCTGCTCCAGAAAGGAGCATCAGAATCCCCAAACAGGTGAATTCTCTCATCTGAACACAAATGCGCTTATCAACGTTCAGCAGAGCGTTCCCACTGGAGCCATTCAGGGTTAAGTGCCCTGTTCAAGGGTACAACATCTATGTCTAGGGCTGGGACGTTAAAAAGCAAGATTGATCAGGTGGCACTTCATTGTTGAGAACAAGCCATTGCGATCTCCCCACACATTTTAATGACATCAACATTTTACTTGCAACAAAACTGTACCGGAAATGTAAAAAAACAAAAACAAATATATATATATATATTAAATAAACAAAAATATTAATACATAATACAAATGTATAATGAATAATGCATATTATAATAATTTTTTTGTGAAACTGATGAAATTTTTTTTTGTCTCAATCAACCTTTGTGAACAAAACATTGTAATTTTAATTACAACATTTTAATCATGACATTATAAAAATAATAAATAACATTCAACATATTCCATAGTTCATTATAATTTATAATAATTATATATAATCTTTTTATAAAGAAATTTGAATTTGAAATAAAAAATATTTCTTACCTATTTTAATGTTTCCTTTATATATCTTCCTTTCTGGTGCCCCTTTAGGTGGATGGAGGAACACAGAACTGCGAGAGTCTCCATGCAGGTGTTCTGTCTCTCTGAGGTGAATTCAGTTCCCAACCCCCCCACCCCTCTTTCTTCTCTGAAATATCTCTTTTTACAGAAAAACATATCCAGCATTTTTGCTGATAAACTAGTGGAAAGGAGACAAAAATAAATCAATCAATTCAGTAGTATATCTTCACAACTCTTCTCCTCTCAATGCCTCTTTTTCGCCCGGCAGACCCCTGTCAAGAAACTGAAGGGAAAGAGGACAAAAAAACAAAATGAGATTACATAAGAATTCAGTAGTACATCTTCAGAACTCCTTTCCCTCTGACAGGGAAAAGCAGAAGTGAGAGGGGAGGAGTGGAGGAATGGGAAGGCTGTCTCCATTCTCCTCTGCATCCCTCTGCTATATTCTCACAGCTCTCCTTGCAACACACACACACACACACACACACACATGCTGCACAGCCCCCACCTCTTTCCCCCATTCTTCTGCTCTGTCAAATAGACACACAAGCTTAGTTCATTACTATTCACCGGGTCTTCCTAAGACATGCAACGCTACCCTACTAAGAGGGGAAGAGAGCGAGGGGGGAAAAACAGGCTTGTTGCATGTAATCTGAAATGGATTGTCTCAAAAGCTGCGTCCATAGGCTACTGAAATATCAAAAACATCCTTCCACCTCCCCTCGTCCAAAAACTGTGACGCAATAAGCAGCAGTGTAATATATTCCTTTGTCTGTCCTTTTTGATGCTCATGATACATGTGCTGAATTTGTCTTGAATCATATCTCAAAGTTCATCTCCCACCAACGGCGTCTTATCCCATTCACGAATCCCTCTTGTGTTACCCCCGATCTTTGTGTTTCTACCATTTTCTCTCTACTAGCGCTTGCTGGGGAATGATCTGTCTCGCTTGGCTAGAGAGCTGGCAGCAGGGCTGAGGTGAGAGAGAGCGAGTACACTGAGGTTAGCCATGTGAGTCCTCCAGCACACTCAACTTCACCAGCCGCTTCCCCTGAGGAGCCGCGTGCCTCTGGGCTCTGCACTCACTTTCATCAAGTTAAAGAACTTTTTTTTTGTAAAAAAAGCTTTGGCTTTTGATGGAATTTGAAAGATGGAGTGTAATGCATTGAAAAAAAGACTTGATAGAGTGTCATTGGATGCCTTTTCTGTCAGATTGTGGTTGCTGTGTATTGATGCAGAGAATGTACATTTGCGTTTGCAAATTCTTTGAGGTATTTCTTTGCTCGTGTGTGCCAAATTCCTGGCAAGGACGGCACTCTTTGCGAATTACCTTTCCTGCAGTTTTTCCTCCTCTCCCGCCGCCCTGCCTCGTGTTGTTGACTGAGGAGTGAAAGAGAGAGAAAATCCCTTTGTACATGATCTGGTCTGTTAGGCTTGGTTAGTGGTGCCTTTCTGCTGTATTTTTTTTTACTTGGCTACTTGTTATTTTCGGTTTATGTTAAGCTTCTTACAGTACACTAATTATAAGATCTCTGGACAGACTTGCTTGATTGGGTTTTAATGGCTTTTTAAACCTACATCTGTTGGTATGAGTAGCCTAATTCCATGACCATTAAGTTACCACTAAAAAGAAGTTGCAGTTGTTAGTGATGCATTTTATGTCAATATTCAGAGTAAAACAGATGATTGATTTACATCTCAGACACACAATAATGTTCTTTATAATTTGTCAGTTAGTTAATAGTTATTAATGAGGCTAATCTCATTAAGTAATTATTGATTACTTAACCTCTGGGACCATTTTTGGGGATTTCCGACTGGATTTGGCCTACCCAAATTGAAAACCTTCCCATACCCACACAGTGGTCTAAATACACAATTTATAAAACACTGCTAAAAGTGATAAACATTTAAGTATATGTTGTTTGCGCTGTAATAATAATAGCTTTTGGGGGGATTATAAATAAATTTTTGAAAGTGTATAATTCAGGCCAAATCCAGGCAGAAATGGTCAGAGTAATTGGGTCTCATTCACTAAGCATGCGAATTACAATTCACCAAAGATTTTGTAATAAAAAAAAAAATATCTAAATTTACAAAAAAATATAGAAACAACTGAAACCACAGGTACGCAAAAAGAACTTACTCTGTATGGCTTTATAATTGTGTTATATAAGTTATATTTCATCCTAACATGACTATAATTACAATGAAGTATATTGCATTAATTGTATTATATAATCCATATATAAAATAATTGTAATAAATTTAATTTAATCTTAAATGCATTCGATCATATTCAGTTAAAGAGTAAAAAAAGCTGTGTTATAGCTTCAGCTGCGAGGTTTCTCTGAATGACGTAGATGCGTATGTACAGCTGGCTCATGAGAGCTCTGTAATCTGGATCTTTCTTTATAAAAAGGTGTTTATTGTGAGAATGGCACACTTGGCATTGCTCGAGGATTGGGCGAGAACGTGTTTGCGAACATCGGCAAGTTTGACGAAAGGCTGTAAGGAAAGCGTGTGCGGAAAGCCCTTATATGTAGGTGGTTTGGGCGTGTTTATGCAAATTTATGCAAATTACTAATCTCTTGCATGCGGCCGCTCATTTAGAATACTCCAAATTCACTAACAGAACGACGCTAAGAACGAATTCATGTGTGTACGAACGTTTTGTGAATCAGGCGGAGATTCTTCGTGAGAAGTTCTCTTGTGCAACATGAAGGAATCCACGCAATTATCAGTGAATGAAACCCAATGAGTGTAAATAAGTTACTTTGTGTAAAACAAATGCCAAAGTGCATATCTCCAGAAAGTATACATTCTAAGCAAATGGTACCACATATGAGGTCAGAGCTCCTCCACAGAATTTAAAATTTAAAGTATAGCCTATACTTGATGACATCATTCCGGAACCTTATCAGGGTCCTTGGTGTTTTAGGGGTTAATAAGGAACTACATCCTAAGTTTTATATCATTTACTGATTAGTTCAGCTTGTTTCCATATTCGTTAAAAGTAGTAGCTGAAGTGTTAATGTAGTACTAATTAGTCCTGCATTACTTCCTGCATAGTTACCGGACCATTATTCTAAAGAGTTACCGATTTGAATTCTTTATCAAAATATAACTGGGAACATCAGACTTCTCTCTGGTGATGTATGCTGGACTTCTATATATGGCTATGTTTCCAGTCATTTAGTCCACATAAACCCCACCCCCTTTCTTACAATCAACTGCAAGCTTGCATTTAGATCTGCCTCCATCCAATCAACAACTGATGTGAACCAAATCCCCGCCCTACATTTTTTTTCAATAATCCAAGCAGGCACAATACAGAAGAAAAGCATCTTCCAAGCATCGCTACTTCCATTACATTGCAACTTTAATTTGAATAAATGTCATTATTTAGATTTACTCACTCTCATGTTGGCCCAGTATTGTATGACATATTTTCTTCTTAGCGATGTCTGATCAAATCATTCTTTTCTACTCAAAAGAAAGTCATAAGAGTTTGAAACAAATGAAGGTGAGTAACTCATGATATTTATTGCAATGACATTCATATTAATTTTTGGTGGTGATTTAATAAAAAACTGATGACATTTCAGTGTTATCATGAGTATAATATCCCTTGCCTTAATACCCCCTTAACATCTAATTTAAAGTTCTAATAAGTCTTAATAAGTACTAAAGAAATATGCATTCTATAAGTTGTATAAAAAGGTATGAGTGTAAACTGTGACAAAAGCTTTAAATGTTGATGAGCACTGCTTTCTGTGCTGATGTATTTCTTGACCAAGCGGAAACCTCCCCCAGTTTCTCTTGAAGCCAATATGGAAGTGACTGAAACTGCAATTCATCGACTGGCCGCTAGGGACAGGCTCCAGAAGGGAGCAGAATCTCATTGACACACCAAGAGTTTTATTTGTCACATACACAGTTATATACAGAATATACAACCGGCAGTGAAATGTAAACAGGTCCACTCCATGGACAGTGAGTAAACTGTAGACTTATAAATATGTGGTTAACAAATGTATAAAGAAGTATAATGTGCAAACAGGTTTATAACAGGTTGTTACACAGTAACAACGAGAACAGAACAGAAAGTGCAGTACAATGTTAGTGTATCGATGTTTATCCGGAAATGAAGTCACGTGATGTTAAGTGACTGAGTTCAGGAGTCTGATGGCCTGGGGGAAGAAGCTCCTCCTGAGTCTCTCAGTTTTGGCCATCAGGCTTCGGAAGCGCTTACCAGATGGCAGCAACGTGAAATGAGGGTTTGCAGGGTGATTCGAGTCCTTGATGATCTTAGTAGCTCTACCTTTGCAGCGTTTGGTTTAATTCGTTTGAGTTAATACACTTTCTATCGCCCCTAAATAGAAAGTTTTCAGGATAGCTGGTGAAACCCTGAATTTCCTCAGCTGGCGCAGGTGGTACAGTCTTTGCCTGGCTTTTTTCACCTGTGTCTGAATGTGAGCAGTCCACGTCAGGTCCTCGGAGATGTTTACACCCAGGTACTTGAAGCTGCTCACTCTCTCTACTGGTGACCCGCTGATCATGAGGGGGGAGTATGTCCGTTGCTGTCTCTTCCTGAAGTCCACAATCATTTCTTTGGTCTTGCCAACATTCAGAGAGAGAAGCTGTCCTGGCACCATGATGTTAGATGCTCCACCTCGTCCAAGTATGCCGTCTCATTTTTGTTGGAAATGAGGCCCAGGACAACAGTATCATCAGCAAATTTGATGATAGAGGTGGAGCTGTGTGTGGACAAACAGTCATGCGTGTAGAGAGAGAGTAGAGCAGGGGACTCAGGACACAGCCCTGTGGAGCTCCCACACTCAGGGTGATGGAGGAGGAGGTGGACTGGCCTATTCTCACCACCTGAGGCCTGCCAGTGAGGAAGTCCTCAATCCAGTGGCAGAGAGAAGGATTCAGGCCGAGATCCAGGAGTTTGGCGGTTAGCTTAATGGGAACTATGGTGTTAAAGGCTGAGCTATAGTCAATAAATAGCAGCCTTACATAGTTCCCACTTTTGCTGTCGATGTGAGTGAGGGAGGAGTGGAGGACATGAGAGATGGCATCTTCAGTCGATCTATTGGGACGATAGGCAAACTGAAGAGGGTCCAAAGTGTCAGGAATGAAGGCGCAAATGGTGTTTTTAATGAGTCTCTCAAAGACCTTCATGACTATAGACATGAGAGCCACTGGACGGTAGTCATTTAGGCAAGAGGGTTTACTGTTCTTAGGGACAGGGATGATGGTGGATTTTTTGAAGGAGGTGGGGACCACAGATGTAGCGAGGGACTCATT
The DNA here is from genome assembly GCA_018749465.1 of Paracanthobrama guichenoti. Classification (NCBI taxonomy): domain Eukaryota; kingdom Metazoa; phylum Chordata; class Actinopteri; order Cypriniformes; family Gobionidae; genus Paracanthobrama; species Paracanthobrama guichenoti. Next base: position 12,367,484 of record CM031965.1, read on the forward strand.
AAAGATAGATGTAAACAACCTGGTGAGCTGATCAGCACAGGACCGCAGAACATGGCCTGAAATACCATCTGGCCCAGCAGCTTTCCTGACGTCCACACGCTTGAGTGCCCTCCGAACTTCATCCTCCGAGACAGAGATCACGTGGTTGTTGCTGCTCTGAGTAATTCCCTCTGACGCGCCACTTGGCGGAGTCGCGTTGCCGCGGTTACAATCAAAGCGAGCGTAGAAAGAGTTTAACTCGTTCACAAGCGACGGATCAGCGCTCACCTCTGCAGAGGATTTAGATCCAAAAGAGCAGATGGACCTCAGACCCTGCCACGAGTCGCTGAGTTGGAAATGAGACTCCACGCGATCCTTATAACGGAGCTTTGCGGCTTTAACTGCGCGTCTGAGAGCATAGCAGGACGATCTGTATTCAGTCATGTTCCCCGATAGGAGACCAGCGTTGTAAGCGGCAGTGCGTGTGTTCACTGCAGCGTGGATTGAATTGTCCACCAACGGTTTCTCTGATTTGAGAAGGACATTATTGTTATTGTTTGCGTGGCTTGCTCTATAAGCGTGTTGATGAAGCAAAGCGCCACGTCCGTGAACTCGTTTACGTCAGCTGAACTCGCTCGGAACATGTCCAAGTCCACATCATCCAGAGCTGCCTGTAGCGCGGTCTCTGAGTGGGGTGACCAACGCTTAACTTCCCGCCTCACCAGGGGTTCCTGAACGAGCCTTTGTTTGTATTCAGGTGTGAGGAAAATGGCGGCATGATCCAATTTGTTAAAAGCTGGAAGTGACCGCGCATTATAGGCGTTCTTAAACGGAGAGTAGCAATGATCCAGCGTGTTTGCTCCTCGTGTAGGACAGGAGACATGCTGGTGAAAGTTTGGCAAGACTTTCTTTAGGTTTGCTTTGTTGAAATCGCCCGCGACGATGAAAACAGCATCGGGGTGTTTGTTTATGACGCCGCTGGCAACATCATGAAGGCCAGATAAAGCCAGCCCTGTGTCTGCCTGTGGTGGAATGTAAACAGCGGTCGCGATGACCGCAGAAAACTCCCTCGGCAGATAGAATGGGCGGCAAATGATTGTTAAATGTTCCAGATGAGGCGAGCAGGACCGCGAAAGAATGGTGATGTTCCTGGGATCGCACCATTTCTTGTTGATCATGAAGCATACTCCACCGCCTTTGGATTTACCGGCCTCGGCTGTTCTGTCCATCCGAAAAACAGAGAAGTTCTCCGACGGCGTCACCGCTGTGTCCGGGACCGCGGGCGTGAGCCATGTTTCGGACAAACAAAAGATGTTACAGTCTCTCATGTACCTTTGAAAACTTATCCTGGCTCTAAGATCGTCCATCTTATTCTCCAAGGATTGAACATTTGCTAGAAGAATGCTCGGGAGAGGAGGGCTGAATGCCCTTTTCCTCAGTCTGTTGCGGATACTAGCGCGTTTCCCACGGTGTTTCTTGATTCTTCGCCGCCGACTCGTCTGGCCATTGTTCAACTCAGCGTTCCGAAGAATCTCAGATGGCCACAGAGGATCGGCGAAAGTGTCCTGAAACAGTCCAGTGTAGAGGTAACCAATGTCCAAAAGAGTTTTGCTGTCATAGCAGATCAGTGCAGTTGATAAGTTTGTAAAAATTGAGAGTAAAAGAAAGTAAAATAGTAAATAAAAGCACAGTCTTCACGGAGCGACCTGAACGGCGACCGAACACGGCGGCGCCATTTTGGGGTTATCCCCATGTTTTTTTAAAATATCTCATTCGTTTACATTAAATAAAGTTTTAAAGTTCTGCATAATTAAGGGCCACTTTAAGTGACAGGTGGATTGCCGTTTGTCTGCTGTCTGTTAGTCATGTCTCCTCTGCTCCACCCACGTCACGCCTCTTTGCCCATTTTCTGCTATCCGGGAATGGCACGTTGCCAAGATGGCAAGGGCCAGCTCGACCCTATACTTTACGCTTCAAAACTGCTCTTCAGAATCCTATGGGTGACGTCACAGACAATGCGTCCATATTTTTTTTTTTACAGTGTATGGTTCAGATGCAGCAACTATTATATTCTATTGCTAAAAAGAAGCAGGCGGTATTTTGGTACAGGACTTTTTCAGTCTGGAGCGCATTTGATTGGAAAAAGATTTGGCTACGCCCATGAGTGTTCAATATTTTTGGTCTGTTTGTTGAAAATCACAACTTTTTTTTGTATGTGCTGAAAGTGAATTGTCAACATTTGGAGTCTGGAGTACACTAGCAAATACATGACATTAAACTCTTTGTTTTTACAGATCTTTAAGTATAGAGGAATGTGTGATGTATTAATTTCTCTTCTCTCTCCCTCTCTTCTCCCGCTCTCCCTCTTTCTCAGCTGTCAGTCTGGTCAGATCCAGTCTGTTTGTAGCTCTATTTTAAGCGAGGACACAGCCGGGGGGAGGGGAGGAGGAGCAGGGGAGGATGAAGGCTCCAGGGGCGAGAGGGTGTTGTAATGAAAGACTTATCAGCAGGCCAGAACACCCGTCCAGACAGTCTATGAGATCAAGCAGCATGTAGATTTTCATATCCATCCATTGACACTCACCTCACATATCAAAAGCGTCAATAATTAACCAGGCCTGAAGCTATAATTATTCATTATCCATCAGAGGTGGTGGTAATCTGGTCATGGCTTTATGATAGACTCGCTGCTCAAGGTTATTTGGAAATGATGATCATTAAAGTGACCCTGCTTGCATATAAAAAGTGTTATGCAGCATTATGGAAGTACATTTCTGAATGTTTAAGATGTATTACAAATGGCTTGCTAGATAGTTTATGAGCAAATCTGGTTTTGTGGGGCATTTGGCAGCCTCATTGAGACTGTGTTTTTCATGTGGTCCTAAAAGGCAAGGCTCAAAACAAATTATTGCTGTTGTGGATGCCAAAACAAGAGCTGTCTCATCAGAATTATGGACATCTTATCTTCTCTCAGCCAGACGGCTGTGTGTGAGGACAGTCTAAACCTCTCAGAAACCGTCATAGAATCTTCCTCTTAATCTGCATATTCAGATGGTATTCAGTGTTGTAATCATCACACAGGCCTTCTTTTGTGGGCAAGGAAGCCTGGTTTTGTCTCAGACTTCCACAGATGTTTTCCAGCAGTCTGAACAACTGCTGAATAGCAAAGAGGATTTACCTTTATTTTTTCCCCTAGTATGCCTTATATTTGTCTTTTACATATCGAATACAAACTGGCATACTCTGCAATCTGTTTCTAAATTAGTTTTCAAACTGCAATTTGTTTCTAAAGACAACCACATTTGCATACTAAAACCAAATAATTTTACTAACGTGAGACCTCAACTTCTGCTCTTAAACTACAACAAACTGCTATATTAATGGGTATAAAGCTGTAACAAGGTTTGTGTTCAAATTAATAAATTCAAATTATTCCATCAAAAATAAATCTCTCAATCAAGTGGCTGTGTCTATAGTATTATACACAACATTATAATATTATTTTCAAATACATTTTTATATTATTATTGTTATTATTTAAAATTATTATTGCCCCAGGTTCAGTAAGGAACTCTTATAATAAAGTAGCAGTGGTTGGGACAAATTTTAAGTATCAACGCCACTTAAAAAGATGCAGTCTAATCCCTTTTACATGAAATAAGCCTGCCCCAGAGCAGGTTTAAGCTTCCAGACTTGTTGCTATGACAGCAAGTCCAGGATGAGCTTCGAAGAACCAAACAATCCAAGATCATGCCAAATCGTCAACAATCAAATCCAGCTGAGTTATCTCAATCAAATCTGAGTTAGCGACATACAAAGAATGTCCTGGGGCCCGGTTCAATAAGGAGGTTCAACCAACTCTGAGTTTAAACTTGAACTCTGAGCTGACTTACCCTGAGAACAGCTGAATTGAGGTAGTTCAATCAACTCTGAGTAGACTGACTCTCAGTTAAGCGCGTGCACCACGACTATGAAAAGCCATGATCAATGGAGCTCCGAAATTATGATTCATCATGGCAACAGCACCTGATAAAAGACGTCCGCATACTTCCGGGTCAATATGAGTTTAATTCTTAATTTGCTTAAGTTTCCAAAAAAAAAAAAAGATTGTGGCAGCAGCTATTCAATCAGGTAAAACTTCAAGCATAAAAGATTAATGGGTGTAGGTTTCATGACTTTACAAACATTTGGCATATTAAATAAATATCATTCAGTGTCTATTTCAATGTGCAGCAGCTTTTCCCACATATGGGGATGCACTTTTCACATAATTAAATGTTCTCTGATCCCACCTGTTACATTTCTTATTGACCAACAGCAAGAAAACAGAGGCTCGCAAAACACTAGCACCACTGACAGATGAAGAGGAAATTAAATATTAAAATCCAACAGGAAAAAGAATAAAGTATTTGTAGGAAATAAAGATGACCATTAGATAATGTGAATAATTTGTGTTTATTTAACAGCTGTGGTAATGGTTACAGCATATCTTGGACTACCCATCCATCTGACATCCTTCCATTCCATACAGTAATCCGTTTTCAGAAAGTGTGATGATGGGAATATACGTGTCATCAATGCATCCACTTACTCTAGATTTTAGATTTAATTTATAATTTTTAGATCTTTGTACTTGAAATAAGACAAAAATACAAAAGCATTTGTGCAGCAAGAATAAACGAATGAAACCCCGCTAATGCTTTAAAAAGAGGGAGGAGACCGAAAGAAACTCTGGATTTACCAAAGAAAACCTGCTCCAGAGTAAGTTACCCTGGTAACTGACTCTGAGTATAAGTGACCTCTCTTTCAGAAACTGGCTTGTCTTACCCTGCTTTCTCGGGTTTGACATATCAGAAAACTCAGAGTTTCCTTCATTTCAGGGTTAACATAGAGTTTTCACTTAACCTCCTTTCTGAAACGGGCCCCTGGTCCTATCTCATCCTTCACTGTTGTCACTCTTCTTTTTATCCATCATTAGCAATCACACCACTGGCTTCGCTCCGTTCCCACGGCTCTTGGCTCTTGCTTGGCACATACCCTCGAGACTGCGCTCTACTCCCCCCACGGCTGCAGGAGACCATGGTGGTAAGGACAGATTAGGTGAGAGAAAAGTAGATGAGAGAGAGGAAAAAAAAAAAAAGTTGGTTCCCATAACGCACTGCCATGCGGTCCTCCACAGGCTGGGTGAACTCAACAAGGCCTGGCAGTGGCACTGGATAGCCCTTTGTGGATGGCCCTCTGACTCCTCCGCCATCTACTAGACGGTGATGGCTCCTCCTGGTTCCCCATTCCCTACTCCCCATCATGGCGGATGGCAGCAGGCTCCAACCCTTAGCAAAAGGCGGTGGCGACTCTGCTCCCTTTTGGACAGCAGCCGCCCCTCCAGAACCCAGGAGGCCAGCAGTAAGTTAGTCCATCCCCCCCGGCAAATCACTCCAGCCCACTGCCTTGAGCGTCAATGTTGGCAGACTCAGCTCAGTTCGATGGCACCATGGATTTCCCACAGTGGTGAGGGCTTTTTGACAGTGTGTTCCTCCCGGGTTTTGGCACCAGTGCAACAAGGTTTGTGTCCAGGGAAGGAGGAGGCGGCAACCAGCAAATGTTCAACATACTTTAATATATCAAAATGAACAAACAACAAAACAAAAGTAAAGTGGTAGTCCCTCACAGACGACTGCCGCACAAACATAACAAACACAACGTAAAATAGTCCAGGCCTGGTCCTCTGTCGTCGTTCCTCCTTTTACGCATTCGGAGCTCCTCCATGAGACACTCGAGGCTCATCGCCTCGTTCCGACGGCTCTTGGCCCCAACCCGCTTTCCACAAAAGCATAGAATGAATACTAAAGAATGAAAGAAGTAGTAGTGTGCATACTAAAGCATGTTACAGCAATTGAATATTAAAGTGTAATGCAGTGTTAAGATTTTTTTATATTCAAGCATGTTAGTGCTTGTATACTAATGGATGATGTAATGCTAATAGTTTATATACTAAAGCATGATACAATGCTAATAGCTTGTATTCTAAATCATAATATAGGCTAGTGATAATGGTTTGTAAACTAAAGCAATATATTCCTACTAGTTTGTATACTAAAGCATGATACTCAATGCATATTAAAGTATTATGCAATACTAATAGTTTGTATACTAAAGTATGATATATAAAAGATGCATCAGAAAATATGCGTTCCTGTTCCAGGACTCCATTCAATCTCAGTCAAATGCACAGAGCAGCGTAAAGTCTATAGAGCTCTAATTATGACAGAACAGTCTGCCTGTAACCAACCTGCAAACAGCCCCACCAAAGCCCATCTCACGCCTCTCATTTATCTTGTTTGGAGGAGGGGAATTGGGTTTCAGATAAAGCATAGGATATGGTCCTGCTACTGCCTCAAGGCAGTGGGATAGATAGTCTACCTTGGTGTGTCAAGGTGAAATAGATTGATTTGTTGTGGTTGAGGTCTTTGCAATGGATGTGGGAAAATCTCGTTTCGATTTTATTGCCTTTAAAACCTTGGGATGGCCTTTTTGTAGCTTGTATTGTACACTGGAGAGCATTTGCTAAAGATAACTTCAGAATACAGAGCTACATTTCACCAATAGGCATTAATTCTATTTTTCTTGATTTGTTTCTTCTTTCATGATCTAATTAAATGTCTCCAAAACGGTGCTATTGCTCATGTGATATTGTTTAAATTGCACCTTAGATTTGGATGTTTAATTCTTTATTTTGGTCTTTGGTTGGAGTGGAGCACAGATAACATCAAGGTCATGCCAACGTACAGCCTAGTACCCTTTGAGTGTTTAGTAGCGTCCTTTGGGAAATCCCCCTGACTATGGTAATGTCAGGTCCATGGTACTACTGCTGTAACTGTGCACTTTTAATTACAAATCTGGTGTGTGCGTGTGCGTGTGCGTGTGTGTGTGTGTGTGTGTGTGTGAGAGGGGGGAGATATTTAAAGATTCCCTGTGAGATAATTAAAAATTCACTGTGGAAGAGTCAAACAATTATTCTGTATACAGATTTCTAATTATGCCCCGTTTATGTGTGTGTACACGGTGCATTTTCTGGGAGTGAAAGTGTTGCTAAATGTCAGGCAGGGGAGGAGGGTCATGCCAGCTGCACGACACTGACGTGGCACCCATACCAAATATCAGACACGTCTGGATGAACTAAGGACAAGAGTCCGCGTGTGTGTGTTTATATAAATAGCAATATAAAATCAATTTATTGAAATATAATGTAAATAATATGAAATATAATACACATTTCTTGTACCTCTCTCTTTTTTTTATTTATTTTTTATATATTTCAATATCAATTCTAAATGTAGTTATCCTATCCTATCATCCTATCTGATGTTAATTACAAACCTGCTGTGTGTGTGTGTGTGTGTGTGTGTGTGTGTGTGTGTGTGTGTGTGTGTAGATGAGAGGGAGATGGAAGATATTTAAAGATTCACTGAGATAATAGTGATATAGGGTTAAAAAATGTACATGTATACATTTAACATGAATATGAAAACAAATACGAATATATGAATTACATATTTGCAATATAGTATATAATGTAATATTTGTAATCCTTAAAATTTGAGTATTACATATAAATAGTAGTAAATTATGTGATATTTCTCAAATCTGTCTGTCTGCCTGTCTAATATAAGCAAGCATTGGCATTATATTAAATACAAATATATTTTATATAATGTTAGCAGACAGTATAAATAATATAGTAAATAATTTCACAAATAACAAAAGTGAAATGGCTGCAGAAGGCTCGGTTACTACATTTCCACCATTGTTTCAACTTCATTGATTAGATGTCACTGTATTATGACATCTAGTGGAGACAATGAGATATAACAATTATTTTTACCAATAATTATTTGTGATTCAGGACACTGACTGTATAATTAAAGTTGAGCTGAAACAAGGACAAAGAAGACTTTTGTGTGTCACATGTAATGGGTCTCCCTTTCTCATCTCAATTTGCAAAATTGTAACATCCCATGACCTTGGGCATTTCACAAATCAACCTAACATTAAAATGCAACAATGGTTAACCAGTGCTCATAACCGGTGCTCTTGCATTTTCATAACATATTCAGGTCTAAATGGTCATGGCCATATGTGACAAAAAAATTATTAACCTGAATGTATATCTGATTGTATTGCACTGACCAAATAAGAGAAACGAGTGTCAGTTACATCTGCTCAAGAGTTATCAAAACAGGATGGTAATTACTCCATAATCTGTTGATAAATATAACTGAAAAGCTTCTTAAGGAAATGTTTTAAACTATTTTCCACCACTAAATGTGGATAGATTAATTAACCGTTGTGTGTTTTAGCACAGCAGTTGATGCCAAAATTGTAAGGCAAATGCAGTATGCGTTATCTGATTACAACAGGGCAATGCATTAATAATAATTATGGATTTGACAAATTGCAGCCTCTGTTAGACAGTAATTTTGCAATCAATTTATTTGGTCTCTGATGCTTTAGAAGGCATCAGATAAGTATTATCATGCTGATGAGATAAATGAGACCTGGTACTTCTATGCAGCCGAGGCTGAATACCAAGAGACACCCCGGATCTCCATAATCACAAAGTGCATCCTGCAATTCTCAGAGGGATAGCTATGTTGAATATTAACATGTCTTCATTCAGAATGCCAGACGTATTGGAGGTCTTAGTCTACAATTACCTTCCAATAAGTCACTTTGGGTTAGCTTTACTTGAAAACGGATGTGAGAAAATGTTTACGTGTTAATCAATGTCCATTATAAAAACACAAACCTGCCACAAGCTTCCTCTCCTCTAAGGTCTAAGACAGCCATTTCATACCCTCCCCAAAGCACTTCTGTCTATTGTTATCTAACTTGATAAAGAAGAAATCATTATGTGTGTGAACCCAACTGGTGATAACTTGAACATTTTAAAATGGTTGCATCTATGGACCATGGATCGGCTGTTGACAGCCACTGAAAAGTTTTTGATGCTAGGAGAAATATGCACGACTGTTCCCGCAGACTCCCAAATGGGTACCCGAAAGGCAACCAGGATATGCAGATTTGAGAGCTCTTTGCATGTAGTGCTGTTGCTTGATTTGGCGCAGAGCAGACCATTTTTTGATGTAGCTGAGAACCTCAAGCCTGCTTGCTTTCCAACAATTTATATGCATCCCCTTATTCTCAATACAATGTATAGCAATGTAAACTTTACAGATTTTCTCAATCCCTTTGGCTTTTTTTTTTTTCTCAAAAACAATAAGTTCGGATCTCTGATCAGTTAGTTTCTTGTTCACATCAGATTTGAATTTCTTAATGATTTAAGCAAATTGCATTTGTTTTGGCATGTGTGTGCAAAAGAGTACAATAGCTAAATGCATGGCTTTGCATGGCAAAACCGATGAGTTGATTCTCAGTGAAACTGTCAAACTCTTCATGACTTCTAAACATTCTTTCATTTTGTGAGCCTTCACATACAAAATGATCCATTCAGTTATCAAAATCTGTCAGGCATGCAGGTATATTCCATAAATACCCATGACATGGAATGTTTATAATGTCTGCTAAATTGGCAAATGGCCTGCCATTGCAATGAAATGGGAATCACAATCTTACCAATCAACCAATCAAGTTTGGAGTAGGCTACATGGAGTTTGTCCAGCACAATCACTATACCATTTTTGAACATCACATTCACAGCCCTAAACCGCAACAGCTACATCAGTTTTACAGTTTTTCTCAATCGTTTTGGCACATTTTTCGTCTTAACATTCTCTTAACTGTAAGTTCAGTTGTCACAACTGTTAACTGGAACGTCAGAACAAAAATGGCATGTCTTCAAAATGTACTCAATCACCCAAAACATTTAATTCATGCTTCAAAACCTAGTTATTGTGTCAGTAAATTGGCCAGTGACACATAAATAAAAAGTGTTTTTGTCATTGTGTGAGCCACTCTGGTCAAAATGTTTTCTTTTCTGTTGACGCTAACTGCTTTCAATTCTGTACAATAATGTTTTGTCTAGCTGGATCACACTGAGCTTTTTACTGTAAATACAGATTCAGACTGTAGGTAAACATTTACTAAAAGTTAATAATGTGGTGCACAAAAAGAACATGAATATTTGTATTTATACAGTTTATACATGTAGCCTAAGCTTAACATTAACCGTTGTTTTGTTTATTTGTGTAAACTCTATTATGTCTTTCTCTATCACGTACATATTTTACTATTGCTTTTCCATGACGATAAGTTTTATCTGACATGCAATACATTTCTACAAAAAATAAACGTACTGTATAAATACAAATAAGTACTGATGTAGCTGCTGTTGTGATGTTCCTCCATGTTCAAAAATGGTGGTGATTGTGCTGTCAGCGAACTCCATATACCTATATTTGTAATGTGCAAATTGTAGACAATTGTACTAACTCTTTTGCACACATGTGCCAAAACTAATGCAATTTGCTTAAGTCTGAACTTGTTTTGAGAAAGAAATTTCTCATTTCGAGAATTGAGCCAAAGCGATCTGAGGAAAAAACAAATACATTTATTTATTCAGAACATTTATTTTTGCAGAAATGTGTTACATGTAAACTGGAAATTCAGTTCCTTGTCGTGGAAGAGTAAAAATGAAAAATGTAAAACTGAATTTTCAGTTTACATGCAACACATTTCTGCAAAAATAAATGTACTTTATACACTCTAAAAAATGCTGGGTTGAAAATGGACTAACCCAGCGATTGGGTTGTTTTTAGCATTTTTAGAGTGTACATAAATGTTAATTTTCCTTTTCTGTACTACAGTATTGACTCTTTTGGGGGTAAATTTTTACCTACTGTTGAAATTTGTATCTAAAAAGCTCAGTGTAAGACACAAAAGCATTCAGCTAGACAAAACTGACATTCTTCTAGTATAGAAAGCAGTCAGTGTCAATAAAAAAATCATGAAATTTAAATTTGGATAACAAATATTTCCCTAGTGAAAAAAACATCTAAACACTTTGACCAGTGTGGCTTATGCAATGACAAAAACATCTTTTATTTTGGTGGCATTGGCCAAAAATATGCCAAAGTGATAAAGAGAAACTGTAATGCAGCGCAACAATATCCCAGTTTCAATAAGAGATATGTTATGAAGCATTATGCACAAGAAATAAAATTCTCGGTTAATAAATACAATAAGTTAAAGTTAAACTCTTGGCTTGTAGGTCAACAGAACCTTGGAAGTCCTTGAATGTACTTCAAGGTGTCTGTAATGTCTATAATTTGTCAAATATATATTTAATATATACAAAATATGAAAGAAATATTTTGAATCTTATACATAATTAATTAATTCAACAGCCAGAATTAATATTTGTATTATTTCTGCAATAACTAGATATGGTATCTGTAATAACTTTATATTAGTTCAACTTTTAATATAAAGATATATATAATACATATACATATACGGATATCTTCTTTTTGCTCTGGAGAAGAAAGAAAGCCATACGTGTTTGGAACGATATGAGGGTGAGTAAATGAGACTTTTCATTATTCATTCATTTATTGACTTAAAGGAACCAATAGGCCTAAACTTGCAGGCCGTCACCAGGACCTTATAAGCAGAGGTTTTGACATATCAAACAAAGTGTTAGGATAGGTTCATAGGCCATTGTTTAACAAGTACTATACAAGTAACACTTTGTGAATGCACAAAGCTAATGATTGGCCCATTGCCTTTCTGGATTATTTTGTAGGATCAGTGACGTAGCCTTGTATTGCATTTATTCTAAGTTGAAGAGCCAACAATAAAGCATTTAAAACCAACCTTTAGAAATGTTCTTTGCTGGTGAATGTTCAGATCATGCAGACATAATATCCCATAAAACATGTTGATTTAATATAAGTGGTCTAATTATGTTCACAATCACATCATACAACGGGCTGCTGCATGCTTGAAGCTGATTGGTTTACGAACGTTCTAAGGTGTGTAATTATTTTATTTTCAGGAAAATGCACGGCTAAAGTAGTCCCGGGCAGGTCTTGTCCGCATTAGTTCAATATCACTTCGCCAATTGATTTCAGTTTTTTTCAAAGGTGACAACAGCAAAAGAACCAAAACCTGACTAATCAAATGAATACACACAACAGGATAAAACCTGCCAAATTACGTTTAATTATGTATGGACAGCAGCACAGTATAACCACGTACACACACACACACAGATACACTCGCACAGAAACATGTTTTCAGCCCTGCGCTGATGATTTTATCAGTAAAATGGCTTAACTTATAAGCTGCATGATATTTCTGACTAGCGAGGTAATAATGGCGCTGTTCTTGGGGCAGATAAACGTACAGTTTCGCTATTAGTAGAGACCTGCTGGCGAATACTGTTAAAAGACGCGCAGACAGGCTAATCATATGAACTACATCACGTTAATAATTCTCTCCCTCTCTGACAGCACAGCTGATTGGGGTTGCCTAGCAACATTAAAAAAAAACTAAATTATTTTCTAAATTAAATAAAGTCAAAAGCCAAAAACAAAAAGGTCTCGCGTTTTCGAATCTGTGAAAAACGCATTCTGTCTGATCGGGTCAGACTGCTATCATTGGCTGAAGCCTCCTACTAGCTCTAAAATGTTTTAGAATTAGTTTATCAACGGATTCTTGGATTAGATGCGTAAGAAATTAGTCCTACACACAAGGACAAGTTTTAAGGACAAAATGTCTTAAAATACATAATCTGAACGATGTTTTGAGATGTGGTAACGTTAATCGTAGTGCGGAATAATTGACGACGCGCCGCTGAATCGTTAGAAAAATAATGCACACCCGAGGTGGTAATGCGTCATGGCCGTTAACGTAACGTTACACCTCGGCCCGACGTCAATCCAAGCCTCACTCACTCATCGCATTCTTATCCACGGCTCTCATTGAGGATCAAAATCATTGACAGTTTAACTGAAAATCATTGACCGTTTCAAAGAGCTCTGTTGAAAGGTGATATTTAGGCATTAACTTCAGAAGCATCGCACAAAGATTCATGAAATGGGTGGAGTGACTGTATATAAATGTGGGAAATGATCATCTATCCTGACATCTGTCACCTAAGCGAATGTTTTGAAACCCACTGAAAGGAGCATCCAGACACCAGTACAGCTGTCGAAGATTTTCACGCTATGTTAATTGAGGAGCGCATATTAACACTTTTCCGTAGGAACTGTCAACATACACTGACATACTGGAGTGTGTTCTTTAGCTTTGGACTGAGCATAGCCTTTCTGGGGCCTACGATCCTAGATCTGAAATGCCAGACTGGCTCCACGTTACAAGAGATCACCTGGGTGTTCTTCTCCCAGCAGCTGTGCCTGCTCATCGGCAGCTCGATTGGAGGAGCTTTCACAAAAACGTGAGTAGAGTCTCTGCTGGTAAACTGTGCGGGGGTGAAGGACATCTGCATCAAGATCAACTCTCCATTTCTGTAATACTCCATTGTATGTGAAACAGTTTTGTTTAGTTTCAGTTTAAATGTCAGACAGTAAAGGCTGGCAGAGTCTATTACACTCTTGCCCGCAGGGAGTTTATGCACTTTTGGTAATAATTACATTAAATATTTTTATAGTTTTAAAGACAAATGTATATATTTTACGGACAATATGCGATATTTCTGATAAAAAAATAGATATTTTTTGTGTTTTTATATATATATATATATATATATATATATATATATATATATATATATATATATATATATATATATATATATATATATATGGGTATAAAATAATATTAATACTAAATAAAAATGTAAAAATATTTCACTAAAAATAAATCAAGTGTTCATGGACACCTTAATATCTTTAATTTTCAAATATTAAACCTTAAAAGTTTTATTATGTAAAAAGCAGGGAGCCATTAAAGCTTCTCTTTTGTTCATAAGCGCTTCTCGTTACAAGTTTGAGAGAATGGTCGACCCAAACTCAGAGCAGATGCAGAGATGAGTTTGTGTGGAGCAGCATGTCCTGCGAGTTGCTCTGAGATGCTGAAAACAGCAGTGGATAATAAAAGAACACTCTAAAACTTGTAGAGCATATTTATTTATTTCAATTAATCATGTGGCTGTACAACTGACTGACTCTCACATGAAAGCACGTAAAAATACAATTTTAAACTGTCCTTGAAGTTCTAATGAACATCATGTTGTGGAATATCAAGTTGATAGCTACTACAAAACCATTAGCATTTGTAATTGGCAGTATTTAAAATAAAATAAAAAAGTGAGAAATAAAGAGGGAAAAATAACAACTAATCAAGCAACCAAGCTGTTTTTCCTTGTCTTCTCAGGTTGTTCGGTGCTCTCATCGCTCTCTTCTTCTCCTCCCTCATCATCTCTGTGGTTTTTGCTATCATCCCACTTTGCTATAATGTGCTGTTGCTGGCGGTTGCTATGGCAGTGTCAGGCCTGGCTATGGGCATCATCGACACTATTGCAAACTTCCAACTTGTGGCCATTTACAAGAAGGACTCTGCTATCTTTCTGCAGGTGAGTGAAGACACTTCTCTTCCTATACATCACTCAGAGAGGTGTTGGTCCGCTCTATACATACATTTATGTACAGTAGTGTCTATTTCAACTAATCATATTGGTGTTTTATTTTAACCTGTTGGTCAGTGACTGAAAATAATGTAATTAAATGGGAACTACATCAATGTAGAAGAACATTGATTTCTTATTTTTATGTTTGGTTTTGTGAGGAGGGGGAAAACTGTCCTGGACATTTTGTGAGATTCACTCCAGTATTCATTCTGTGCTGGCTGCTTTAACACGTTGAATTGACAGCTCTAAATTGTGTTTCCCATCTGTGTCTTCACTCTCTTTCCAGGCACTGCACTTCTTCGTTGGGCTCGGCGCTCTTGTGAGCCCCCTGATTGCAGAGCCTTTCATATCAGAGCACTGCCTGAGCAGTAATAGCACAGAAAATGCCACAGAGATACTTCACCACTTCAGATCCAGCTACAGGTCCCCTGTAATCCTTCCTGAGAGTTCTCCGCACTCAGAGCCGGTCGGGGAGAAGGCCAGTGTGTCGTACGCCTTCTGGATCATGGCTCTCGTAAACGTAAGCTGATGTGTAGCCTTGTGTGCAGTGTGCAGAAGAGCCTGAATCTCTATTATATCTTAGTCTTTTTCTCCTAGTTGCCTGTGCCGATTGCAGTTTTTGTATTGATGTACCAAGAGAAGCTGCTTCCCTGTTGCCCGAACAGCACTCCACGACTGCTGGACAAAGATGAGTTAGCCATGGAGACTAAAGCACCAGAAATCACAGAAATGCCCGAACCACATAATGCAGGTACTTGTGAGGTACCTGATGATCTTTGAACTACACTCATATAACATATCAGAACTTCTGGATCGGTAGGATTTTTTTTTGAAAGAACTCACTTGTGCTCGCCAAGGCTGCATTTATTTGATAACATTTTTATTTTTATTTTAAACTGTAATATTGTGAAATATTATTACAATTTAAAATAGCTGTTTTTGAATTTTCAGCATCATTACTTCAGTCACATGATCCTTCAGAAATTATTTTAATATTCTGAAGAAAAAATGACTAACCGTAAAGTCTTTTTGATTGTTTGATGAATAGAAAGTTCAAAAGAACAGCATTTATTTGAAATAGAAATATTTTGTAACCATTATAAATACTTATATTTATATAGTTTTTTTTTTTTTTTTAGCAATTGAATGCATCTTTGCTGAATAAAAGTATTAATTTCTTCTTCTTCTTCCTTTTTTTTTTTTTTTTTTTTTTTTTTAAATCATACTGACCGCACAACTTTAAACAGTGATTGAAACTAACTTCTGACTTTCACTTTTCAAGATTCAGGGCATGGAAACATTTTCAGCTGCTGTATGAATGGTAACCTGAGTGGGTTACCAGTCACTTTTTTTGTTATCCATATCTTGGGCGGCATGGTGCTGTTTATGACAGAGGGCATTATGGTGAGAAAGCTCAATGAAGCTAATTATATTTATGAATATTTTTTGAGAATTGCAAGTTAATATTCACACTTGACCCTTGAACCTCACCTTTAGGGGGTCTATGCCGGCTTTGTTTACACGTATGCCGTTTCAGCTCCCATGTCTCTGCACACTAAACTGGCAGGATACCTGAACTGTATCTTCTGGGCAGCCGTCACTGCTGGACGACTGGTGTCTATCCCGCTATCGTACCGCTTCAGGCCGGTGCATCTGCTCATCGCAAACCTGGTAATCTATTATGAAACAATGTAATTAACACATATAGAGCTGATTTTCACTGTTTACAGAGTATACACCCACCCAAACTACCTATCTAGGTTTTTACCTTCATGCTCCAGTAGAGCTGTTGCTATCAGTTGTTAGAAATACAGCATGAGGCTGTTGAGTATGTGATGAATCATAGATTTACAATTGCTGAATATGGATCCTCTCTGCTCTTTCCCTCTCTCTCTCTTATTAAGGTTGGTGTGAATGTAACATTGCTGCTGTTAATGGTCCTCTACACAAACAGAGTGTTTCTGTTTGTTGGGACGACCTTGCTCGGGCTTTTCATCAGCAGTGTTTTCCCCTGCATAGTGGCCTACACTGAGGACATCCTAAACTACAGCGGTAAACTGCACACAATATACTTTGTTTTATATCACAGTGGGGCCATTGACTTAAATTATTCTTATGTTCTATATTCCATAATAATATTATAATAATAATTACATTTTTATAGCTTTTCTAATTATTATATAAATTCTAAATAATTCTTATCATATAAATAAAAGACTATACATACATACGTGCGTGTGTGTGTGAGAGATTTTATATATATATATATATATATATATATATATATATATATATATATATATATATATATACATATATACACACACACACACACACACACACACACACTCACCTAAAGGATTATTAGGAACACCTGTTCAATTTCTCATTAATGCAATTATCTAATCAACCAATCACATGGCAGTTGCTTCAATGCATTTAGGGGTGTGGTCCTGGTCAAGACAATCTCCTGAACTCCAAACTGAATGTCAGAATGGGAAAGAAAGGTGATTTTAAGCAATTTTGAGCGTGGCATGGTTGTTGGTGCCAGACGGGCCGGTCTCAGTATTTCACAATCTGCTCAGTTACTGGAATTTTCACACATAACCATTTCTAGGGTTTACAAAGAATGATGTGAAAAGGGAAAAACATCCAGTATGCGGCAGCCCTGTGGGCGAAAATGCCTTGTTGATGCTAGAGGTCAGAGGAGAATGGGCTGACTGATTCAAGCTGATAGAGGAGCAACTTTGACTGAAATAACCACTCGTTACAACCGAGGTATGCCGCAAAGCATTTGTGAAGCCACAACACGCACAACCTTGAGGCGGATGGGCTACAACAGCAGAAGACCCCACCGGGAACCACTCATCTCCACTACAAATAGGAAAAAGAGGCTACAATTTGCACAAGCTCACCAAAATTGGACAGTTGAAGACTGGAAAAATGTTGCCTGGTCTGATGAGTCTCGATTTCTGTTGAGACATTCAGATGGTAGAGTCAGAATTTGGCGTAAACAGAAGGAGAACATGGATCCATCATGCCTTGTTACCACTGTGCAGGCTGGTGGTGGTGGTGTAATGGTGTGGGGGATGTTTTCTTGGCACACTTTAGGCCCCTTAGTGCCAATTGGGCATCGTTTAAATGCCATGGCCTACCTGAGCATTGTTTCTGACCATGTCCATCCCTTTATGACCACCATGTGCCCATTCTCTGATGGCTACTTCCAGCAGGATAATGCACCATGTCACAAAGCTCGAATCATTTCAAATTGGTTTCTTGAACATGACAGTCACCAGATCTCAACCCAATAGAGCATCTTTGGGATGTGGTGGAACGGGAGCTTCGTGCCCTGGATGTGCATCCCACAAATCTCCATCAACTGCAAGATGCTATCCTGTCAATATGGGCCAACATTTCTAAAGAATGCTTTCAGCACCTTGTTGAATCAATGCCACGTAGAATTAAGGCAGTTCTGAAGGCGAAAGGGGGTCAAACACCGTATTAGTATGGTGTTCCTAATAATCCTTTAGGTGAGTGTATGTGTGTGTGTGTGTATGTGTATATATATATATATATGTATATATGTATGTATATATATATGTATATTTATACAGAATTGCGCTAGCAATTTTGGGCCCACTGGAAGAATGTGAGGTTTGGCCCCCTACCGCACCAAACATACAAGCCAAAATCCAAAATGATATATATGTATATCTGTGTTAAATGGCACAATACCTGCTTCTCATCTCCATCACCTTCTCTCTTTATTCTCTCGGTCACCTTATCTTTCCCGACCTGCATATTTCCCTTCCCAAAGCTGAGCTCTGCTTGATAGTCTTTGCAAACTGATTGTTTCTGTTGCTCGTTTAACTTCTTTCGTAACACAGCTGTTTAGTTTAGCTACACATCTTATCTTATCGCATTTTAGGACCAGTAACTGAGCGTCACGCTAGAATTCGCGCTCAGCAGCTGTGAACATAAAGCCCACATAACTTTTTATATATTCGGGTGACTATTTTATTTTGATAATTAACAGGCTGTGATGTTAAATAGACTCTACTGGCAGTGCTAGAACGGACATATTATGTGCGTTCTAGCACTGCCGATAACTTTTTTTTTTACGATAACTTTTCCCTCAGCAGTGGAAACAACTTAATACTCTGTTATTTATGGTCATACAGAAGAGTACATCATTAAAAATGGTAAAGTGTGTTTTATTTGTTAATGGTGATTAATGGTTAATCACTGCAGAAATAAGCCGTAATTTTATTTGTTACTTTTTGGTAGATTATAATTTCTATTACATTACTACTAGTACTGTTACTACTAATAAAACCGATTTCTGGGGGCCTCAAAAGTGCGTGGGCCCTTACAATCGCCCTAACTTCCCCTCCCTTAGCGGCACCCCTGCCGCTGCGCGCTCAATCCACTCCACGCTTTACTTATCAGCGCACAGCAGCTATATAGGCATAAATATTTTTGTTTACATTCTATTAATTCAACACATTTACTTCATAGACCTCTTTCTCTGATATATCCATGATTCTGCTCTGTTTGCTCTGTTGTTAGTGTTTCTATGTCACAAGCACTGTACTGTACAAGCTGCGTGGTATCGGAGAATTAGCTACACAAGCGCAGTATCTGGCCTGATATCAATACTAGTATCAGTGCATACCTAATATTTAAGAATATTCTCAGATGTCCCCACAATTATTGACAAACAAGGCTACATAAACAACAAAAAAGTTCTCTCTTTTTTCCTTCAGGATGTGCAACAACAGTCTTAGTGACAACTTCTGGAATGGGTGAGATGACGTTGCAAGTGTTGGTTGGATCAGTAAGTACTTGCGCTCATGTTTTAACACTTGGGGAAAGATTTTCTAAGAAAGTAAAAAAACCCTGAATTTCTTCCAGCTTATTCAGAATAAAGGCAGCTACAGTTTTTTGGTGTGTGGTTTGGTCATCGGATGCCTTGGTTTCATCTTCCTCTTTAGCATGATCCTGTGCAACCGCATCCACAGAAATCTCACAGGTACATATTTAGTTGCTCAAGTAGTTGTTCAAGTAAACTGGGCAACATTATATGACTCAATGTCTTTACCATCCAGGAGCATCTAAAAAAGCAGCCATGGTGGAAGCCCCACCAGCTCCTGCTTCACCTGCAGAACAGAAAGTTGCTGTAATACAACCTGAATCAATTAAATGTGACTCTGGATGAGACCTTCTGGAAATACTTGAGATCACCTTCTGGAAATACTTGAGACCAGTAAACTGTAAACCGTGAATATGCTTTTTATCATATTTGTGTGGTGGGAAAAACTACAAGACAAAAACAACAGAAAACCCTACACAGTGACGCAGTATGTTTTTATGTGTTTCTGCTAAATTTGGTATTATATATGGATCTTTTCTTTATTCAGTTTCTTGCAAATAACCTTGACTGTTAATTATGAATATTACAGGAAGAGAAGACAAATGAGGGGAATTAAGTAATTCAGTTTTTTTACTTTACGCACAACTGAAAATCAATAACATCAAATTAAATACCAGAATTAACTAATTAATTCGCCAATCTAAGAATTCCTAGAACTTCCCTAGTTTTTGTCTTGTTAAAACTGGTCTTGGGCTGGAAGATCAAGGCCAGAATATTGTACTGTTTATTTAAAAAAATATCTAAAGCTTCTGAAAAACTTATGACTAATGCAAAATATTGCAATAAATTGTTCACCATGTCAAAAGTTGTCATGTTGTGCAAACTCCATGTGTTCTGCCAAAATAAATGTGCTGACTGAGGTCAGACAATGAATAACTCGTCTTAAAGTGATGGTTCTCGCAAAAATGATTTACTCACTCTCCTCTCCATTACTTTTTTTAAATTCTTTTTTAATCTTCTTGTAGTTGGAATATTTTCTTAAATACCTTTTATGCTCTGCAGAAGAAAGTAATACAGTTTTGGAACCACGCAAGGCAAGGATAAGTAAATGACTGAATTTTCACTTTTGGGTGAACTAAATCCTAAAATATTTGTCATCATTGTCAATAGTGCAGTGATCTATGAAGCACAGCTCACACACAAGTTTATTTAAATCCAAGCAGATTTCTGTTTGTCATCGCGGTGAATTCGCGTGACCAATTTTGAGAAATTTTACACACTGTAAATTCGTTGAACTGTAAATGTAAATCACACTTTAAAAGGGCAAAAAAAAAAAGGTTGCATCGCCCATAGTGTAAGTTTATAGAGAGCAGCTCACACAGAAGTCTCTTTCAAATCAAGCAGCTTTCCAAATCGAACACCTAGTGAATTCCTATGGAAATGACTGGATTTTACCCTCTAGCAGTACCGTATTTTGCTTGACGACATTGAATTATACACTGCTGAGAAATCCTTTAAAAAATGCTAGAAGCCACACTTTTATAAATTATATAAAAGTAACAGTAAGTCATTGCTTGGCTGAACTCTTCCAGAAAGATCTCTGCCTCTTACTCACATGAAAACAAAAGATCCAAAGTAGTATTTCTCTCAAGCTTTTGCTTTGATTGCATGCGTGTTTGATCTTAACTATATTCAGCCACTCTGGGAAGTATAGTTAGTGTTTGTTATAAAAGGCAGCATGGAGCATATATTAAGAAGATGTTCGAACATAAAACACAGTACGAACTCAGGTGGGAACTGTGCTTCAACTACATTCATCCAGCACCTGAGGAAAACATCTGGATGCCAGTCTTTAATCTGAAAGGGGCCAAGTAAACTAATATGATGCCTTTCCATTACAGTCTAACAAAACTACAAGAACAGCTCAACAACTACTCAATTTCTTTAAAGATACAATTTATTTTTCCTTGTAAAACAAATTTTACAAAAATCAGAATAGCGTAATTAAAACAAACATTTATTTTGGATAAATTATGATATAGACTGAAAGGCTACAGATTAGGATGGAGATACACGCAATAAAAATAGTCATATGAAGCTGAGAAAGCTATGGATGGTGTGCACTGAATTCAGCTCGTGTTTACCATTCTAATGGCTCAACGGACCGCATTTAAAAAGGCATCTATAAGCATCAAAATATTCTTAAAAAATGCACACATGAAGCATCACAGAGGTCAATAATAAGGTTCACTAGCTCACGTCTGACATCACTCATCCTGAGCCCGAGACTCCGCCCACCGATGTACTTCGCACCACGTACATGAAAGCATGCCAACCATGAAAGAGGTTCAATACAACCATAGAAAAAGTCATCTTAGTTCAAATGCTCAGACGGGAAAAAGCTGATTTACTAGACTGAATCAAGAAATAACTGCACGGAAAGTGGGAGAAAGTAGCGTACTAGAGCTATGTAACGTACAGTTGATGTAGCAAGGAAATCACATGACTGAACTGCAGACACAACAATCCAGTGCAGTCCATGACGACAAGCGTATATGTTCATTATAAGCCTGTGTTTTCAAAGGTCAATGCAGCTGGGATGAGATCATGTACATTAAAAGTCACAAAAATTAGTTTGTTTGGGAGTAAACAAGCAGTTGCGGTTTTCTTCAAATGCATTTTGAAAAATGTTAAGGTGCCCATAAAGGGAAGTACAGAGCCTACAGTATAATCTGTATTTTTTCGGGCAAGTCATTTTCATCCTTTGTTATACGTTGAAGGTCATATATAACAAATTGGTTTTGTTGCAAAGCTTATAATTGAAACATTGATAAATATTACTATGAAAAACCGCATTTTGGGACAAGGCCAAACCGTACAGTTTTAGAATAGGTCTGATGATATTTTACAGATTTCGTTTAGAGATATGGTATTTACAAGCTGAGAGACATAACAAACATCCAAAACACTCTTTGAGTATTGTGGGAAATAAATTCCACTGCTCCTCATTAAGAAAACAGATAATAGACGTTCACCAGCAGGCGAAAGAGCTCAGTCTTCACCTGATGGAGCTTCCTCCTCAGAAACATCGTCTTTTTCCTCTTTCTCATTCTCATTCTCCTTCTCCTCCTCTGCCTTTTCTCCGTTGTCATTGTTTTCCTCCCCTTCGGCGCCGCTTTCGTCATCCTGTGTCTTCTTGGGGGCGGGAGACTCTTTCCTGTCTTCCTCTTGTGCCTCGTCCTCTTCCTCCTCCTTGTTGCTCTCGTTATCTTCACTTTCTGCTTTAGGCGAGGCCTTTTTCACAACTCTCTTCACCTTCGTCTGACGTTTTCCTCTCCTCTTTTTGGGCCCTCGGGTCACTGGGAGAAGATAATTGACTTAATTACTGTAACTGTGACAGTTAAAGGTATCTAGAGGAAGTTTGTAATTAATTAAAGCAGGAAGTGATTAATTATCAAAGTATTATAGTAGACCTTTTTCTGGAGACACAATCAGATAGTAGGATTATGGGTGGCTTTACCTGAAGCCCTTATCTTGGGTTTAGGGGATTTCTTGTCTTTGCTTCTTCTGCTCACTTTTGAGATCTTCCGTTTGGGTCGGCCATAATCACTGTCATCATCATCATCCTCAACCATGAAGTCTTCATCGCTGCCTGAGTCTTCTATGAGCAGATGAGGGAAGTATAAAATATCAAGTATCTCACGGTTAGCTAACATGGAAATGTCAATGTTCTTGAAATAGTTTGACTCTGACATAATACTGTTTGTACCGCCAGTGTAAACGTCACTGTCATCTTCCTCCTCCTCTTCCTCTCCCTCCTCATCCTCACTTCCTCCGTCTCCAAGAAGAATCTCCCTCTGTTTGGACGCAGCTTTAGTGGCAGCCTGACGCACCTGCCGGCCCTTCTTCTTCACAACTTTTACATCATCGTCACTGTCATCTGTGTGTCAAAAGAGCAGATACATGGTTAATTAACACAAGCTGAAGGTAAAATGCATTAATATGCAAATTGCATTAACACTAAATCACAACACAGGTATGAAGAAAATTGACTGCGGTTTTGCTTAAGTGAATAAGAGCAAGTTAATTAGCAGATGAGAGCAGACTGACATTGTAAAAAGGAACAAAAGAATACAAATTGCATTTTAATAGCATAAAAGCAAATGAAGAAGAACATGAAATTGAAATACTATTATAAACGCTATATACTATATTGCCAAAAGTTTTGGGACACCCCTCCCAAATTGAATTAAGGTGTTACAATCACTTCCATGGCCACAGGTAGAGCTGAGCCGGTAAACTTGACAACCACACCACCGCGGTGGCGGAGTAGCACCTACGGTGGTCCACCAAAACACTTTTTTTTTGTATGTGAATGCTGTTATATGTGAATATTACCACAGCAGTGAAGCACAAAGCTTTGTTTACAAAATAAATAATAGGTTAGTAATTAATTGTTACTTCACAGTCATGGAAACATATGGATTCATGCCAAATGAGAGGTAGGCTATGTGAGCCCAATTTAAGCTTTGTCAGGTTTTTTTTTTTTTTTTTAAATCTATTTTGTGATCTGGTCACCCGATTTTCCGCAAATTTTAACAATAGGCCTACTCCATTTTATTCCACTGGACATCTCGTTTCTTTTCCCAAATCTTCATTTACGTCTCACCCATTTTGGCAGGAGATTATAAACGTTCCTTCCTTTCGTTTGCTTATAATTAGGTCTATCACATCCTTTACTGTGGTAAAGCAGAAAAAAACACTGTAGGACAGATACCTTTTTACTTCAAATTCTATTTAACAGTCTGAGCTTGTTACAGTTTAGACTTGGTAAGGCATGTCAAGTTTATTTGCATAGTGCATTTCACACACACCACCGGTTTAGAGTTTAGTTTTGCTTTCTCTGGCAGCACAAAATCAAACATAGCTTAAATATCTTGATCCTGTGGAAGATAAAATTCGCTCTTCAGACCTTTTACAACAAGTGTCAGTTGCTTTGCAACATCAGAAGAAAACATGAAGACAAGAAGATATTAGAAGAGAAGGTATCTTTCCTGCTCGTGTCCTAGTTTATTTATTTATATACACACACACACGCACGTGTATACCAAGTGTGGTACCGTGATAGGTCGCCACCTGTGCAATAAGTCCATTCATGAAATTTCCTCACAACAAATTATTTCACTGTCAACTGTTAGTGGTTTTATAACAAAGTGGAAGCAACTGGGAGCAACAACAACTCAGCCACAAAGTGGTAGGCCACGTAAAATCACAGAGTGGGGTCAGCACATGCTGGGGTGCACAGAAGTCGCCAACTTTCTGCAGCGTCAATAGCTACAGATCTCCAAACTTTGTGTGGCCTTCAGATTAGCTCAAGAACAGTGCGTAGAGAGCTTCATGGAATGGGTTTCCATGGCCGAGCAGCTGCATCCAAGCCTTACATCACCAAGAGCAATGCAAAGCATTACATGCAGTGGTGTAAAGCACGCCACCAAGACATTTTGGACAATTTCATGCTCCCAACTTTGTGGGAACCGTTTGGGGATGGCCCCTTCCTGTAACAACATGACTGTACACTAGTGCACAAAGCAAAGTCCATAAAGACATGGATGAGTGAGTTTGATGTGGAGGAACTTGACTGGCCTGCAGTCCTGACCTCAACCCAATAGAACACCTTTGGGATGAATTAGAGCAGATCATCCAACATCAGTGCCTGACCTCACAAATGCGCTTCTAGAAGAATGGTCATAAATTCCCATAAACACACTCCTAAACCTTGTGGAAATAGTCTGACGTCGTCATACTCAATTCTAGTCAGAATATGAGTTTGATACTGATCCATAAGGCTGTGTATATTGTTTAATAAGCATAAAATAATATTTACTGCCTATATGGCTACTGACAGATTAAAGATTGTTAGGTGGGGATGTCTGTACTTAAATGGATAGTTCACCCCAAAATGAAAATTCTGCCATCATTTACTAATTTTGTTCCAAACCCATATGACTTTCATTCATCTTCAGAGTACAAATTAAGATATTTTAATGAAATCTGAGACTTTTCTGTCCCTCCACAGAAAGGGTCAAGTTTACCCAAAACTCTGATGCTTCAAAACGTTCATAAAGAGATCGTAAAATAAATCCATATTGCTTTATATGATGAACATAGTTAATGTAGGCTTTCATTCACATATAAACATTGATCAGCGAACATATCATGGGGCACTCAAAATGGTGACCATGAGGGTGAGTAATTGATGACAGAATTGTATTATTGTGTGAACTAAACCTTTAACATTACACTACCAGTAAAACGTTTGACCACACTTGACTGAATTTATATTTCCCGTGATTTTGGATGTCAACATTTTAACTGAATAATTAATTGGGAAAAAAAAACCTTGGAACACATGCCATTGTTTTTATACATATTGTGCATTTATATTTTTAAAGAAAAAGCTAAAATAAAATCCCAAATGTGCACCCAAAGTAGTTGTCAGAAGTGACTGAATAACAATAATGAACGAGGCAGTCACTCAGTGTTTATACTGGTAATACCTGCAGCCCTTTTCCGTTTAGCTGGTGCCTGTCTCCCCCTGCTGGCCTCTTTAGCATCAAAATCACTGTCACCACCATCATCATCCTCTTCCTCATCCTCCCCATAGTCATTGTCATCATCACTTAAATCCTCTGGAATATGGGGATAGAAAAGCATTCTGTCAGAATATTCAATGACTGAATAAAAATATATAAATATAAAAGAAGTTAAATGTAAGAAAATAAGTAACTTACTCTTGTGGTCCTTGGTTCGAGAATCATCACTACATAGGAAGAGATACAGCATTTTTTTAACAATATATAAAATAATTCAGACAAAATACAGCCACTATGAATTTAAACAAGCCGAATAGTGTGATGAATATGCATGCAGCTCATAAATAATGTTCCAAATGGAGGAAGCTACAATAAATGCTTGCAGTGGTGCTTAAAGGGATAATTCACCCAAAAAATGTAAATTCGTTCCAAACCCGTAAGACTTTCGTTCATCTTCAGAACACAAATGAAGATCTTTTTGATGAAATCTGAGAGATTTTCGTCCCTCCATTGACAGTCTACACAACTACCACTTTCAAGCCCCAGAAAAGTAGTAAAGACATCATTAAAGTAATCCATGAGACTCTAGAGGTTTAACCTCAATTTTACAAAGTGACAAGCACTTTGTTTGCGCAAAACTACTCTACTACCATCGCGTCAACACAACGTGCATGTGGTGTGGTGCCCTTGTGAACGTGTTAGAGATTAATATTTTGTAAATACTGATTAAAATTGATTTTGTACTTTACTACCTTTCTGGGGGTTGAAAGTGGTAGTTGCATAGACTGTCAATGGCGGGACAGAAATATCTAATATTATTAAAAATATATTTATTTATGTTCTGAAGATGAATTAAAGTTTTATGGGTTTGGAACAACATTTCAAACTCATGAAAAATATCACTTTTAGAGCCACAATTGTATCATTTTTTGCATTCATCACTATCTTAGATATTACATATTTATTACTTTAATATTATAACTAATCAAAAAGACTGACCTGCGTTTTACAGAAGTCTTCTTCTCGGTCGTTCTGTTTCTTTTCCATATTCCTCATCTGTATCAAGTCATTCAGTTGAATCAGGTTATAAAACAGCATGACTTCACAGCACATACAACACTGCATCTACTCAAGTATTAATGCAGCACAGTTACATGACTAATATATATATATATATTATAATATTATTATTTGTAATAATTTCCATGACTTTTCCAAGCCTGGAAGAAAACACTTTTAAAATTCCTTATATTTCCTGACTGTGGGAACCCTGTTAAGTGGGACACAATAGTGAGGTGTGCAACAGGATATTTGCATTAGAGGAAATTACCTGCATCGTCAGACTCTTGGAATTGTGCATAGTCAACAACCCTTTTATTCCTGTGCACAAAGAACATGAAAGGAAAAATAAATGACCCACAAGAGGACAAACATGTATGCAAAATGCATATAAATCATTTATTATTAGTCAGTATTAAATTAAAACTGACAATTCTTATTTTTGTATGTAACACTGTGCTATTTTTAAATAATTTATCTTGTGCACATCGTGTTTATATATATATATATATCAAAAAAATGACATCACAGCAATAGCGAACCACCCAACCAATTCCAGATAGACAAAAATCAAGTCCTGTCCTACTTTTTGTCTTGTTTGAGAAGTCATTTCACTCGGACATGCATCACAATAGAAAAGAAAAGACTATTGCAACTCCTGATTCATGTCGACTTTAAGATCTAGATCTATATTAATATCTTATTGCACCATATTAATGAATTTACTTGCTTCCATGCTCACATTGCAATATCAATAATCATAAAATAATCAATGATGTAGATAACCTGCATTATATTGTTTACTTTGTAGGAGGAACAATAAGCATTTATCAGAACTTTTGCTTTTGGTTGAAATTCATTTAGATTAGCATTTTTGTTTAACACATATTTATTTATTTGAATTAATCTTAGCTCAAAGGAAAATTGTCAGACCCCGCCAGCAGTACCCCCGCACCTATGGGTCAAGGACCCCTGTTGAAAACTCTGGCTTAAAGCCACAATATGTAATGTTTCACTGCTAGAGGTCGCTTATTCAAAACAAAGGCGTAGCTTGATGACGCCTTGATTTTGCGGTGATGTTATTATGCCACAGACGACCGCTTCCACTTCTTACGCTCATGCATATGTGGGGTAACGCAGCGCTGTTTTATCATATTATATACATTATTTGAGTGTGTTGAAAATATAATGTGTGTTATAATGCGACTCTGTGCGTTTGCTCTGGGGCTACTATGAGACACTTGTTGCACACTGCAGTGAGCTAGATGGATATCAGGCAAAACATGGTACTCGTAGTAAATCAAGAAAACGAGATTTAAAACAAACTGTGTTGAGCTATATAACAATGATTTTTCTGTTGATGAATGTATCCAAAGAGTTGCTCACCTGTCTAATAAAACACATAATATATTTAAGTGTCTTTGGTGTTTCCATGGTTTCTACAAAATAAATCCAGAGATCGAGGGTAACGCGGGTATGATGTCACTGATAGGTGACGCACAAATTGCTTATTTCTCTGGATTTAAACATTCTTGGAAACATTTGGCATAATGTAAGTACACAATTCAACACAATATATAACATTGTTCTAGTGGTTTTGGGATATTTTAATCCAAAAATCTTACATACTGTGCCTTTTATGCAAAAAAAAAAAAAAAAAAAAAAAAAAACCTGACTTGAATGCAGCAGAACTTCTCTTTAGGCTAACAAAAACTGAATTAAAAATAAATAAAAGTGTATTCAGAATGGTTGCAGATTTGTTTTTTTTATTATTCTCCATATGGCAACAGTGCTGTCACTCCTCTTATTTAAAGCAGTGAAGGGGCAGAGGAGACAGGGGTGCCATGTTGGAGTAGGTTAATTGCCATGCCAACAGCAGCAGTTTGGGGAGGGACTCCTTTCAGATAGGGCATTGAACTGCAGGCCCTGCAGGTCAGACAACATTCACTCACTGCCCACAGGACCTCCTCAGTCCATATATTATACCGAAGAGATCTGCATTTACTCCCTGCTCCGAGAGAGTTTGCATATTAAATAAAATAAGGTTTACTGTTTAACAGATGATAAACAACATGTTGCCACTGTTCACGTCACTTGGCTTGAGCTCGTGGGTTCACATCAGCGCTACGAAAACAACAAGGGCGCATTTAAATATATATTTATCGCGAAACCCAAACACATTTGTTGATTACCCACTTAGCAGCATTAATTTCTGACTGAAACCTGACCCAAAACCAAGGTACACTGAATATAAACACAAGTTTGCAGGGGAAATGGCTCAAGTCGTGTGTGTGAAATAATGGCGCGCATTGCGCTGGAGGAGTTTCACGCTGTGCTGCTGCTCAAACACACGCTGCCGCTAAACTAACACTAATGCTCACGGGGCTAACTGGAAAATACGCGAAACTTCCATCGCAAAACGTTATCAGCGCACAACGTCTTCGCTACATGACGAAATAAACATAAAGCGATTTTTGTGATAATGTCTAGCTGGCTGGTTTTTGAACAACATTAATTACCCACCAGCGAGAACTAATATCCCGCTTTTTTTACTGCTGGCTGCTTGAGGTTAGCATATGTACTGGGGATGTAGCGACCGATATTGCCATGTTTTAAATTAAATAATATCCGTAGACGTACAAAGAGATGAAAATATACGCGTTTACGTGTGATTTGTGCTGTTTTGCGAAGCTAAACGCGCGTTGAAAATGCTGGTTAGCCAGTTAGCATTTAGCAACATGGAGAGACCCACACACAGATCACATCATGTGCGAACCTGTGATTCCAGTAAAGCAACAGACAAACAAAACGCACTTACCTTGAAGGTCTCGCCATTCTGCAGAGAGACTGGAAAACTTTTGCTTTTTCCAAGCTACTATTTTATTGGGGAACTCCAGGTGCGACTGAAATCCAGGTGTCTCCGGCTGCTGGGAAGCGCTTTCTGTAGCTCGGAGCTGTGCGAAACTACCGAACGTTAGATGCAATGCAAACTGCACTAAAGACGCGCAAATGTGTGAGATCTAGAGCATCTGCTCGCACGCCGCGTTGGTCTGTGTGGGCACAAAATTGAGAAATGTTGAAGTTGATCCACAGGCCGGAGTGACCTGGTTAAGCCTGCTGTCGAATAGTAGCTAACTAATTAGCCACTGCCTGGCCTGCCAGCCAGGAATCTTTTATGAGTAAAAGTGGGATGGGAGTCTGAAGAACGCAAGATGCCCGCAAACCAGGATTGGATGACCACACTCAGCAACAGCCCTTTACTACCCACTCTTTCACACTGAAAGAGGGTTAATCAGTTGATTACATTATTTATATTTAACCATTTCCAAATCCAGTTTAGTCAGATAATGTTATTACCATGTGGTAATGAAGCTAGACTCATTTAATCAATGTAATAAACATAGGCCTGCTAAAGTTTTAGGGCTGTTACCAACATCACCAGAGTAAATAAAGACATTCATACATATTTATTCTGATCTATAAGGGGTTAAACAAACAGATGGCTGAGAAGTAGTGTCTCAGTTGTAGGAGGCAACAGGTGTGTAGCCTAATGCTGTTTTATTTCAAAGGCACTGCTTTCTTCTCTTTAACCAGGGTTATTAAACACAGTTGTGTTAACATGGCATAACCTGTAATCTCTTCCAGGTTTTTATGTTTATAACTGCTGGTAATGAATGCAAGAAGTGCTTTTCAGAGGGTTCAGGGTACAAAAAGCATACTCTGATAGAAAGCACGGTTACACATTATTTTAAGGTGTCATTGTTACAGTGTAATTATTAATTTAAGTACTGAGTAATATTAATTAACTACATGTACTTACTATAGGGTTTGGTTTAGGGTTAGTTGCATGCAATTATGCATAATTTACTGTTATTATATGTAACTGTAAAATAAAGTGTTACCTAAAGCACTTTATATGTCATGGCCAATCTTAACCAAGATGCTGCGAAATTGTTTGTCCTCATCGGTAGATTCATAAATTGAACCAATGAAGGTTCTGCAATTTAATGGTCTAAAGCAACTATTGCTGAAAATCTATCAAAGGGTGTTAAGCATTAAGTTGCATGAAAAATTTGAAGAGAACTAAAATGAAAAAAAATTTTTTGTGATAAATGGTATCCTGTGAATATATTAAAAATATACTAAATATATATACTAAAATAGTATATAG
Organism: Paracanthobrama guichenoti; assembly: GCA_018749465.1. Lineage (NCBI taxonomy): Eukaryota > Metazoa > Chordata > Actinopteri > Cypriniformes > Gobionidae > Paracanthobrama > Paracanthobrama guichenoti. The sequence goes on from CM031965.1 coordinate 12,398,767, forward strand.
TTGGTAAGGATGTAGTTGTTTTTGTTTTGTTTTTGTTTTTCTGAAAAACTGTCACTAGGTGGTACTCTTTCAAAAGGTATTAACATAGGCTACACTTTAGGTATGGACATATAAAATGAGAGCTTGACATTATACATAAAGCAAGCAAACAAATATAGCACCTAAACAAAAGTGCTATAAGTTCTTACAACAATGGCATTCTTAAAACCAACATTAGTATATTACATTAAAAAAAAGAGAGAAAGAGATATATTTCTCTGGAAAGAGAGAGCAATAAAAAAATTAATTGAAAGCTACTCAAAAGCTAAAGAACAAAAATACATTTTTAAAGATTTAAAAGTGGGAATTGATGAAGCTGACCTGGAATGGGAGACTACTCGAGTTTGGGACATATTATGGGAAAACACCATATTATTTATAGTGTGCTATTTTAGCTGTGCTATAGCTACATTCTTCTTACTTTTACCTATTATCTTCTCTGCAGATTCCCTCCAGCACATCTGAAAATGTAATAACAGCAACAGCAAAAAAAAAAAAAAAAATCGGTTAAATTAAATGGCTCTGGTAATCCTGGTAATTGGAGCTGGTGATCTTGGCTGTGAACTACTGAAAAACCTGGTAAGGTTTCTATCTATTGAGCAATAACTTGTTGATCATACTTACTCATGTTATGGATATGGACATTATTGATGTCTCCAACCTCAATAGAAAGTTTCTCTTTAGGTTCTCTGTGTGCATTTTGAAACAGATATTTGAGACTGTTGGCAGCCACATTATTTATTTTTGGTTATGCTTAATTTTTTTGAAGGTCCAAAGACGTTGGACGACCTAAAGCAGATGTGGCAGCTGAGTTTATAAACCAGCGTTTTCTTGAATGTACAAACCCGATTCCAAAAAAGTTGGGGGACTGTGCAAATTGTGAATAAAAACAGAATGCAATAATGTGGAAGTTTCAAATTTCAATATTTTATTCAGAATACAACATAGATGACATATCAAATGTTTAAACTGAGAAAATGTATCATTTTAAGGGAAAAATAAGTTGATTTTAAATTTCATGGCATCAACACATCTCATAAAAGTTGGGACAAGGCCATGTTTCCCACTGTGTGGCATCCCCTCTTCTTTTTATAACAGTCTGCAAACGTCTGGGGACTGAGGAGACAAGTTGCTCAAGTTTAGGAATAGGAATGTTGTCCCATTCTTGTCTAATACAGGCTTCTAGTTGCTCAACTGTCTTAGGTCTTCTTTGTCGCATCTTCCTCTTTATGATGCGCCAAATGTTTTCTATGGGTGAAAGATCTGGACTGCAGGCTGGCCGTTTCAGTACCCCGATCCTTCTTCTACGCAGCCATGATGTTGTAATTGATGCAGTATGTGGTCTGGCATTGTCATGTTGGAAAATGCAAGGTCTTCCCTGAAAGAGACGACGTCTGGATGGGAGCATATGTTGTTCTAGAACTTGGATATACCTTTCAGCATTGATGGTGCCTTTCCAGATGTGTAAGCTGCCCATGCCACACGCACTCATGCAACCCCACACCATCAGAGATGCAGGCTTCTGAACTGAGCGCTGATAACAACTTGGGTTGTCCTTGTCCTCTTTAGTCCAGATGACATGGCGTCCCAGTTTTCCAAGAAGAACTTCAAATTTTGATTCGTCTGACCACAGAACAGTTTTCCACTTTGCCACAGTCCATTTTAAATGAGCCTTGGCCCAGAGAAAACGCCTGCTCTTCTGGATCATGTTTAGATATGGCTTCTTTTTTGACCTGTAGAGTTTTATCCGGCAGCAGCGAATGGCATGGTGGATTGTGTTCACCAACAATGTTTTCTGGAAGTATTCCTGAGCCCATGTTGTGATTTCCATTACAGTAGCATTCCTGTATGTGATGCAGTGCTGTCTAAGGGCCCGAAGATCATGGGCATCCAGTATGGTTTTCCGGCCTTGACCCTTACACACAGAGATTGTTCCAGATTCTCTGAATCTTTGGATGATATTATGCACTGTAGATGATGATAACTTCAAACTCTTTGCAGTTTTTCTCTGAGAAACTTCTTTCTGATATTGCTCCACTATTTTTGGCCGCAGCATTGGGGGAATTGGTGATCCTCTGCCCATCTTGACTTCTGAGAGACACTGCCACTCTGAGAGGCTCTTTTATACCCAATCATGTTGCCAATTGACCTAATAAGTTGCAAATTGGTCCTCCAGCTGTTCCTTATATGTACATTTAACTTTTCCGGCCTCTTATCGCTACCTGTCCCAACTTTTTTGGAATGTGTAGCTCTCGTGAAATCCAAATGAGCCAATATTTGGCATGACATTTCAAAATGTCTCACTTTCAACATTTGATATGTTATCTATATTCTATTGTGAATAAAATATAAGTTTATGAGATTTGTAAATTATTGCATTCCTTTTTATTCACAATTTGTACAGTGTCCAAACTTTTTGGAATCGGGTTTGTAATGTTGTACCATATCCTTTTGTTATCCAAGTTATATGAATAGCAAGTCTGCTATGACTATGAATTTACTCTTTTTTTAAGTGCTAAACACAAATGATTTAATGTCTCTATGAATGAAACAACATATTTTATTTTCTTAATTTGATTTCGGACACAAAATTCAAGATTTTGATGCTTCATTTTATAGATTTTTTTATTTTTGTCCTGTAGAGTTTCAGATTATTGCTTGTGGCCTGGAATCAATGGGATGCTGGTCAGTTCTGATACAACATCCTTTTTTTCCTCAGTGGATTGTATTTGACAAATAATTTTTCGCTAGGAGAAAAGGAATATGCACCACTGTAGTTTATTCATTACCTTATATTAAGGTGACCAGATTTCTGAACTGGAACATTTCCTAGTTTAGTGGTCAATGGTATTGAAATCTAATTTGCTATTATCTGTGAATTTGGAAAAAATAGGGACAATACATCTTTGTAAAAAAAAAAAAAAAAAAAAAAAAAAATAATAATAATAATAATATATATATATATATATATATATATATTATTATTATTATTATACTATTATTATAATTAATAATTAGTATAATGCCTGTATTAAAACCCTTACTTGTTTTAATACAATTCACCAAAATCACACTATGAAAAAATGGTAAATAATAATGTGCTGGACGGAGGCTGAAATAGCAAACACATTGCTAACAAATATTATACTGTAACAAAATGATTACTTTACATATAAAAAAAAAAAAATCAATTATTATGAATTTAACAAATATTTTTAAGATTTTCTAATTGTATTTAGTTATTGGCACAAACTGAATATACTGTTTCCAGTAATTACAACTTTTCAAATATTATTTTATGTTTGTGCTTTTGGAAATTGAACTTCACTGTCCCTAACTAGGCTTATTATTTTGCATTTTAGGCTCATTTTGAGCAGAAAGTATGGGCTTTATATGTGTAATTGGTTAGTTGTCACCCAGTACTTTTTTATGCGACTACCTTGAATCTGTTTACATTTCACTGCCGGTTGTATATTCTGTATATAACTGTGTATGTGACAAATAAAACTCTTGAATCCCGATCACAGAGTCTTTTTGATAGTTGATGATAATAGGGCTTTCATCCAAGTTAAGTTCTTCATGTAATCAGTGTAGTTGCACTGCCTTTTTTTCTTTTTTTTTTTTTTTTTTCAGTATTTGCATGATGTAAAACAGGGACATTTCTGGGGTCAGCTCTAGATGGGGACAAGACATCAAAAACCTGGACTGTCCCCGGAAAACGGGGACATCTGGTCATCTTACCATATACTTGTGCCACAGTATATATAAGCCCCGGCAGATGAGTTTTGGTTGAACTGTAGCTGGTGTGGTCTCTCCTCAGATGTCCCTGCTCTCTTATGAAGATGTAGTTTTGGAGCCCAGCTCTATCATTCATTTGATAGATGGAGGGACAGAGGGCCTTAAGGGAAATGCAAGAGTCATCCTGATGGGAATGACAGCCCATATAGATTGTACACTGGAGCTTTACCCACCACAAGTAGGCCTACTGTAGTCTCACCCTCACATTGAGCTTTTATGCTGTTAATTCCATGCATCACTGTATACAGTCTGCAACACTTGTAAATGTTGAGATGAAATGCCTGTCTACTTTTGTCAGTGCCATGTCTACCAGAGAACTGCATAGAGTACCTGAGAGTTCTGCAGTGGCCCAAAGACAGACCTTTTGGAGGTACATGGTCAGAATTATTGGCACCACTGGTAAATATGATCAAATATGGCTGTAAAAATAAATCTGCATTGTTTATCCTTTTGATCTTTTATTCAAAAAATTCACAAAAATTGAACCTTTCATTGAAGTAAAAGGATTGAAAGTGGGGGGTAAATCACATTATGAAATAAATGGTTTTCTCCAAAACACATTGGCCATAATTATTGGCACCCTTTTATTAATTACTTTTTGCAACCTCCTTTTGCCAAGATAGCTGCTCTGAGTCTTCTTCTATAATTCCTGATTAGTTTGGAGAACACCTGACAAGAGATCAGAAACCATTCTTCCATATCTCTCCAGGTCCTTCAGATTCCCAGCTCCATGTTGGTGCTTCTTCTCTTCAGTTCACCCCACTCATTTTCTATAGGGTTCATGTCAGGTGTCACAGTTATGTTTTGTTCATGGACTTCCTGTTTTCACACATGTTCCCTTGTTCAGTTTCCCGCCACTCATCTGTCCCCATGGTTACCCTCGTTAATTTAGTTCTGTTCAGCTGTGTCTTGTCAATGAACTTGTTTCTGTTTGCTATTTAGTTCTCTTGTTTCCTTCAGTCTGTGTCCGGTCTCGTCTATGTATGTCAGTGTATGTCAATATTCATTAAACCTTTGTTTGAGACTTGTATTTACCTGTCTTTGCCTTCCTGCCTGCACACACCCGTGACATCAGGGAGCTAGGATGGCCATGGCAGAAGCTTCATTTTGTGCTCATTGACACATTTTTGTGTTGATTTCGATGTTTGTTTTAGATTGTTGTGCTGATGGAAGATCCAACCACGGCCATTATAAGATTTCTAGCAGAGGCCATGAGATTTAGATTTTGTGCTAGAATCCATGATACCATGTATCTGAACAAGATGTCCAGAACCTCCAGCAAAACAAATAGGCCTACAACATTAAAGATCCAGCAGTATTTTTAACCGTGGACATGGGGTACTTTTTATCCCTGTTTGCACCAAACCCATCTGGTGGGTTTGCTGCCAAAAAGCTCTTTTTATAGTTTCACCTGACCACAGAACCAAGTTCCTTTTGAGTTTGAATATTATTCTTTTTAGGCTTTTTGACTGCAAGACTCAACTAATCTCTGCAATTCTCCATCTCCATCTCTAATCTCATTTCCTCCTCCCCATTCATTAAGACAATATAGACACGTCCTCTTCCAGGCAGATTCATAATATTTTTAGTTGATTGGAACTTCTTAATTATTGCCCTGATGGTGGAAATGTTTCAATGCTTTAGCTATTTTCCTACAGCCACTTTCTATTTTGTGAAGGTCACTATATTCTTTGGTTGCAGAAAAACATTTATTTCATAATGTGATATTTTTCTTACACAAATGTGCCACTTAGCTTCAGAAGGCCTTTATTAACCCCCCAGAGCCGTGTGGAGCAGTTATATGATGGATAGGTGCACTTGTATGGACTTCATAAACGAGGCAACAATTCACTGCCATTAATGCTTGGATTAGCCAGGACCTTTTTAATATAACAGCGATTTTATTCATCTGAAAGAAGAATGTCATATACACCTAGATTGACTTGAGGGTGAGTAAATCAGCGGATTATCTGGAGAGCATTGTAGCCTAAAGTAGGATCGAGCTTGGCAGTGCGTCACTCCCAGATAACTGACAATGGGCAAAGAGGTAGGACGTGGGTGGAGCTGAGGTGATGTGTAACTTAGCAGACAGCAGACAAACGGCAATCCACCTGTCACTCAAAGTGTCCCTTAATTATGCAGAACTTTAAGGCTTTATATAATGTAAACTAATGAGTTGTCATGAAGGGCAAAATTAGCTATATAGACCAAAACCACAATTTGTACCAGGCTGTAAACATGTTTTTTTTTTTTTTCTGCTGTAAAGTTGGTCATTTTAACACGGGGCTCAATGAGATTCTGCTCCCTTCTGGAGCCTGTCCATGGCGGCCAGTCGATGAATTGCAGTTTCAGTCACTTCCATATTGGCTTCAAGAGAAACTGGGGGAGGTTGCTGCTTGGTTTCGACTCTCAGCTGCGGACTCTCTGATTGGTTGACAGTTCGGCGTCTGAAAATAAAAAAGCAGATCCTTTCATGAAAATGGGTGTGATCAGAGTTTTATCAGTGTGTGTAAGTATGTGATAAGCACATAGCAGACTAACAATTCACAAATACTTACAGCCAGTAAAGAACTTTATAAATTTGTGTTATGAAATTTCTAAACATCAGCATTCTTATTTTTTCAGTCTTGTGTGCCCCTGATCGGGCTGAAGAATAGTGGACAGATGAGACAGGGTCTTCCTCTATCGCTCATGCAGATAGTGGAGTTTGTGGAGAAGCATGGTGAGTGCTGTGTGTTTCTCAGTGTTGGTCAATGATCACATCTATGCTGAGATAATGTGTTTGTGTTTAGGTCTCAGTGAGAGTGGCCTCTTTAGGGTTGGTGGGAAAGTGAAATGCTGCAAAGAATTAAGGACAAGTTTTGATCAAGGAGGATTTCCGGAGTTTGAAAGTGAGGATATTCCTACTCCTGCCTCCTTATTGAAGCTTTTCTTCAGGGAATTGCCTGGTGGACTTATTCCAAAGCAACACAGAACACAAATGCTGCAGGTGTTCAGGGGTAGGTGAAGCTGGGGTGGTGATGAGAGAACACATTTGGGTTCCTACTGCACAACTACATTGATTTATCAAATCGGACTAAATCTTCTTGAATTCTTCGTCTTGTAGATTAAAAAGAGGAAGAACTGAATCAGGCTGAGAGGATGATCCTGAACCGTCTTCCTGAGGAACATTTTAACGTCCTCTGCTACCTGTTGTTCTTCCTGTCTCGTGTGGCTGCTGAGAGTCATCTAAATCTTATGACATCCAAGAACTTGTCAATAGTTTTTGGACCCACCATCTTTCAGTAAGTGTTTGTATTTGTGTATTCTGTACTTAAAAGCACATTACAACGTAACTCAAGGACTGAGGTGTCCAATATAGTATTGTGACATGTTTGTTATCTGTGTGTGCAGTGTTCCTCTCGGCCCTACCATGGTTGAGGAACAGACTCTGTGTAACTCTTTGACAGAGCACCTGCTCAACAACCTGAAACATTTGCTGCCAAACATGTACCCTCATGCATCCACCGGCAACACAGCAGTGAGTTCATACTGTGTTTTAAGTTTGTTTCATTTGATATTGGTATCTGTGTGTGATTGGGTTATGAATTTAATCAGAAAAATGTTAAACTATTACTATTAGTCATTGCTAGTGTGTAAGAGTGTATGAGTATGTATGCTTAGAAATGTGTGTGTGTTTGAGGAGGCAGGGGACTCAACTAATGAAGAGTGCGTTCAACATCTGCCACTCACAGAAATCAGGTACGTATCCTGAGAACACACACACACATGCAGACCCGTGTTGTTAGCAAACAGTTGTTGATCAAATGCATGCACAGATCACATACACCCACAAACATGCACACATGGATGCTGGTCATTATGGGTTTATCATAAATCATTTATCGTAGAGTGCTTGTCAGACCATCCTCATGCTTGTTCTGTGTATGTATTTTCCAGTTCAAAGCTACCTAAAATTGGACGACTTCGGCGATTGAGAAAAAGATTAAGAAGTTTTGTGAGAATATTTTGCTCATGGATTGGCAGGTATGTGGCAGGATCTTTATAAAACATTTTTATGTTTTTTTTTCTTTTTCATTCCTTCACCACATAGTAACAATATAGAGAGTGGAGAGGCTTCTGTAGGAATGGAGTCCTGGACATAGGTGACCCTGACTGCAAGACACTGAGGTCGGTAAGGGTCATGGCAAGACATTTGGGCCGGCACCAAAAGACATTCAGGCTGGCACCACAAGACAATGGGTCCAGAGAGGGTCATTGGAAGACATTGGGGCTAGTGAGGGTCACCAGAAGACATTGGGGCCAGAAAGGGTTACCAGAAGACATTGGGGCTAGTGAGGGTCACCAGAAGACATTGGGGCCGGAAAGGGTCACCAGAAGACATTGGGGGTGGTGAGGGTCACCAGAAGACATTGGAGCGGTGAGGGTCACCAGAAGACATTGGGGCCAGTGAGGGTCACCAGAAGACATTGGGGCCGGTGAAGGTCACCAGAAAACATTGGGGCTGGTGAAGGTCACCGGAAGACACTAGGCTCAGTGAGGGTCACCACACAGCACTGGGGCCAATGGAGGTAGCTGCTAGACACTAGGGTTGGTGAGGGTCACCCCCCAGCACTGGGTCCGGTAATGGTCACCACACAGCACTGGGGCCGGTAATGATAACTGCAAGATACTAGGGCTAATGAGGATCAATGGAAGACACAGGGGCACCTGTGGTGAGGGTCACCCGAAGGCATTGGGTGTGGTAAGGGTCACTGCACAGCACTGGGGCCGGTAATGGTAACCACAAGATACTAGGGCTGATGAGGGTCACCAGAAGACACTAGGGCTGGTGAGGGTCATTGCAAGGCACTGGGGCCAGTAAAGGTCACAGCACTTGGGCCGGTGAAGGTAAAACACAAGGGCTAGTGATGGTCACTCAAAGACATTAGGGCCGTAAGACACCGGGGGCCGGTGAGAATCTCTGGAAGGTCCTGGAGATGGTGATGGACGACAGCAGGTGTGATTATGAAGATACAGAGAAGACAGATGCTAGACTCTGAAGCTGATTTAATTAAAGCTTGTCATCTTCAGTCAATTAAAAGCGACTCTTTTTTTCTTTATTATGTCTGTACACAGTCTTTTGTTTGTAGTTGTCCAGGCAAGTTGAATTTACAAAATGTCACATAAATAAAAAGCCCAAATTCTGCACTCCAAAGTTGAGCTGTTTACACTTACATTTATTTACACCAAAATAACCATACACCATACAAAACACTTAAGAAATTACCTTTTAATTTGCCTTAATTATTTAAAAAAAAAAAAGAAGAAAAAAAGAAAAAAGTTGAATCACTTTTACTGGTGTTGTTAATGGACATTAATATGGAAATATATGAATAAAAATCTGTATAATAAAATATCTTACCGAAACGGCCATGAGCTCAAGGCGAGCTATTAAATAAATATCTTTGTCTTCCGAGTTACTAACACAAGTAATCGCCTTTAGAGCTGTACCTAATAGAAAAGATCTGCATGTGAACAGATGGTCTCTTGATTAAGTTTGATACTGTTGCAGTGAGCGTCTTCCTGAGGACGTTTCTAAACCAGCACTGAACGAGCAGCCTATGCATCGGAGGGACATTGTTTTCCTGTGGAAATACAGGTAAGGCAACTCATTCGTTTACAAAATTATCCTCAAACATTGTGTCAGTGAAAATTATGAGTAACGTAAACCGCCGCGTGGCTGCGTTTTGTAAGTCCGCGCCCTGTAGCCTACAAGGAAGAAAAAAGTTAACGACGTAGGCTACATAATACTAGATGTAAACTGCACTCATTTTTCCGTATTCATATAGGCTACTAACCAACCATAATAAAAATAACAGAAACGCACTATGAAACTATGAGATTCGAAAATCAGCTCATCTTTAGTCTAATTTATCACAATTAGGCTACGTGTTTATGAGTCAGAACGTGTCGAAATTAATAACAGTTATTTAAGTAATAGCAGATTTTATTATTTTATTTTTCTTATATTGGTTTAAATACGTAAAAAAAAAAAAAAAAAGATTTTGAAATCGAAAGAAGTGAGTTTAAACCAAATTAGTCACATCCTTGCACCTCTGCTTCATTCTAACATCATGTTTTGGTCTAATATATAGCCTAAGAGTGTTTTCTTAATTTGTTTACATATTCATTTCACATCCTGTCAGTTGCATACATGATGAGCTAGAAAGCGAGTGGATCTGGACAGATCTGCAGTTTATTGTGAAGTTGCTTCTTTAAAAATGTGTGAATATCCTTTATGAATGTTATCCTACATTTTTATTCTTATATTCCTAGGGAGACCTAGAAAAGCACCAGGGAGCAGTCTTACATAGTCAGGTACTATGAGCACTTTAAAGACACTAGCCATGGCAGAGTTGCGGATAGGGAGATGGAAGATCAGATTAACCCAGACACTTGACAGTAATACTGACACTGATCACTAACAGTAATTTATTTCCCTCACAAGTGTCCTACTAAATCCAGCTATCCTCTTTCTTTCTGAAGATCTACCATTTTAACTTTTGGGGCAGAGCAATGACAATGGTTAATAAGTATTATTAAATGCGCAAAGTGTCATAATATTTACATTTCTTGTTATTTGCTGTCTGAAACTTTGGTCACATTATGTTGTTTTAAAATATATTATAGAAACGAGGCCTTAGTAGATATTATGCATACATATTTATTGAAATTATGGTCAAGACAAAATACGCTCCTTTTTTATCATAGGAAAATGCAAGCATGTCCTGGCAAACAATCTGCATGAAGCTTGTCTACAAGAGTAAAGTAAGGCAGAAATCAAGGGCTTTTCTGCTTTTGTGTGTGTGGCTCCTGTGCTCACAGTCAGTGTCCAGCAGCAACCAAAAGTCTCGAGGGCAAAGCGGTAAGCTAAGCCAACTAGTGCGACATCTCCCTCTCTCTCTTTCTCCCTCCCCCTTTTGTCGTTCCTCTTAGGTCTCATTACACACACTGGACACATACTTATATGGCCCCTCTGGGAGCACAAGTCAGACCATTGCTAATAACAGCTAAAGAACCATTTGCCACCCAGTTATAACTCATTCAGTCATGAACACAGTGAATCTAAAAGATCATGAGGTGGCTGCTATAGCTTTTTTAAGTATATAAAAATCCATAAAAAGTCAAATATATATATATATATATATATATATATATATATATATATATATATATATATATATATATATATATATATATATATATGTATATTCATATTCATATATATATATATATATATATATATATATATATATATATATATATATATATATATATATACTGTATATTCATATGTATATGTGTGTTTGTCTATAATATATGTGTGTATATATACAGTATATACATGCATACAGTGTGTTTGTGTAAAATATTATATTATTTGACTTTTTATGGATAAAGCAGCTACCTTATGCCCTTTTAGACAATTTTATTTATATTTTAAATGAGCTTTTATTTTTATATTTCATGTCAATTTTTGTTTAATTTGTAGTCATTCGTTATGTGCTTCAGCTTTTGTCTTTTTTAAAATGCTATTTTGATTGAATTTATTTTGATTTCAGTTTTTATCTTTATTTCCAGATTAATCATTTTAGTGCTTCAACTTAAATTTGTTTCAGTTTATTGCCAATGCAACACTTCTAATTTTCATTTAGTTTGTTATTCAACTGATGTATTTGATTTCAGCTTTATTTCAGTTAACAGAAATGTTTTTAATAGTTTTAGTTTACTTTATATATATATATATATATATATATATATATATATATATATATATATATATATATATATATATATATATATATATATATAAAAGATGGTGTTCTTGTGACATTTTGACACATAGAGTGTTTTAATACATATTTATTTATTTTTATCACCTGTATTTACAGAAGATGGTTACATTTTAATATTTATCTCTGCTGCTTTTAATAAAGTCACTGGATTACAGAGTAATTGTAGTGTTGTGTATGTCCATGTGAGGGCGCCAGGACATTATAATAATGTAAAAAAATAGAACTAATGTTATATGCCCCTTTGTTTTCACAATATTTTAAGATGTGTGTGTGCACAATATAATATATTCTGCATGAAATAAAGCTCTCCTATCTCTGTCTTTCTGTCAATTTAAGGTCGGTCTGAAGTAAAGCCGGGAACCTGTGAAGTGGTGGCGGCTCATCGGTGCTGTAATAAGAATAAAATAGAGGAGAGGTCTCAGACGGTCAAGTGCTCCTGTCTCCCTGGACAGGTTGCTGGGACCACCCAAACCCAACCTTCATGTGTAGATGGTATGTCTGTATCTCATTAACCTCCTATTATTGTACACTTTGAGTTTAAGAATAAATGAATCATGGGTAACTGCATCAGTTACAGCATTTTATATTTTTGTGTGATGCTGCAGCTACACCAATAGGTGTCAATACAGTCCATGATCACTGTCATATTGGTCAAAATAAACAAAAAATTACTTGGTACAGCATAAGCTGCAGTGATTGTTTGCAAACCCCTGTTAGATTTGTTTTAGTTTCAGAAACGGGCTGCTTTTGATTTAAAACTCCAGCAGTATTGGCATTCTCAAGCTCTCACTCTCCTTAGATTTAGGCTTCGAGGTGTGAATCTAATCCTACTCTGACAGTTTGTTGACTTTTCAATCAACAGATATTTGAGGGGGATTTACTGCCTCGCACCGTTTCTTGCTATAGGTATTTCTGTTTTAAGTTTTCTGCTGGAAATCACTTTGTTTGTTTAGTTTTTTTTAGGCATGCACAAATGTTAAAATTCTGGCAGATATAATAAACTAATAATTACAGTAATTAACTAACAGACCAATAAATGGCTGATATTAAAATTCTATAGTGTTTTGTTTAAATAAATGAAAAATAAAAAAGTAAAGTCAGTCGTTTTTAAGTGTGTAATACTATGTATATAGAATGATTGTCTCCCAAAAGAAAAAAACTGAACTGCCTGAAATTAGTCGTCAGTAATTCTAGTCTTCCTGCACGAGCATACGTAGGTTTGTAACAAATATGCATAGTGCCAGTCTATGGTGCTTCATTGACCTGCCCTCAAACACTGTAGTTGTATCTGAGGTCTGGAATAGTTTGGTTCGTGTTGTGGACATGTTGAGAAGACACTGTTTTCTGTGCTGTGAAGGCAAATCACTTTGCACAGTATGAGGTCTTGGGTTTGAATTGATATTATAAAACAATAATTACTGTTCGTATCACTGTGTATCAAGTGTTAAAGGAACATGCCGACTTTTTGGGACTTTAGCTTATTAAAAATATCCCCCAGAGTTAGATAAGTCCATACATACCATTTTCATCTCTGTGCGTGCCATAACTCTGTCTGACGCAGCCACCGCTAGCCTAGCTTAGCACAAAGACTGGAGGTAAACGGCTCCATCTAGCCTACTGCTCAATAAGTGACAAAATAACATGTTGTGATGTGTATTGTTACATTGTGTACTAAGACTGATGGAAAAATGAAAAATTGCAATTTTCTAGACTGATATAGCTAGGAACTATTCTCTCATTCCTGCGTAATGATAAAAGGAACTTTGCTGCCATGGGTGCAGCGGCACAATGATATTACGCAGCGCCTGAAAATAGTCCCCAGCACGCTCTCTGTGTGAGCAGGTTGTCACGCTGGTTATGTTGACGGAAGTTAGCCTATTTTCAGGCGCTGTGTAATATGTGAAAGCGAAAAACTTTGCACTGCAAAGTATGAGGTCTTGGGTTTGAATTGATATTATAAAACCATAATTACTGTTCGTATCACTGTGTATCAAGTGTTAAAGGAACACGCCGACATCATTATAATATCATTGCCCCTGCAGGCTAGATGGAGCCCTTTACCTGCAGTCTTTGTGCTAAGCTAGGCTAGTGGTGGGTGTGTCAGACAGAGTTATGGCACGCACGGAGATAAACATTTTATGTATAGACTTATCTGACTCTGGGGGATACGGTGGATAAGCTAAAGCCCCCAAAAAGTCATCGGGTTTCGAGGCAGAATAGAGTAAACCTAGTCTCAGCCTCGGACGTCATGCCCATTGACTGTTGGCTGAAAGTCTGGCATGAATTAATCATATATTAGATGCGCACGCTGGCCTGGTATTGTAGGGACATTGACTTTACATCTTTACATGACGCTGAAAAAAAATGAACTGTGATTGGTTGCGTTACATGTCAGTCAAACATCCTCTTGAGCAGTCCTTGGCCAATGATAGCTGTGATGGAGTCCAGACCTTCTTCCGTCAGTCTGAAGGTCTGGCTATGCGAGACTAGAGTAAACCAATCACAACAGACTGAGCCATCTGACCAATCAGAGCAGAGGTGCTTAGAGAAACTGAATCCTTTATTGAACCGTTTCAGACATTGAGAAAAGAGGTGTTGCAGAAAATGAAAGTGTTTTTTCTTTGTTTTGTTTTTTTACCTTGGATGTATGTAAACCTATTGTAGGAGACCTCCAAAATAAAATTAGGAGCCTTTAAAGTATAAATGTTTCCTTAAATGCTTCAGGTGAATTTATGCATGACAACATTAAAATGTAAAGTGGTTGTAATGAAAAATGGATATGCATTATAAGATTTGCTAAAGCTTACATTTAACAGTGTTAATAAAGATGAACTTTACACTCACCTAAAGGATTATTAGGAACACCATCCTAATACTGTGTTTGACCTCCTTTCGCCTTCAGAACTGCCTTAATTCTACGTGCCATTGATTCAACAAGGTGCTGAAAGCATTCTTTAGAAATGTTGGCCCATATTGATAGGATAGCATCTTGTAGTTGATGGAGATTTGTGGGATGCACATCCAGGGCACGAAGCTCCAGTTCCACCACATCCCAAAGATGCTCTATTGGGTTGAGATCTGGTGACTGTGGGGGCCATTTTAGTACAGTGAACTCATTGTCATGTTCAAGAAACCAATTTGAAATGATTCGAGCTTTGTGACATGGTGCATTATCCTGCTGGAAGTAGCCATCAGAGAATGGGTACATAGTGGTCATAAAGGGATGGACATGGTCAGAAACAATGCTCAGGTAGGCCGTGGCATTTAAACAATGCCCAATTGGCACTAAGGAGCCTAAAGTGTGCCAAGAAAACATCCCCCACACCATTACACCACCACCACCAGCCTGCACAGTGGTAACAAGGCATGATGGATCCATGTTCTCATTCTGTTTACGCCAAATTCTGACTCCACCATCTGAATGTCTCAACAGAAATCGAGACTCATCAGACCAGGCAACATTTTTGCAGTCTTCAACTGTCCAATTTTGGTGAGCTTGTGCAAATTGTAGCCTCTTTTGCTGGGGTCTTCTGCTGTTGTAGCTCATCCGCCTCAAGGTTGTGCGTGTTGTGGCTTCACAAATGCTTTGCTGCATACCTCGGTTGTAACGAGTGGTTATTTCAGTCAAAGTTGCTCTTCTATCAACATGAATCAATCGGCCTATTCTCCTCTGACCTCTAGCATCAACAAGGCATTTTCGCCCACAGGACTGCCACATACTGGATGTTTTTCCCTTTTCACACCATTCTTTGTAAACCCTAGAAATGGTTGTGCGTGAAAATCCCAGTAACTGAGCAGATTGTGAAATACTGAGACCGGCCCGTCTGGCACCAACAACCATGCCACGCTCAAAATTGCTTAAATCACCTTTCTTTCCCATTCTGACATTCAGTTTGGAGTTCAGGAGATTGTCTTGACCAGGACCACACCCCTAAATGCATTGAAGCAACTGCCATGTGATTGGTTGATTAGATAATTGCATTAATGAGAAATTTAACAGGTGTTCCTAATAATCCTTTAGTTGAGTGTAAGTGAGTATTAGATGATGAGTATGTACAATTAAAGGAATAGCAAAAATATAAAAATTCTGTCATCATTCATTCACCTTTATGTCATTCCAAACGTGTAATGACTTTCTTTGTTCTGTAGAACACAAAAGAAGATATTTTAAAGAATTTTGAAAACCAGTCCGTTCTGGTTTGCCTTGACTTCCATTGTATTTATTTTTTTTGGTCCATACAATGAAAGTCAATGGGAACCGAAACTGTTCAGTTGCCAACATTCTTCAAAATATCTTCTTTTGTGTTCCACAGAAGAAAGAAAGTCATACAGGTTTAGAGTAAATGATAATTTCATTTAATTTTTGGGTGGACTTTCCTTTTAAATATCCATATATTAAATATCCATATATGTCCAACCGATATGGTAATGATGTGTTGTGCATCCCCTATTGTCTTATTAATCATTTTAATGAATATGAATAATATTCCTCGATAACATAGCTACCCTATAAAATAGTTTTTTTTGCACATAGGCCACTTGAGCTTGTTCTCTAGCAAAACTCATAGTCTAAATGATAATGCGGAATCATGCAGAATTTGATTCATAGTTATCATAATTCATTCTTAGATAAAATTTTAAGAAAATTGTTTTGAAAGAAAAATCCAGATGTAATACCACATTCGCTTTCATACATTTTCTCATATCTACAATATCGTTATATCCTGGTGCCTCGGGTGCACATGTATTGTGTTACTCAGGATATTACCCTTTTACTTCTTCAAAAGAAGCTGCTGACTACACATGGATCTCTCCATGAATATCCTGCTGAAAAGACCAGCATGAATTTCAAGACCAGCATTGTCTTTCTGATGAAGCTGGTTGACCAATGCAAGTCTCGCAGGTTAAGATCATTAATAAACCAGCACATCAGTGACCCATGCTGTCAACATATGCTGTTTTTTTCCCCCTCAGCAGGGCAGTTTTGTCAACATTGAGCATTAATCAGCCATAGCTTGTGTCTTTTTGTGTAGTTCCAGCATGCCGGTTTGTCTCTCTGTGTGGGTTTGAGTGGGTTCATGTGCATCTGAGAGGTGGGCAGTGAGTTTATGTGGGTGTATCATGGTCATTTTTGTATGCCTCTGGGAAGATTTAACAGACCTCAATATTTCACAATTTGTTTTCACTCATTAAAACATAAAAATGTCTTATCACTGCTGTTGCTTTCTTCTCACATAATAATATTTTCAACTGAAATAAGTATTTCATGTCCTTGTATATTTGTTTAATAAGCAGAATAATGAAGTGAACATTTTATTTTCACAAAATAAACCCCTTATGGATGACACAACACCACTCAGTGTCTGGGTCTTGATCGCCCAGTCAGGGTTTATTTTGTGATAATGACCAGCTGTACATTATCCAGTATATACACTACATGTCATGTTGTGTGGCTGTGTAAGAAAGTGCACGGCGAAGGAGATGTAGACAATCCTTTAATTTACAAACAAACATAAAGAACATGAGAATATCCAAAGAGAAGCACAATCACATCAACATAAAATAATACTAAACAAGGAGTTAACAGAAACAGAGGGCTTATATACACAGAAAACTGAGGAGCTAATAAGGACTCTAATTAATCGGTATCTTGGGAGACAAACATGGGGAAACTTTTTGGCCACGATTTAGCAGTCTGAGACAAATTTTGTAAATCCTAAAAGATTCCTCTGATCCTAGGCTAAAATCTGAAGTCTTTTATCATTAGTTTGACATGTTCACCGGCAGCCGATTAATGACCGCTGCGATCAAATTTGACCTCAGACGAAATTCTGGCAGTGTCAGAAGATTTGCTGCAGTCCTGCAGTGTGACCGTCAAATTATCTTTGTTTTTCAAGACAAACCATGACCAAAATGAGTGCTAGAGATTTCTTTGTAGCCACCATTTCAATCCCGCGTGTATGCAGCTCACTGTCACCGAACGCGTCATCAATTGATGATATAAAACGCCGGACGAGTTTTCTTGTGTGCGTCCGTTTTTAGCACGCCTTGACCATCGTACAGATCTTAGATCTTAACAACTTAGATCTTACAGTGTGACATGGCTTACAGCGGGGATCATGTACAGTCTGACAAGGAACAATCGTAAAGGACTATTAAAAATCGCACCCGGCTTAACACACTAGAAGATTGACAAGAAAACTCAGACATAAACTGAAAACACGTTGAAAACTAAACTCTAAACAAGACCAAACAAAGTCAAAACGTGACAGTACCCTCCCCCTCCCAGAAGGCACGTCCTCACGCCATAATACATCTACAGGGGTGGGAGGGTGGGCGCCCAAGAGGCTGATGAGGGGCTGGAGAACGGGGTGGCCTGGGTGACTTTGGCAGGGTAGGAAGTCTCCTGGACAGTACCGGCCCTGTGTGAAACCAGGGAGGAGTGGTGGTTCGGGGGCAAATTATTATTGTTTCTGCAAAAATATAAAGCAGCTCAACTGTTTTCAACATTGATAATAACAAGAATTTTTTTTTCTTGAGCAGCAAATAAGCATATTAGAATGATTTCTGAAGGATCATGTGTCATTGGAGACGGAAGCAATGATGCTGAAAATTCAGCTTTGCTATCACAGGAATAAATTACATTTTAAAATACAGTTACTTTAAATTGTAATAAGTTTCCACCATATTGCTTTTTACTTGTCTGGCTTCTTTTAAGATTGAACATTGGACTGGGGAGTCTGCTTTGTATTTTCTACTGCACAAGAGGCGTGATCAACGGGCATATGACTCAAATGACTCTGTACGCAATTGGATAGTTCTTCAACCAATCAGACCAACTGGGTGATGTACTTTGCAGAGTGGTCGGTAGTAAGGCAAACACATCCTTCTTTTGTAGGAATTGTTCCAGGGCAAGTTTCTGTTCCATTTTCAAACAAAACTTGCCTTTGAAATCTTTTAAAACAGCAGTAACAGCGACATCAGTGGGTTGCTGCGCTTTGGTGGCCGCCGTGTTGAATGGAGACAAAAAGCTGCTTGTCGTCGCTTCTCTATCATCGTGTTAAACCCGCCAGTTGCGCGCCAGGTGGATAAGCCAGTTTGTGATTGGTCCCCGCAGATTTGTTACAGAAGCAGGAAAATGTACAGGTTTCCAGCCTGAGCTGCAGGGCGAAATCAAATCGCCGGCAGATCAGACTGGGTTTACCCAGTCTAGCTTTTTACTGTATTTTTGATCAAAAAAAATGCAGCCTTAGTGAGCACAAGAGACTTCTTTCAAAAACTTGCCAACCTCAAACTTTTGAACCTGTATATCTTTTGAAAAAGTCATCAGTTCCTTGGTGGTACTGCATGTTGTTCCTGCATTTCACTCAGTTCTCTTTTAATTCCCTCTCAGCGTCAATCGTGCGGATGAAGTGGTGGTGTCAAATGGAGCCATGCTTAAATGGTGAAGAATGTAAAGTATTGCCTGACCTCACCGGCTGGTCCTGCAGTTCTGGGAACAAAATCAAAACTACCAAGGTGAGTTGTGAGTTGTGAGGTCTTTGGAGGGAATCCACTGTTACCTAGAAATATAGTCAGCAGTTTGACCACGACCACACACACACACACACACACACACACACACACACACACACATACATACATACATACATACATACATCAGAGCTTCATCACCAGATGTTCTGAATGTCCCAGCAGTGATGCTTATTTGGACTGTTTTCTATCCCCTTTCTATTTCCCTGTTTAGGTCACGCGGTAAAGCAACACTTCTGTGGACATGCGATGACAGCTCATAATTTCACAGGAGCATATTTTAAAATCAGACCTGCATATGTCAACAAAAACACTTGAGCTGAAACATATGAACTGTGAACTGAGAGAAGAGGTCAGATGATGCAAGGCATTGGGTTGACAACCCAAATACTTCTGTTTCAAATAAATTATGTTCTTTTGAACTTTCTATTCATCAAAGTTTCCACAAAAATGTTGTTCAGTACAACAGTTTTCAACATTGATGATATTAATATGAAATGTTTCTTGAGCAGCAAATCAGCATATCAGAATGATTTCTGAAGGATCATGTGACTGAAGACTGGACTAAATATATTTTATAATATTACTATTTTTACTGTGTATTTGATCAAATAAATACAGCCTATAAGCAAAAAATACTTATTTTTAAAAACAGTCTTACATACCCCACACGCTAGTATACATTTAACAGATTATTTTGGATTATTTCCAAAAGTATCTTTTTGTGTTTCACCAAAAAGTCATACAGATGTGGAACAACGTGAGAAATTGTTGACAAAGTTATAGTTTTTCAGTGTACTATCCCTTTAAATATTTTTGGAAATCATAGGTACATTATGGTTTGTTTTCTCTCTCTCCATCTTGATTAATCCATGTTCCCGAATTGTAACCAAGTTAACTCTGATGTTGTTTTTGCACAGCAAAACTTCTGAACATTAAGAAGAAAGCCCCTACATGCGCACACACACAAACATACTGCTCGTCTCTTCATTTTCATCTGACTGACTTGACATCACCTGCAAGTGGAGGCAAGTAAACATGGAAGTTTGGAGAAAAACAAGCCCTGTTTGATATGGAAATAGAACAGAGGAGTGTGAGAGTGTGTGTGTTTATCTGGATGTGTGAGAAAGACAGATGGAGAACCAGACTATGCAGGAGCCCATGTGCTCCTAAGTTGTAGGTTATTATCATATTAGAGTTTATTAAAATTTGTATTCCTTTTTTTTTATTAGGTGTGTGTGTGGGGGTTGGGGGGTGATGTTGGGGAAATATGGTGGTTAGCTTTTTAACTTTTTAAATTATGACTGTTACAACAGTGAAATTATGTATTAGTTTCTTTACACAAACACACGTAGGGGCTCACTGCAGGTTCCAGTCTGTTATTAATTCACACCAGGGTCACCGCTGACTGTTTTGAATGATTTATCATAAGGCTCATTATGACTGATGACAATTCACTGAATTAATTTGGTGGTTCCAAATGTAAAACTCTAATATATATATATATATATATATATATATATATATATATATGAAGACTTCCAATGCAAAAGCCTCTAAAAGCCACCTCGGTCAAAAATGAGATAATGATACTGAGTTAATGCTCTCTGCACATATTGCACACACAATACTTTCACTTCAAACCCACTAAATCCCAGCCTCAGCCCATTCAGAAGTACCAGTATTAGGTAGAAACCTATACATAGGAGCCTGACAAAAATGCTAATTTTAAAGAAAAACATTAGACGGACTTAGAGGCTTTTGCATCTGAAGTCTTCATATATACACCGATCAGGCATAACATTATGACCACCTTCCTAATATTGTGTTGGTCCCTCTTTTGCATCCCCATAAGCAACAAACTGCCATGCACTGTGTATTCTGACACCTTTCTATCAGAATCTGCATTAACTTCTTGAGCAATTTGAGCTACAGTAGCTCGTCTGTTTAATCGGACCACACAGGCCAGCCTTCGCTTCCCACATGCATCAGTGAGCCTTGGCCGCCCATGACCCTGTCGCCGGTTCAACACTGTTCCTTCCTTGGACCAATTTTGATAGATACTGACCACTGCAGACCAGGAACATCCCACAAGAGCTGCAGTTTTGGAAATGCTCTGATCCAGTCGTCTAGCCATCACTATTTGGCCCTTGTCAAACTCGCTCAAATCCTTACGCTTGCCCATTTTTCCTGCTTCTAACACATTAACTTTGAGGACAAGATGTTCACTTGCAGCCTAATATATCCCACCCACTAACAGGTGCTGTGATGAAGGGATATTATTTAGAGAGATATTATGTTATTTAGTGACACTTCATCTGTCAGTGGTCATAATGTTATGCCTGATCGGTGTGTATGTGTGTATATATATATATATATATATATATATTATATATTATTATAATAATTTTTTTAAAGTGTTAATGAATTCATTATTGAGGTGCCTCTCTGTATCGTTATTTAACCATGAAGAATGTTGGCATTTTTTCAGCTTTTCGCTCTGCGGTACCCATAAAATTATACCTGACAGTTTAAGTGGCAAGAGGCAAGATGAATTTGAATGTATTTCCAATAAACACATTTCAGTTTTAATGACACACAACTCTCCTGGAAAGAGTAATTGTTCTGTGTGGAGATTCAGAAAACAGGGTATTATTTATGCATGCCGTGCCTGGCATCAGTCCCCTGGGGAGGGCCAGCGCGCTCATGTAATGTTTTAGAGGAACCGAGGACAGTGGATGTAAGTATACCTGCTTGAATTTAAATTATGTTGACATCCATAATGAACTTAATGACGGGGTGCTTGAATTTTACATTCTCACTCTTCTGGTTTGCAGTGTTGTTAAGAGTGCCGCTGAATAACTCGATATGCCATTGTTTGCATACTTTAAAATAAGAAAATGAGGAACCCATGCCAACACGCTATGCCAGCATCTTATTACATCCAGCAGTGAGCGGAGGAAGACAGAGAAAATTGTTTGGCTCTGTGGGAAATAAAAAATTCAAATTATGAACTATTTTAGACCAGCAATCTGCCATTACCAGGCTCAGGCGGATCTTTCTTTTTACAGGAGAAAATTTGCATGAATGGTTGTGGGGGCTGTCCTCTCAGATTCAGTATCTTGTCCAAAATGTTCATCGGTCAGATAATTACCCAAACCCTTACTTACATTATACTCACGATGGGGCAGAGAAAAGGAGGCTAGAGGAACACATCATGTGATACCTGTGTGCTCTTTTAAAGGGACAGTTCTCCTAACAATTAAGGAGGGCATTTACACAACTGTTTTGTATGCGCTTTGATCATTCATTTACACAACAATGACATTTTGGGGGCCTGAAAATGCAAGCTTTTGAAAACAGGTTTGAAAGTGCACATTATCATCTTTGTGTAAACTACAAAAAAAAAAAAAAAAAAAAAAAAAAAAAAAAAACTTGAATATGAGGAAACTGTGATATCATGCACATGTGTATTAGTGCCTGTGTCTCATTTCAAAGGCTACGTCCTTCGGAGGTCTCATTTGTCAGCCATGTATGTCTTATTTCAGAAAAATTGCCCGTTATTCCTAGTTATGCGTAAATTGTTGCAATTTCTTTATGACTTTGGAATGTAGTTATCAGTTTACTGAAATAAAGTAGTGTTATTAGTCATTTTAGTGGATCTGTGCGAATGGTAATTTTGATGAGTTTTCCATTTTTAGTACATTGTTGTCGTGTTAACGTACCCTTAGATTTACCATTCATCCTTATGTAGTTCCAAACTTGTATGACTTTCTTTCTTCCATCAAACACAAAAGAAGATTCAAGCTGAGATTCTTTTCCATCCATTGAAAGTGAACTCAGACTCACCAGAGAAAATTATGACAGATACAAACCCAATTCCAAAAGGGTTGGGACACTGTACAAATTGTGAATAAAAAAGGAATGCAATCATTTACAAATCTCATAAACTTATATTTTATTCACAATAGAATATAGATAACATATCAAATGTTGAAAGTGAGACATTTTGAAATGTCATGCCAAATATTGGCTCATTTGGGATTTCATGAGAGCTACACATTCCAAAAAAGTTGGGACAGGTAGCAATAAGAGGCCGGAAAAGTTAAATGCACATATAAGGAACAGCTGGAGGACCAATCTGCAACTTATTAGGTCAATTGGCAACATGATTGGGTATAAAAAGAGCCTCTCAGAGTGGCAGTGTCTCTCAGAAGTCAAGATGGGCAGAGGATCACCAATTCCCCCAATGCTGCGGCCAAAAATAGTGGAGCAATATCAGAGAGGAGTTTCTCAGAGAAAAACTGCAAAGAGTTTGAAGTTATCATCATCTACAGTGCATAATATCATCCAAAGATTCAGAGAATCTGGAACAATCTCTGTGTGTAAGGGTCAAGGCCAGAAAACCATACTGGATGCCCGTGATCTTCGGGCCCTTAGACGGCACTGCATCGCATACAGGAATGCTACTGTAATGGAAATCACAACATGGGCTCAGGAATACTTCCAGAAAACATTGTCGGTGAACACAATCCACCGTGCCATTCGCCATTGCCAACTAAAACTCTATAGGTCAAAAAAGAAGCCATATCTAAACATGATCCAGAAGCGCAGGCGTTTTCTCTGGGCCAAGGCTCATTTAAAATGGACTGTGGCAAAGTGGAAAACTGTTCTGTGGTCAGACGAATCAAAATTTGAAATTCTTCTTAGAAAACTGGGATGACATGTCATCCGGACTAAAGAGGACAAGGACAGCCCAAGTTGTTATCAGCGCTCAGTTCAGAAGCCTGCATCTTTGATGGTACGTGTGGTGTGGCATGGGCCACAGTGCGTGTGGCATGGGCAGCTTACACATCTGGAAAGGCACCATCAATGCTGAAAGGTATATCCAAGTTCTAGAACAACATATGCTCCCATCCAGACGTCATCTCTTTCAGGGAAGACCTTGCATTTTCCAACATGACAATGCCAGACCACATACTGCATCAATTACAACATCATGGCTGTGTAGAAGAAGGATCCGGGTACTGAAATGGCCAGCCTGCAGTCCAGATCTTTCACCCATAGAAAACATTTGGCGCATCATAAAGAGGAAGATGCGACAAAGAAGACCTAAGACAGTTGAGCAACTAGAAGCCTGTATTAGACAAGAATGGGACAACATTCCTATTCCTAAACTTGAGCAACTTGTCTCCTCAGTCCCCAGACGTTTGCAGACTGTTATAAAAAGAAGAGGGGATGCCACACAGTGGGAAACATGGCCTTGTCCCAACTTTTTTGAGATGTGTTGATGCCATGAAATTTAAAATCAACTTATTTTTCCCTTAAAATGATACATTTTCTCAGTTTAAACATTTGATATGTCATCTATGTTGTATTCTGAATAAAATATTGAAATTTGAAACTTCCACATCATTGCATTCTGACTTTATTCACAATTTGTACAGTGTCCCAACTTTTCTGGAATCGGGTTTATATTTTTGGGTGGGCATAGTAAGACTTTATCATTGTCAAAAGAAATACACTTCAGCATACTTTAAAAGAGTAGCCTACTTATTGTGGAAATAATATACTTTAAAAGAATATAGCCTATTAGTTGCAAATCAATTGAAAATGTATTATTTTAAGTTCATATTAAATGCAATTAGTTGAACCTAAGACTGTTCTTAGACCCACTTAAGTACATCTATATATGTAAGCTCATTACCTCAATTGTTTTGAAATGTGGTACTGTCGAAAGTGATTTCATTTGGGAAACTAAAATATACATTAATGTAATTTCTGTAGAAGTCATGTCATGTATTTAAATATGTTTACACATTTGTAAAGATGACGTAATTTTGTATATTTAGAATATATAAACTTGAAATGTAATATCAAATGACACTTATAATGTGCTTTGGTATTTAGTAGTTAGTGAATACATACAAAATATTTAGTATGTATTAATAAAACAATGAATTTAAAGTAAAACTTTTAATTTGACGTTATTACAATCTGCACCTTTTACAAAAGTGCACTTAAGTGTTTATGAAACATACTACTTACTAAACTACTACTACTATATATATACTTTTATGAATTGAAGTACACTATAAGTGCACTTTTTTTGAAACGTGTTTATTTGGTTTAGAGACATGCTGCAGAGTTCTAAGAAAATTGTACAGGTACTTGGCATAAGTAAGTGAGCAATGATGTGCCCCATTTGTTTTGGGATTTGTCTGCCTCTGTATGTGAATTAGAAAGATGTATAGTCAATGTCCAGAAATGCATACTATGTAGTATATTTTTGCTTGCACATTAATCATAACACTTGCATATGGTATAGCGCAACACAGATAAAACTAACTGGTGAATTGTTATCATCAAACTGTCTTTTGTATAATTGTTGGGACACATGTGCTGGGAAGTTGTGTTCAGATGAATGTGGCTTGACTATTTGGCAAGATTTTTTTTGTTATAACTGTGAAAGGCTAACCTCATTCGACATGTTTTTTATTTTATTTTTATTAGACATGTTTTTTTTTATTATTATTATTATTATTATTATTATTATTATTATTATTTAGTCACCTTAAATTTGTGAATGCTTTAACTAGTCTTCTGTTTCATGAGAACTACTCAGACTCTATAATGAGCTGTCAAGGACACTTTTGGATGATTTCCTTTTTTGTCTGCTTGTCGTGATCAAGTGTTTTGGTGTGTGTGTGTTAGTTGAGAGATACCTGTCTTGTTTGTGTAACAGGGTGTGAGAGGTGACATTGAATTATGTGACTCGAGAAGGTGAGAATAAAAGGTGAGAGCAAGTATTGAGTTTGCATAGTCTATCACCACCAGCTCAGATCTTCAGGTACTCTGGTTTAAAAAAAGAATAATTGTGGCTGGCATTCTTTAAAACACAACTGTGAGATTTGAACGGGTTGGTTTAGCTTTCTTGCATGTCTTGTTCCTTAAATGTGTTTCAGGTTTGGAAAACCGTGTTTACCTCTGCTTTTCTTTGAATTATTCAGTGCTGTTACCAGCTGTTACTACCACAGCAGTGTTGAGTAACGCACTCAAGTAACTTGAGTTACGTAATCAGATTACTTTTTTCTAGTAGATTCAAGATTCAAGAGTTTTATTTGTCACATACACAGTTATATACAGAATATACAATCGGCAGTGAAATGTAAACAGGTCCGCTCATGGACAGTGCAAATTCACAGTTAAAAACACAAGGAGGAAATTATAATAGAATATGATAAAAAAGTACTATATATATATATATATATATATATATATATATATATATATATATATATATATATATATATATATATATATATATATATATATCTGTAGAATTATAAATAATCAAGTCAAGTAGAAGAAAAAAAGTAAAAAAATAAGAATAAAGAAGTGGAATAAAATAAGTGAAGTAAACTGTGCAGTGAGTAAACTGTAGACTTGTAAATATGTGGTTAACAAATGTATAAAGAGTATAATGTGCAAACAGGTTTATAACAGGTTGTTACACAGTAACAACGAGAACAGAACAGAAAGTGCAGTGCAATGTCAGTGTATCGATGTTTACCCTGAAGTGAAGTCACGTGATGTTAAGTGACTGAGTTCAGGAGTCTGATGGCCTGGGGGAAGAAGCTCCTCCTGAGTCTCTCAGTTTTGGCCATCAGGCTTCGGAAGCGCTTACCAGATGGAAGCAGCGTGAAATGAGGGTTTGCAGGGTGATTAGAGTCCTTGATGATCTTAGTAGCTCTACCTTTGCAGCGTTTGGTGTAGACGTCCTGCAGAGACGGGAGAGCTGACCCTGAGATACGCTCGGATAAGCGCACAACTCTTTGCAGGGCTTTGCAGTCATGACTGGTGCTGTTCCCATACCACGCTGTGATGCACTGAGTTAATACACTTTCTATCGCCACTAAATAGAAAGTTTTCAGGATAGCTGGTGAAACCCTGAATTTCCTCAGCTGGCGCAGGTGGTACAGTCTTTGCCTGGCTTTTTTCACCTGTGTCTGAATGTGAGCAGTCCACGTCAGGTCCTCGGAGATGTTTACACCCAGGTACTTGAAGCTGCTCACTCTCTCTACTGGTGACCCGCTGATCATGAGGGGGGAGTATGTCTGTTGCTGTCTCTTCCTGAAGTCCACAATCATTTCTTTGGTCTTGCCAACATTCAGAGAGAGACAGTTGTCCTGGCACCATGATGTTAGATGCTCCACCTCGTCCAAGTATGCCGTCTCATTGTTGTTGGAAATGAGGCCCAGGACAACAGTATCATCAGCAAATTTGATGATAGAGGTGGAGCTGTGTGTGGACAAACAGTCATGCGTGTAGAGAGAGTAGAGCAGGGGACTCAGGACACAGCCCTGTGGAGCTCCCACACTCAGGGTGATGGAGGAGGAGGTGGACTGGCCTATTCTCACCACCTGAGGCCTGCCAGTGAGGAAGTCCTCAATCCATTGGAGTCCTCAATCCATCAATTTGGAGGTTAGCTTAATGGGAACTACGGTGTTAAAGGCTGAGCTATAGTCAATAAATAGCAGCCTTACGTAGTTCCCACTTTTGCTGTCGATGTGAGTGAGGGAGGAGTGGAGGACATGAGAGATGGCATCTTCAGTCGATCTATTGGGACGATAGGCAAACTGAAGAGGGTCCAAAGTGCCAGGAATGAAGGCGAAAATGGTGTCTCTCAAAGACCTTCATGACTATAGACATGAGAGCCACTGGACGGTAGTCATTTAGGCAAGAGGGTTTACTGTTCTTAGGGACAGGGATGATGGTGGATTTTTTGAAGGAGGTGGGGACCACAGATGTAGCGAGGGACTCATTAAAGATAGATGTAAACAACCCGGCGAGCTGATCAGCACAGGACCGCAGAACACGACCTGAAATACCATCTGGCCCAGCAGCTTTCCTGACGTCCACACGCTTGAGTGCCCTCCGAACTTCATCCTCTGAGACAGAGATCACGTGGTTGTTGCTGCTCTGAGTAATTCCCTCTAACGCGCCACTTGGCGGAGTCGCGTGGCCGCGGTTACAGTCAAAGCGCGCGTAGAAAGAGTTTAACTCATTCACAAGTAACGGATCAGCGCTCACCTCTGCAGAGGATTTAGATCCAAACGAGCAGATGGACCTCAGACCTTGCCACATGCGCCGCGAGTCGTTGAGTTGGAAATGAGACTCCACTCGGTCTTTGTAACAGAGTTTTGCGGCTTTAACTGCGCGTCTGAGAGCATAACAGGATGATTTGTATTCAGTCATGTTCCCCGATAGGAGACCGGCGTTGTAAGCGGCAGTGCGTGTGTTCACTGCAGCGCGGATTGAATTGGCTTAATCTGGCCTTCATGATGTTGCCAGCGGCATCATAAACAAACACCCCCGACGCGGCATCCATTGTCGCGGGCGCGTTCAACAAAGCAAACCTAAAGAAAGTCCTGCCAAACTTTCACCAGCACGTCTCCTGTCCTAGTAGTAACTAAAGTAACGCAATACTTTTAAATTTACAACAAAATATCTAAGTTACTTTTTCAAATAAGTAATGCAAGTTACTTAGTTTTCCCATTTGTTGACTGACAGCTCTCCTGTCCCGATGTTGAGAGAAATCTGGAGTAAATGCATAACATGATGGTTATTGTAGATCTAGATTAAAGTGAGCATGCATTTACTCGTCTCACTTGCAAAAAAACAGATTCAGTATTCCTCAAAATTAATAAAAACAATGGAATGCAGATTCAGAATAAACGCAAACCTGCAATAATTAAATATATTATATTACACAAATACACTTTATGTATTTAATATCACTTTATTAAAGGGATAGTTCACCCCAAAATTTAAATTTTGTCATCACTTGTTGTTCACAAGTTTTTCCAAAGCTGTATGAGTTTCTTTCTTCTGCTGAACACAAAGAAGATATTTTAAAGAATATGGGTAACCAGACAGTTGATGGCAGCCATTGACTTCCATAGTAGGAAACAAATACTATGGAAGTCAATGGCTCTGTCAACTGTCTGGTTACCAACATTCTTTAAATTATCTTCTTTTGTACTGTACAAGCATACATTTACATTTCCTTCAGCCTGAGGCTTATTCTTTTCACGTTTGGTGTGTGTGTGTGTGTTTCAAGTTTTTTTTACATTTGCAGAAAAACATAAACTTTTTATTGTTATTAAAAACAAACAAGCAATCACAAGTGAAAAAAAGTAATGCAAAAGTAATGTAACATTACTTTTCATAAAATGTAACTAACACAATTAGTTACTTTTTTAGGGAGTAACACAACATTGTAATGCATTACTTTTCAAATGAACTTTCCCTAACACTGCCAGTTAATTGACTAAGACTAAGAGGTAGTGATTCTGGAGATGTTTTAATGCTTTATTGCATGCCCATTGGCAAACAGCACACATGTTGACAGCTCCCTGACTCTGTACTGGTCATTAATAATTGTGATTGAGAGCAGGGTTGTGTAAGAAGCTCCTGATGTCAGGTTAAATTAGAGTTAAAAAGAAGGGCTTTGTACCAAGAAAACAACAAGGGAGCCATGTTGTGATCAGCATTTATGCTGAAGTTAAACGGAACAAGAGAGCAGCCATTGTTATTTTGACCTTGTTCATTTTTTAAATCAAAGATCGAAACATAATTTTTATACATCCGAATTTCAGTTAGCGTTTTCTGTATTTCTTTTGAATCTGTCAGGGTAAAAAAAAACAGCAAGTTGTTTTCAAAGGGATCCAATTTGCAATCTCATTCGCTGTCCTTTTAAAGTGTTATATAAATGACTTTTTGTAATGACATTGGGAGACTTTCAGAGCAGACAGAGAGCCTCACAGGAGCATTTCAGACTTCCCAGACCTAGAATTGTCTCTCTGAGCAAATATCAGTGCAGTCAACGCCGTGGCAGTGAGGAGGACATCACTGCTTTTATCCTTCAAAGCTCCAGCGGCTTCATTGTATCAGAAACTGCTTTGAATCCTTAATAGCCTCATTTACTGAACCTCAAAGAGCTTAACAAGCAACCACCAGCATGTGTGATATGTTTTTTTTTTTTTTTTTTTTTTTTTTACACAACACTTTTGCTGAAGAACTAACTTTGCATATGAATACCTTTGCCCTTCCAAATAACACCGGAGGTCGGAAGTGGTAAAAGAACATGGTGGAAAACTTGGAAAATATGTGTATGAGTGGTTGACACGATTACGGGAAAGTTGATGTCCTGTGGTGTGAGATGCAACACTCTCCAACTGTTTTTAACAGCTTGTTTTTATTCTGTTAGAATTATTATGCATGCTGTTTTTGTGAGCTCATATTAATTGAGAGGCTACATAGAATTATTATTATTTTTTTTTTTTAATTCACCATTTAACATGAACAAGGCAAAAAGGTGGTTAAAAATTGTGAACACTTTTAATGAAATGGTGACCCAGATATACACTTTCCTTGCATATTAATTAAAAATGTCCATGGGCATATAGGGTTTATTATGTGACAAAATGTCACATAGATGTGATGGAAATCTGTATAATTTTTATGTTTTATAATAAGTATATCTCATGGGCAAGTGCTGTGACATCCATGAGGCCATAGTTGGAGATATTGATTTTATACAATTCAGTTAACAAGAAAAAGTAATAATGAATAAGTTGCATTTTAAACACAATATTGTCAGTAACTTTGTCTGTTTTTAACAAAAATACAAAAATTATCGTTTTGTCTTTTGGCAATGGTTAATAATAATAATAATAATAATAATAATAATAATAATACATTTCATTTAAAGGCGCCTTTCAAAACACTCAAGGACACCATACAGTTGAGTGATAGTCATAAAAAACAAGACAGCAATACAACAAAACAACAGCTGTTTAACATTAGATCATTTAAAATTGATCAGAAAAAGCTAGATAAGTTTTAAGACATGATTTAAAAGTAGCCAGACAATCACTTTCTCGTATAAATTGTGGAAGAGAATTCCAGAGACGAGGAGCAGCACAGCTGAACGCCTTGAACCCCATAGTGGATATGCTCAATGGAGGAGGTTCTAGTAAATATACGGGTGGCGGAGTTCTGGACCTACTGAAGTTTATGGAAAAGTTTGTGAGGTTACCCAAATAGGAGAGAGTTACAATAATCAATGTGTGAAGTGACTAGAGTGTGTACAAGAATGGCTGTGGTATGGGTGTGAGAAATGGACGAAGACGGCTGATGTCCCATAAGTGGAAATGCAGACTGAGTAACATTGTTCACATATGTTTCAAAAGACAAAGTACTATCAAGGACGACACCCAGACTCTTAACCTGAGAATATGGGGAGATTATTAATATAATTATCAATAGAAAGTGAAAAGCTGTTGAATTTTGCCAAATTGGATTTAGTGCCAACAAGAAGAACATCTGTTTTATCAACATTTAGCTTGAGAAAATTGTGAGGAAACCAGGATTAGACAGCCCAAGAGGGAAGAAAAAAGAAGAGTAGAATTTGGCTTGGAGGACAACTAATAACATATTTCCTAAAAATATAACCAAGAAGTAGTATGTAAATGATAAATAAAAGAGGGCCTAAAACAGAGCCTTGAGGAACACCAGTGGTAACAAATAAAGATATGATCTTACATTTTTAAGCTGGACAAATTGAGTGCACCCAGAGAAATAAGATCTAAACCAGGTGACACCAGTGATACCTAGAGAATAGTCTGTCTAAAAGAACTTGATGGGAAATAGTATCAAAGGCCACAATTTTACCCTGAATGACTCAGTATTATTAAACAAATCAATTAAATGATTTGTAAATGATTCAGTGACTTCAGTATGTGAAAAAGTAGTATGTCTGAATTATATATTATTCATAAAACAGAAGGCAAAAACTACCCAGATGACCTATTACTTCAAGATTCTGAATCCCATGGACACTTTAATATATAATGCCACGGGAGAGGAGTTGTAGTGAATTGCAGTGGTCACAGTATCACATGACAAATGTAGTACTTCTGGATTACATTCGTGCAACACACATTCATGTAAAGAGCATAGAATTCATAGATGAGAGTATTTGGTTTTGGACACAGTCACTCACTTGTTTCATTCCTGAATTAATCTGTTTTTGAATGAATTGGTTAAGTAAAATGGTTAAATCACTCACACATAAAGGTACTTGTTTAGTTTCTAAATGAATCAGTCTTTTGAATGAATTTGTTGAAATAAAAACCCAATGATTCCCAATGAAACCCAATTCACTCAAAAGACTTGTTTTGCTGAATGAATAAGTTTTTTTAACAATTGAATGAATCATTCAATAACTCACCAATCACTAGCAAAGATGTAAACTGCGGAAAGAAACACTGTAAAACCCCCACTACTAATGCTACTAACTACTAATGAGTGACAGTTTGTCTAGAACACACAAACACAGATAATCGGAGTGATACAAACATGTGGCCACGTACACACTGCAGTTAAATTCGGTTGTCAGTTCGGCGAGATTTAAATTTCCGAAAAAATGGGTTAACCTTTCACAGGTGAGAATGTGTTGGTTTGTGTTTTTATATGTATTAACTCTATATTACAGGTTTTATGTTAACTACGTCTAACCACGGTTGTAGGCACACAGTCAGCTTGCTCTCGAGTGTTTATGGACTGGTGTTTTGACAATATGGCAGACGGCTTACGCATATAGCGGCCCATAGAAACAGCCACTAATGAGAAATCAATGTTTATATATCTAGTGTGTACGGAGCCAAAATTAACAACTAGTTGTTAATATTTAAATGCGCATGAGAGGTGTGTACTGTCCTCTGTATGTGTGCGGTTCAAGGAAACCACAGGGCAAGTGGTATGAGCTTTGACTCTTTTGGTTGGCCAGATCTTGCAGAGACAAAGAACAAGAACAAGCCCATAATAAACCGAGATAAAACCAAATAGTTAATATTGAAAACACGACCAAAATGTCGCAACCCACACCTGCCTACTTTTTTAACTCTGTGAAGTAGATCGATTTATGAGTCAAGCTCAAACAACAAGCAAGCCCTCAAGATGCCAGAACTTTGCTATGGTTCCCATGCTGTCAACCATTGCAATTTCAGGGGTGAGTCATGTTTTGTATACACACGGAACGATACTTTAGTTTAGGGGATATAGCTCCCGTATTTAAATGCGGCTGTCATTGTCAAACTGTGTACGTGGCCACAAGCACTCTTGGAACGCCCCTCAGCCAATCAAAATTTAGAACTGAAACTATTGTATAGTGATATTTGTGACCTCGGTTTAGATCAGCTCATTTACTTCCATTCCTGTCTCTCAATGGTAATACTGTGATTCCTCTTTATTGTAAGTCTTTTCTACAACATAAAGGAACTTTTTCCACTTGGCAAAAAAACATGATTTGAAGAGCTCTCCAACAAAAGCTCAGCCTGCAAGAGAAAATGCTGGTATTTGCTTAAGATTTCCGTGTAGCCTATTCATTTTTTCACTATGATATTCTGGAGTCAACTATTTGAAATTCCACCAAAGCTCCATTGAAGGTGAGGGCTAAAGTTCATCCTCTGCTGTCCCATGTGGAGGACTGTAAATGTAGTGATCTGTATTCACTCAAGCTGTAGTTAGAGCCTTCTTTCTGCATGCCGACAGCAACACTGAGGCTCTTATGTTCCCGACTCCCTGTTTAAAATGCTAGAGCTACATATTCAGAGTGAGTGCGTGCTCTGGCCCTCAGCTGCTCCGAGCGGAGAGGACCATATCTGAATGTAAACGACAGGTAAATGTCCCAGAGGGTGTCAGAATTTTCACAATGTCCTTCAGTGCAGGCTGCCTGCCTACACATTCAAAGACCCTCAATCCTCTTTTCTCCAGTCTATTCAAATGACTGGAACCCTCAATATACAGAATGGTCTTAATAAGTCTTGTACCATTTAATTAAGTTATATATTTGAACAATGGGAAATTAATTTGATTCAGAATATTTAAATGTCATGATATTTTATATGGGCATGCACCAGCATATTTCAATCAGGCTTCATTAACTTCAGTGATACATCCACAGCTTTTATATATTGCTATAGCCAAAGTGATGGTCTATTAGTTTTTCATTAAACAAGTAAATTTTCAGAACACTTCAGTTAAGCCTTGATGACTCAATTTGTCAAAATATTACTGAAGCCCAAAAATAAGAATAATAAAAAACAACATCTTTAATCAATCAACAGTGAACAAGAACACGCAAACAAGGCTGTTCCTTTGCACCTTCTCACCCATTACTTTCACATTTAAACTATTGTTTATTGCAAATTAAATATAGTTGTAACATAATTCTCACCATTTTTTTAAATTCATTTTATTTATGTAAAACATTTCTTTCACCTGTATTTACAACTTCCCAGAAATCATGCTAAGGACTTATTTGGTTTTAGTATCACACCATAATTCTTAAATCTTAATCTGATATAATGTTCCAGGAAATGGAGGAACATCTCCAGATGGATCGGGTGGGATCAGTCATTCCATGTACATGTGCTCCTCAGCATTTTTGTTCATAGTCGATGAAAGTGTCTTTATTAAAGTTGTTTGAAGATCAGTCCCCTTTTGAAAATCCACATGAACAGGAAGCCAGTTTCACTACATACAGTAGGAGAATGAATATGTTCTTCCGGAGACATAGGAACATCCAAGAATATTACAGTTGAAGATTATTTCAGGCAAGGTATAGCTGGTTTGAATGCACTCCACACAAAGAGATACGAGTTTAATTATCCAGCACTCACTGAGAGGAAAACTGACAACTGTCAAACAAAACAATGAAAAAACCAGCAGTTCAATGCCCACAAAGAAAGTCTGGTGTCCGTGTTACTCTTGGATTTATGAGAAAAGGGCTCCATTTCAAGTCATTAGACACATGTCTGTTGGTTTAGAGTTGGGAAAACTTAATTCAGCTTGTCGTCTTGGATATTTCCCTGAAAAAGTACAGCAAATAAAAGATGGATAAGTAATCCGAAAACAATCTGAGAATGATTTTCATGTTTAAGTAATTAGCAACAACATATCATGCAGAGATTATTATAACTAAATATGACTGGAATTATTAGAATTTATTATTTGTTCACAAGTTTACCATTCCTACACCTTTGAAATCCATAATTTGTCAGTTTTCCATTGGTCATTTTACGTCTTCACTGAATCACCATGTTGAACAGGCAAAAAGGAGGAATAAAATCAAAAACCTTTATAAAGTTCCTCCGTTATGAGCTTTCCAGTGACTCTATATCGGCTACAAGGATGTGTATGGGTGGGTATTCTGAAAAAAAAAAAAAAGAAAAGAAAATAAGGGGAAAAAATCATGCTGAGGCTATGTCCACACTAGTGAGTTTTCGTTTTAACAGCGTTTTAAAATGAAAATAATCCTCGTCCATACAGCCGTTTCCACTGCGTTTCAGAAAAGATCTCCGTCCACACTACATGACCGGAAACTCATGTCACATGACCATTCATGCACTCAAGTGTAAACAGTTGCCGATTGCTCTAATAATAGCTTACCTCTTGTGCATGTAGCGCTGGTCTTTTTTTGTCGTGATCCGGTAGCATAATGGTCATATGATAGGGGCTTGATGAATCGGGGAAGGATACGCAATAAAATACGCAAAGACCCAATGCAAAAGTCTTGAAAACTCTAGTGTCAAAAGTTATGCGTTTTAAAACAAAAACGCATTAGGTGTAAGGCTATGTCCACATTAATCCGGATAAAAACCTGTGTTTTCATCTTAAAACGCTCCCTGTCCACACTAGCATTTTCCAAAAGTTGCTCATCCACATTGAAACATCTGAAAATGCTTAAATCACCTTACTGCCCATGTGTAAAACATACTAAAAGTTCACAGGATGATACAGAAAGAGCAGACATAATAAAGTTATCACGCCATTCTTCTGGCACAATCACTTTATTAGCAAACTATCCCACCACTGCGTTGCATCCAGGCTGCACTCAAAATCGCATGGTCTAAAATCATCCTGTTTTGCAGTAGGACAGAAATTGCGAGTGCATTATCTTTGCAGGAATGCAATATGAAGACTGTACAAAGGAAGATTTCTCTTTAGCAACACTATGAAAGTAGATATCTATTGGGTACACTATGTCACATGACTAAAAATGCATCATCATTTTTAAATAGCCTACTTCAGTTTTCACAGTCCACACTACAACGCAGACATTGCATTTTCAAATTTACCCACTTCAGTCTTCACTGAAAAAACAAAACTCCATCTCAATGTGGACGGAAGGCCAAAATGGAGAGAAAAAGATGTGTTTTCTAACAAAACCGTATTAGTGTAGACAAGGCCTAAACAGGGCCTGAGTGTTCTTGATTAATCCCACCAGGAGGCACTTTACATTCCAAATGGTATTCCATAGAACTTTTATAGAAATTACCATTGACCATATTGTTCTTGGCTACTTGAAGAAACCCTCTGATTGGCTATGATTATTTGCCGGTGTGTCATTTTCTGCTTGATGGAAGTTACATGACTGAATCACTGTTATTTTAATAAATAATGGATTTCTTGTGAGCTAGAGCAGTGTGCAGGTCTTCTATTTTTATAATACGTCCAGTTTCCATTCAGGTGCATGAGGGTTGTTTATTTATTGTTCTGTATTCTGTTCTTTATTAACAAATTATTTCAGCTAAATAAGCAAAAAACAACAGCACAACAGACACACTCAATCACATCATGCAATCATACACCGAACCACTAAGAGTCATTTATTATTCAGTAGATTGAGTATTGTATGTAAAGTAACAAGGAATGCTTTTAGGTGCTCTAAATCTCACCCTGGTGGTTTTGATCTTGTTTCCGGAGTAGCACATCCAGCCGGAGTTATCTGGTAGAGTCTTGCATTCCTCTCCCTCCAGACACGGCTCCATCTCACACCACCACTTCCCAATCACTATGGAGGCTGCAAGCAGATCATAATTGAGTTAGACTCTTACTCGCATCTGACTTAAAAAAAAAAAGAACTGAACTGCTCCTTGACCATCTGACAAATAATATTTACATGTTTACCAAGGATGCTTTACTGACTGCATACTGATTGCAAATGTTTTAGGATAGATTTTAAGAATTTAGACTTAAAACTGTCTAAATTAAATTCAAATAAATAAATAAAACAAAATTAAATTAATATTTCACTCAAAAATGAAATTCTGTCAACGCTTTCTCACACTCATATCATTCCAAACCCGTATCATTTTCTTTCTTTTGTGGAACATAAAAGAAGATATTTTGAGGAATGTTTTGTGTGTCCATACAGTGGAAGTCAATGGTGAGCAAAACTGTTTGTTTTTTCATTTTTCAACATATATATCTTTTTGTGTTTTGCAGAAGAACAAGTTTGGAACAGCATGATCAAAAGTAAATGATTAAAATTTTGGGGTGAATTATCCCTTTAAATTAAATTAAATTACAAAAATGTAAAATAAATAATAAAAAAGTAGGGTTCTTGACTTGATTTTAAAGAACCCTTTATGGCATAAAGGTTTTAAATAAGGATAAATGTCTTAAATGATTGCATAATACTTTCATGGTTAAGACACATGCCTGGAGTCTGGTTCCTCTCAATTATGTTTTTCTCCCTCTTGAACATTTTATGCACTTTTTTTGTTCTTGCCACAGTCGCCTTTGGCTTGTTCATTGGGGCTTTAAGGTACAATTTTCTATAAAACTGCTGTGAAACAACATGTTGTGAAAAGCACTATACAAATAAAATCGACTTGACTCTAATGTGCTTGAATAGCCTCAGTGGATGTCTGTGGTCAGTAGGAGCAGAGCCATTTCACAGAGTGGCACTTTATGAAAAGTATTATTCTGAAATGAAATCCTATGCCGAATCGTTCACTTAAATCACCTTGTAGTCTTAGGAAATCTTCTGAAAAAAGTATGTATATATATATATAGTCCATATTCTATGTATATAATGAAGCTCAATCTACTGACATTACAATGGAAAGTATTACGTCGTTTCAGTTGCTTGAGAGAAAAACATTCTTGTAAAACTGCCAATTTTTTCCACTTTGCCAAATTTATGATAATTACCAGATGGAGACCAAGTAGAGACCATTAAGGAAGCAGGTGCTCAGGAGTTTGAGATCCTCTTATCTTTGCATCACTATGAATATGTTAGATTATGATACATTAATGCATCACCGTAATACTGTCACATTGCATTGAATACCAAACGTTTAAGGAGAGAGAGTTACTTGAAAATATAGTATAAGGCATGTATAAGGCACTTTTTATTAATAGTCTGACAAGTACTCAAAGTTTGTGACTTAGGCACCATCCACACGGAGACGCGTTTAGCTGTATATGTAAAAAAAAAAATTGTATTGTATCAGTGTTTTGTCCAGACAGATCCGGCGTTTTAGGAGCGTGAAACCGGGATTTTTTGAAACCGGGTCTCAGAGTGGATAAATCTGAAACCGACACCCTTGCGTTTTCGTGTGTACAGCCAATCCGTATATTTTGTGAAATGGTAATGTTATCACACCACGTCCCGCACGTTACGCTGCATTCACACGGGGCGTCGGTGTTAACGTTTCTCATTTACTTTGAATGGGTGACGTCATGCATCGCCGAACTGAATTGTGGGCTCCATTGCGTTGCAAGCGGCAGAAGTTGAAGATTTCTCAACTTTTCAAGCGCCTACGCAGGCGTCATCCAATCAGATCGCCCTATGCAAATACCCTAGAGCAGACGCTAGCCAATTGCGTTCATGCAACTCTAGAGCAGACGTGTGATTGGCTGTTGTCACTATGACGGTTGCATCAGCACCAAGCTTCAGCCACGCCCTCCGTCAAGCGTTAACGCAGACGCCCCGTGTGAATGCCGCGTTAAAGACTAGAAATCGATACAACTATGGGCACTGGGCATGCGCACATCAATATTGTGTCATTTAATTACTGTATTTGCATTATTGTAAGGGTAGGTTTAGGGTTGGGGTAGGTGTAGGCATTAATAAAACACAATCTGGTAAGTAGCAAATTTATTTATTGTTATTTTATTGTGAGATTTTGCCTCACATCCTACCCTGTACCCCTTCTAGCCACAACTCTTCTTCTCTGTTTTTAGCTTATTTCTGTGGCAGAATTACAGCGCCACACACTGGCCTGGCATGTATACTACATCGTTTTGAATCGGTTTCAGCGGTTTCATGTGTACGCAGATATTTCTTGAGACAAGAAAAAAAAAAAAAAAGATTGGATAGTGAAAGCTTTGGCTTCGTGTGGATGTGGCCTTACTCCATTTCCGTGATAACGGCAATGAACTCAAGTCACATTCATTAATATTGCAAAACCCAAAAGCACTCAACCAATAGTTGTCTCTTTTTGCGAATAGGCCTTTAAAATTTAATTTACCTGTGCTCAACACTTTCGCCATGGATATTTTAAACAGGTGAATAAAGGTTCATGCTTTATAGACTTTGCTCACATGTACAATAGTCACAGCACTGTATGGCTGAGGCAAATCTAACACTGTTCTGGCTACAGAGCAATAAAAAAAAGAAATCAATTGAAAACAACCTCAGGCAAGGGCTCTGTGTTTTGATTAAAATTTACTTTACTGGGTCTCTTATCCTCCATAAAGTAAACAAAGCATCTCATACATAACATGTAGCCTTCAATGTCATGTATTCCTTTGACAGAGAGATAGCCTTCAGCCTCATATCCTAGAATATCAATATGAACGAGAACATGGAACAGTTTTAATGGCCACCATCTCAGTAAATGTGTCATCTCAGTTTAACTAGGAACCATAAAATGATGCAGAAAAACAGAAGAACAAAACAGGAGTAGCTTATAAAATGTAACAATTACTTTTAAAATATTCTGCTTCGATAAATGTTACTGCTGCAAGACCATAATAAATTAAAATATTTAATAAATCATTGTAAATAGTTACTTTAGTTAATGTGACTACTGCAATATCTAAATATTAATAAAAATTATATTTCAATACATTTATATAAAATATCATAGTTACATCAGTTCATGTTACTGCTGCAAGACCTGAATCTAAAAATATATATATATATTTCAATACATTTATATAAAATATTATAGTTGCATCAGTTCATGTTATTGCTGCAAGACCTAAATATAAATAAAACAAAAAATATTTCAATACATTTATATAAAATATTATAATTACATCAGTTCATGTTACTTCTGCAAGACCTGAATCTAAAAATATATATATATATATTTCAATACATTTATATAAAATATTATAATTACATCAGTTCATGTTACTGCTGAAGGCCAAAATAAATATCTTAAATATCCATGGGATTTTCTGCAAGAAGTGGACACTTCCAGAATCTTTCTGTCACTGTCTTTTAATTACTTTCTTTGCAAAAACTGTATATATTTTTTTTAAAGGAAAACAGCAACAACATGAAGTTCCAGGTAACTGAAGGTGGTTTCAAGCATCTGTATTTTTCCCCTGTTGCTTTAAATAAATAAAGATTTATTTTTTCAGAGTGCAGACGACTCCTGTGTATTTTTGGTAAAATAACAAATACAGAAACAACACGCACAAATACCAGGGAAAAAAAGTCCCTTCCAAACACACACCTCTGCCTCTGGACTTTACTAGTCCTCTACAGAATAGACAGCACATTGCAGCCTGAAATTATGGAAAAGATATTTACCTTTGTTTCTACTGATGCTGCTGTCTTGTGGGCAAATTCTGTTGTGCTGTTAACTTCCATGTGTTTTTCACAAAGTCTGTTGAGTGTTTCCCCAGCCAGACACTATTTATTATAACATATCTAATCCAGAATCCTAAACACAACAGCTATAGTTTTAAAAGAATATTAGGCTAAATATGTAACTAAGTGTATATTGTACACTTACTGGCCACTTCATTAGGTACACCTGTTCAACTGCTTTTTAACACAAATATGATCTAATCAGCCAATCACATGGCAGCAACACAATACATTTACATGTAGGCATGTAGACATGTGCTGCATCCAAATTCGCCTGCGTGTATGATGCGCTAAAAGTATATGTACTCTTTTTGTGAAGAAAAAGTACATACTTTTAAGTGTGTAGCAGAAGAGTAGGCAAGCTTTGTGACATACTTTGTCATAATTGCATTTTTAACAGACAACTCTGTCGCTTAGTTACGTGTATCCTGTCACCGTTTAAACTGCCCTGTCAATCATCCTGTCACAGTTAAAATCCTCCTCCACATTTAATTTAATTTCCCACCGTTTCGTAGAGAAATGTAGCATATCGATCTGGTTTCATGAGGAGGTTTCAACTCTCCTCATGTGTTTGCAATTTGCATAATGATGCATTTAAAAGTTAATGACCAAACGTATCATTACCAAAGTTCATAATGCTGTTGCATATCCTCCATGTTTGTATTTTTTTAACACTTTTTATTTGTGTTTCTAGTTCTTGTCGAATCCTCGTTTCAAAGCGAAATGGGTTTTATGGAATTAGCCACTAGAGTGTGCGTGGATCTGCACTTTGGAATCTAAATGGAAAAAGTAGACCATCCGGGTATCTTTGGAATACTCATTTCAACATACTATGATTTTGGGACACAATACTTCAAATTTTGAATACTATTTAGGACGGATAGTGGGACGCAGCACTGGTCAAGACAATCTTCTGAAGTTCAAACTGAGAATCAGAATGGGGAAGAAAGGGTATTTAAGTGACTTTGATGGGCTGGTCTGAGCATTTCAGAAACTGCTGATCAACTGCGTAAATTCATACACAAAGATTTCTAGGGTTTACAGAGAATGGTCCAAAAAAGAGAAAATATCCAGTGAGTGACAGTTCTGTGGGCAAAAATGCCTTGTTGATGTCGACAGGCATGTATTCATGTTACCATAGGTGGGGCAGACGGTCTCTGAGCCCTCCCTA
This sequence comes from Paracanthobrama guichenoti, assembly GCA_018749465.1. Classification (NCBI taxonomy): domain Eukaryota; kingdom Metazoa; phylum Chordata; class Actinopteri; order Cypriniformes; family Gobionidae; genus Paracanthobrama; species Paracanthobrama guichenoti. Next base: position 12,440,891 of record CM031965.1, read on the forward strand.
GCTCTACAGCGCCCCACAAATGTCCAATGTAAATCTGTGGTGAAAAATGGAACTGCAGCGTGCTCTCATAGAGAGCCATTAGGGCAGATTTCTAGCTGTTTCTACCCACCTATTTTCACGTGACGTAAACCTCCGGACCAAGATGATATCAGTCCGCTTCAGCTGCATCAGGTCAGTAACTATTGGCATGTCTGTTCTTCCTGTGTGGATAATATCAAATCCTCCATATCTTCCATATCAAATTAATGAAAGTATAAATCCTTTATTTTAAAAGTGCTCATGTGAATAGCCTTTTTATACAGTAGTTCTGTTATATTTGTTTTATGTTTGTTCTGAGAATAGACATGACTTTCCTCACTGGAATTCCTACACAACTTGCAATATTCTAAAACAACATCTGAGGCAATAAATACTACATTAAGATAATTCTAAGATGGTATTCTATGCGTAAGGCGTGTGTACTAAGTCTGTCAATCATCATTAGAGCACTGCAGGCCACCCTAGGCTGAATAACGCAATGACATTAGAATTCTGCCCAAAGTGAGTCTATGTTCAGCGATTAGAATACAAAGCTTACAAAATGTTAATCATGAACTAGCGCTAAGACCCAGAATCTGCCCTACCTAAATTTACGACCAGGGGCCGCTACTGTGACCATATCCATCCCTTTATGACCACAGTGTACACATCATCTGATGGCTACTTCCAGCAGGATAATGTGTCATGTCCCAAAGCTCAAATCATCTCAAACATGGTTTCTCAAACATGACTTCATTTGAGTTCACTACACTCAAATGGTCTCCACAGTCTCCAAATCTCAATCAAATAGAGCTCCTTTGGGATGTGGTGGAATGGGAGATTCGCATCATGGATGTGCAGTCAACAAATCTGCAGGAACTGTGTGATGCGATCATGTCAATATGGACCAAAATCTCTGAGGAATGTCTCCAGCACCTCGTTGACTCTATGCCATGATAAATCAAGGCAGTTCTGAAGCCAAACTATTAGCGAGGTATACCTAATAAAGTGGCTGGTGAGTGTATGTTTATGTTGGATTCATTTATCCAATATATATATTGGATATTTATATAAATGTCTTGACATATTTGCATTTAAAAAAAAAAATGTATTCAATCATGATGCTAACCCTTAATTTAGCCCTGGCCATTTAAAGGAATCAGCCTCAAACAATGGCAGCCTCAGTCACCAACCATTCGCTTTCATTCTTCTTCAATTCATCAATTTTTCCATTCAGTGACAGTGAATGGTGACTGAGCCTGTCATTCTATCTAACATCTCCTTTCCATGGAAGTAAGAAAGTCACAGGGGTTTGGAACGACACAACAACGAGTAGCTAAATGATAAAAGAATTGTTATTTTGGAGTGAACTATCCCTTTAAGCTATTTAAGTGTGTTAACATCCAAAAGACGACAGACGTCATCTTTAAAAAAAAAAAAAAAAAAAAAAAGAATATCCTAATGAGCTTTACTTGGGGAAAAGGTTAGATGCTCCTCCGCGAGATGCAGTCAAAGTTAATGTTCTTTGATTATCTCGTGGTGCGTTGCGAGTGAGATGTTCTCCCAGAAGTGGTAGTTTACAGCAGCTCGTTTGTCATAAGGACAGAGCATTAATAATGAAAAGCCCTGAGGATCTGAGCCTTTCTAGGGCAGGGACACTGCAAGAGCGACCCTGAACAGAGTTTCTTTAAACATACCACACCTTAAAAAAGCTGCACAGTCTTTTGGAGCACCTTGCAGCTTTGCACAGCTGCACAGAGTGTGTTTAAGCACAGCTGCACTGTGCAAGTCTGTTCAACCGCTGCACAGCTGCACTGAGATGGTTTAAAACAGTCGAGCATCTGTTACATGCCATTTAACATAACACAAAGCTATCCGCACTTAAGACTTAAGGTGACTTATGCCATGTCTCTTCACCTACCGTCAACACAGGAGGGTTTATTCCTGGTGGTTCCTGCTACTTTCCCTGGTAAACAGGAGCACTTCACCGTCTGAGATCTCTCTTCTATCTTGTTTTTGTTACAGCACCTGTGGGCCGCAATCACCTCGCATGTCCCTCCTTCTGTCGGAAGACAAAGCCATTAGTAAACAAACAAAAACTCCTGACTCGCCACGTGAATCTACATTTACAATCATTATCTCATGCATGTCATCTTTCATGGTCCCCTTGTATTGCCACATAATTCATCATGCATTTCAATTTAGACACCGCAGACACTCCTTAGGGAGGATGAGGCAGAGCTTTAGAAGCAGAGGAGAAAAGAAAGAGGGAGTGAGCTATATACGAGAGATGAGACATTTTTGACAGGTATACCACATTTGAGTTTTTTTTCTATATTAACATTCTTTATGTTTTTGTTATTTTGTCCCTTTATTTTATTTTTTCCTTTCATTTATATTCCCTTGAAAGATTCCTTTTTATTATTTTTCCTTGTCCCTTTTAATTTTCCTTATTCACATAACATAATTTTTTATTTATCCCTCCTTCTTTTATTCTTTTTTTACTTTCCCTTATATTTATCCTATAAATAACTTTATAAAAAATTTTTTCAATTTACTCCTAGTCCCATTCTTTTATATTCCCATTCAGTTTATTTTCCTTTTCATTTATGTTCCTGTTCAAATCTAATACTGCTTTATTAGATTTTTTTTTTTGTATTTCACATAACATTATTTATTTTTATTTATTAATTGTACCTTTATTTTACTTTCTCCTTCATTTCCTATATTTCTTTAATATTTCCTATATTTCTTTTTTCACCTTATTTATTTTCTGCATTGTCTATTTTTAAGCAGTACGCTCAACAATCATGCCAGTAAAGCTTTGCTGACTCTGCTGAGAGAAGATAAATGGCTCTGTAAGACAATGGGAAAAAGAAAGGGTATCGATGGCTGCTTGTAAATTTATTTTCTTTAAATGAGATCATACCAAACATATCCAACCTTTGGAGATAGATATCTCAAATAAAGATAGAAAATCTTCAGTTCATGAGCAGATTGGACATGTTCTTCTCTCAATACTGAGCACTATTCTGCAGTTACCTGAATAGATTTTATTTTAACTCAAATATTCAATAAATACAGTAGCAAAGTGATGACTCAGAAACAGATTTGTGTGGAACAGGTGAATCAAATTACTTTTCTGACAAAACCAAGTACTGTTTATATCAGTACACAACACTCACAGAGGCCAGATATTAAGGTAGTCCTATAGTGAGGAACAGACTGAAATTTAAGTCGCTATTCACAGAATGTTTAATATCTGCTTTAACTCAACTTAGTACATTCATGAGACAAGCAAACAATGTTGTCTGATTCATGAATGAATCATTCTATTTATTGAATCGGTTGATCCAGTTTACAAAACCATAAGGCTGCATCCAAAAACTTTAAATTGCTGCCTTCGGAGGATGCAATCCATGGTAGGAAGCCATCAAGGCACGTCCGAATCCATTGCAAGCTTCACTTCCTGTCTCCTTAGATACCTTCATCTGATCGATTTTTTTTTTTTTAAGGCATTTCACTTCGCTTTTAGACATACACTCGCAAACTTCCTAAGCACTTCCCCTCGGGGGAATCCCTGCCACCATTTTGTCAAGGCGAGGGAAGTTTATATGGATAGGCCCTGCCCCCTTGATTTTGACAGAGGGAGAAAGTTTGTAGGCTACTATTGATTTTTTTTTTAGTTTGTGTACAAAAGTTTCTCCAACAAAGTATATGCATATAGAATGGTGCATAAAACTAACTAAGTAAAAAAGTAAAATAAGTAAAAAGGGGGGTTTAAATAAGACAAAAACAGCTCCATAGTGAATCCCAAGTTATCAAGGGTGTTCCATTTAAACCTTATACACAAGTTCCACCGTAGTGGGCATTCTTGCAACGTAAGCAATGACGTGGAACACAGCCAAGACTTTGCTGCCTTTGATGTCCCACAATCCTGTGCTTTCCACTGTGACATGCCCACACTTGCGGTCTTTGCACTTGACCACTTGTCTACTTGCATGACATATATTTTCATATATAGTGTGTAAGTGTATAAGTAACCGTGAATACTGCAAGTGTGTATAGTACTTACCCGATGGGACACACTTACAGTGTTGCAAGAAATGCAAGTATTTACAGAGCTTTCTTTATTTTCAGTACTTTACATTTTAAAATAAACTCCTAAATATCCGTTCAGTAGTCATTATTTAACTAACAGAAGACACAATTTTAAAATTGTGTTGATTCTAATTAAGTGATAAAAAGCAGCTGCAAATGTTGTACAAAATACACATAGATTACTCACCTTTGTTTTACAACCAAATTATATGTAATATCTAATTAATCTCGCATTTCAGGGCACATGAGTTCCCTACCATAATGCATGATGGGATACCGCTCTGAAGCGCTATTCGGTATAGTGTGGATTTAGTAGTATGCTGCCTGAACGTATATCGTAAATACTAGTTTCCTAGTTTTAAAAAAGTTGCGGTTGCTGGTCAGTTTGTGTGTAAATGTACAGTTTTGACCAACGTTTTCCACTTCTGATCTCATTTCTAACGAGAAATTACTACTGTAGTAATTACATATTTGTTAGTTCTCACTAAAGCTCGCTCTATTTTGCTGTAGGTCATTAAATTGTTATGCTGCCTCAGATGGATCCGAAATTAGATTTGTGAGGTAGCTCCATCGTCACCAACAAGCTGCCTAAGTTTTCAGATGCAGCCTAAATGATTCATTCACTGATTCACTGATTTGGTCCCAGAGTTAAATTCACGCGCAAAGATCATGGAGCAGAAAAACATCAACAACAAGTTGCATTTCAGTCTGCACAAAGCACATCGCATGTCTTCAGATGGCCTGGAATATAGCACAAGATTCATATAGACCATTTTTATGGTGCTTTGAGTTCTTTTTGAAGCTGAAAAGCTCATCTCCCCATTATTGCATGAAAAGCTGAGAACATTATGGAAGTTTCTCTGTTGGTTTTAAAAGAAGAAAGGAAGTCATGTGGGCTGAGAACAACATTGTGGTGACTGGTGAGTAAATGATGGCTGAAGTGGACTAATCTTTTAACTTTAGAACTAGCAAAGCCATGGACTATTCAGCTGAAGGATGGCACCTAATTTCTTGATATAATAATTGATGGTTATAAAATAAATGATGTTTAATTGTTTTAGAGTTTTAGTACCCATTTTTATGTAGCAATAATGTTGTAATGGCTACCACTTCGCGTCTTCACAGTACAGCACGGTCTTTCGTATTAGCCTACTCTGCGTAATTATATACAAAAATGAGAATTTGAAAATTATCATGGGTCACAATGGTATAAGATGTGTACACCTGCTAACAACAGGTCCAGTCATGGCATGATGGCCATAACTAGAAGGTTTGGCTTCAATGAGTTAAACATACAAATAACATTAGAAATCAGGAAACAATAATGCTACACTGAGAACTGTTGTAGATTGTTGAGTAGGCCTTGTTTGTGCTTCTTTCATTATGAAAAATACTGCATTCCCCAGTGGTGCTTCAGTCAGAATTCACAGGGGTTTGTTTTCTTTAATGCCTAGTCTTAATTACACAAGACAGACCCAGTTTCCGCTTTGATCTATTAAGAGAGGGAGAAAATGCTGGAGCTCCTGACTAAAATATCTTGACTCCTCAATAAGCGTAAACAGAGCAGTGGGACTCTCATTTGGGGATTTGAAAAGAGTGGGGGAAAGGGGAGAGAAAAAAAATGTTAAATGCACTTTCAAAAATCAATAAAAATGTAAATAGCTTCTCTGTCTCCAGCTTCTTAGGCTCTCATTACCTCTAGATTGAAGTTAGTAAAAACAGGAGGGAAAAGACACAGAAAGAAAGACAGGAACAGAGTGCTGCCTGTCAACTGTTTTAACAGCACATCAGAATATTTTAGAGCGCTTCTGAATATTTAAGCAGGTGACAGTGGACAGCTCAGATCCATGCAGGGACGTGATTGCTTTTTGTATTCTGTCACTTCATGCAACTCACTAGAAATTGATTGCTGAACCTCAGGGGCTTAACGTTATCTCGTATAGGCCTCCGTGTGGCTCCTTCCTGCTCAACATATCAAACAGAGGGTCAGAGGACTTTTAAAGCTCTGGTAAAGCACTGTCAACAGCAGCTTTCATTAACTGGACCTTATGTCAGTGTGTGTGTGTGTGTGTGTGTGTGTGTGTGTGTGTGTGTGTGTGTGTGTGTGTGTGTGTGTGTGTGTGTGTGTGTGTGTGTGTGTGTGTGTGTGTGTGTGTGTGTGTGTGTGTGTGTGTGTGTTTGTGTGTGTGTGTGCGTGCGTGCGTGTACATATATTGTACACTGGAGTCCAAAAGTCTGAGACCACTAGTGAAAATGCATTTTGAGTGAAAAGTTGAACTGAAAAATTACATGAAATTTCCATATTTGGTTTGTTCGACTTTTGCTTTGATGACAGCAGCACTGGAGCTTCCTGAACTCCACAAGTCTGGTGATCATGTTCTCCGGGATGATTTAAAATGGTCCAAACTCCAAACAGCAGCCGATCTTATGCTGTGTTCACGTCATGTTGTAACCGTTATTATGAGAAGGCAACCCGTGATGTTCTACCCAGAGCTGTTCACGTCCTCCGACTCGGATTAATGCGTTTCTATGTCGACTCAGCAACACTAAGCACAACTCTTCCGCTGTCAGGTGGTACAAGCAAGAGCTCTGTAAGTTATTTATGTTCATTATTATTGTAATGTTATGTGCTTTGAGACATGAGTTAATTTAACGCTGTCTCTATAATAGTTTTTTTTTTTTTACAGTACAACTGCAAAATTACAACACTTATATTAATGGCTTTTTTAAATTAATTTTCAAACATCTAAGATGGTTCATGCATGTTGCATTCCCAAATTTTACTCAGCATTTACTGTAAACTGAGCCACTCTGAGGCATTGAAAACACCAGATCATGATGTGTTCGCATGTAAAAGAACACAATGCTTCACTCTGAAACACGCAATGCATATATTTAATGAAATCACAGCCTTTGCGATAATTATAATAATAATAATTGCACTAAGCTAAATCGTGACTTCAGTTTTATTTTGATTAATCGTGCAACCTATCATAATGTTTATTTGTCCTGAACTGGTTTATTGATAGATTTTAATTAGATTCCCATAGGCTCAGACTTTTGGACCCCACTGTATACCGTCAGCCAGACAACAATACTTCATTCTCCAATTTCTTTTTAAAACCTTTTTAGCATTTTTGGATCTCTTTTCTAGTGTCTTTCATCAAATTTATATCTGGAATTAGATCCGGTATCCATTTGAATGGAAGAGGCCAAAAGCAGTCTAGCACTTTGCTGCCGTAATGTTCACTAACCTCTGCAGGAACGACTCAAAAACATCCTGAAAATTCAATTTAAAAGTCTTGCGTATAATTCCATGAAATGTTAATGACTAAGCAAACTTGGAAAATCTACAGAGTATCATTGAATGGTGCTGAGTTTCATATTTTTAAAAGACATGGCATAAGGTCACCCTGAGGGAGTGTGGGCTACACCGCTGATTGATCTAGCGGATGCACTGATAGCTGCTGTGGTAGGGAATCCTGCATCATACTGCTTACTACAAGGGCTATTTCAGGCACTTATTCAGTTTAATGGATATGAGACCAGGCCATTGGGGACCAATATAGGCTCATTTTCCTGTAGCAGCCGGGGTACGGAGAGAAAAAATAGACAGCGTATTACACATGGGCTATAACTTTGACTCTTCTTCTGTCTAATTAGCCAGCTGGAGTGTGTGTGTGTCGTGTCTATCTGTCTGGAGAAGGCGTAGTGTGTGCATTCAGCCTCAATTGTTCCATTCATCTGCAGCCATCTGTGTGAGAGGCAGGTTATATCACAACCTTTCAGCAGCAAACAAACTTGCTTTCAGAGGACAAACAAACAGCGACAGATGAGCAGGCACAATGGGCCTCTGCCTATAAACATATGAGCCTGGACAGGAAACATTTCAGTCACATGCACTGCAAAACAGCTAGAAGGGAAACGGGATGACGAAAAGAGTCAGTCTGGGTGAGGACACAGAAAAGCTGCACATGCAGATCCATTCCTTTTAGTAGTCCATTACAGGTGAAGTGTGTAATTTATGATTGAACCATCTTTCTTACAAGAGTGTAAACAGTGTGACTCTGTGGCACTATGCTTGAATGGTTTGACATGTCGATCTATGGCTTGACCAATGGCGTGAGTTTGCTGCAGTTCTGTGTATTAACTGATTACATGTAATTTGGATTATGTAATCAGATTCCAAACATTAAGTACTTGTAATTTGATCATATTACATTTTAAAATACGTGTAATCAGACTACAGTTACTTTTTATTGAATACATGATTACATATTATTCACACAGTGGCAGTAAACCATTCATAATTTACTGATTCTCCCACTTCTTTTCATGTTTTAAATGTTCTTTTCCAAAAAAAGCATATCGTTATATACATTTAGAAAGTCTTCTAGTTTGTGAAATTGCACACAGACCAGCAAATAGTAAGGTGGCTATAATAAAAGCATTTGATCACTGCATTTACAGAAATCATTTCACTTTTAAGGAGTGTTTTTTCAACATTGCATATCTAATAAACTCCTGACGAACACAATGATTCGTATTTGAATTATCACTCAGTAAGTCATTTAACCATGTATTGCTATGTCTTTGGAAGACTTTTGTCTTTCAAACACATTTATGATCATTTGTACATTTTTAAAATGATTCATTTTAATTGTACATTTTTATGGCTTATTTACTTAATAGCTTTTCATTAGACTCACACTCACAGTTCCTTCAACACCCCAGTCTGGGAAACCCTGACGTAATGTAATATTTAATGCACTTCATGTTGTTGACAACAACAAATAAAACATATTTTCTTTCTCTTTGTATTTTTATGTCAATATGGTCCAATATTATCCTATTCAATTCAATGTGATAAACGAGTTAGGTCAAAAGTAATCAAAAAGTAATCCGATTATATTACCTAAAATGTGTAATGTATGGATTATGTTGGGGTGACCAGTAGCAATTTCTCAGAAAAACCTGTTTGGAAAAAAGAGGGTTTTTTTTTTTCAATGCGTAATGTAGTACAATAGACTGAGCTGCACTTTATAAACAGCATGTAACACTATTTATACAAAGTATACACTTTGTGCAAAGAAAATAATGCTATTTGCACTTAGCGTAAATAACATCTGTCCCCTACCCCGGATGGATGCACTTTTTTGAGCTTCAAATATTGGGCTGCCATTTACTGCCATTTTAATGCATGGATTAGGCAGGACATTTTTTAATATAACTCAGATTTTATTTGTCTGAAAGAAGAATGTCATATACACCTAAATTGGCTTGAGGGTGAGTAAATCATGGGCTAATTTTCATTTTTGGATAAACTTTTCCTTTAAGATACAGTCTTAAAAGGCTATGTTTATACAACTGGCCCCAGGTCTGTTTAAATCAAGCCAGGAAACAAGAATATTTTAAATCCCCAAACCAGAAGGTTTCATTAAAGTGACCTTGGCAGAATACAGGTTTTAGCCCTACACTCTGACAGTGCTGTCAACAGCGGTTGATGAGAGAGCAGACACATGACACGCACAAAAATCACAACCTCAACCGCTATTACACACTAGCCAGGGGTGTTCATTCCTTTGGGTGTTACATCACAGAATGCTGTCATTCTTTTGGGAAAAGCTGAAATTGGTGAGTACCGTTCACTGATGAATTGCTTCATCCTCTCAACCCTCAAAACAAATTTGTCACCGACAGAAAAAAACAAAAAACCCTGTTTCTTACAACCAAGCTGCTTCCACCAGGGTGAAGAATGAACTGAGGCAACAAACAGAGGTTATCTGTTCCAGTGCACATGATATGCATCCCTACTATACCTAGCAGTGTAGATTCAAGATTCAAGAGTTTTATTTGTCACATACACAGTTATATACAGAATATACAACCGGCAGTGAAATGTAAACAGGTCCGCTCCATGGACAGTGCAAATTCACAGTTAAAAACACAAGGAGGAAATTATAATAGAAATAGAATAAAAAAAGTACTATATATGTATCTGTAGAATTATAAATAAATCAAGTAGAAAAAAAAATAAAAATAAAGAAGTGGAATAAAATAATTGAAGTAAACTGTGCAGTGAGTAAACTGTAGACTTATAAATATGTGGTTAACAAATGTATAAAGAGTATAATGTGCAAACAGGTTTATAACAGGTTGTTACACAGTAACAATGAGAACAGAACAGAAAGTGCAGTGCAATGTCAGTATATCGATGTTTATCCTGAAGTGAAGTCACGTGATGTTAAGTGACTGAGTTCAGGAGTCTGATGGCCTGGGGGAAGAAGCTCCTCCTGAGTCTCTCAGTTTTGGCCATCAGGCTTCGGAAGCGCTTACCAGATGGCAGCAGCGTGAAATGAGGGTTTGCAGGGTGATTAGAGTCTTTGATGATTTTAGTAGCTCTACCTTTGCAGCGTTTGGTGTAGACGTCCTGCAGAGACGGGAGAGCTGACCCTGAGATACGCTCGGATAAGCGCACGACTCTTTGCAGGGCTTTGCGGTCATGACTGGTGCTGTTCCCATACCGCGCTGTGATGCACTGAGTTAATACACTTTCTATCGCCCCTAAATAGAAAGTTTTCAGGATAGCTGGTGAAACCCTGAATTTCCTCAGCTGGCGCAGGTGGTACAGTCTTTGCCTGGCTTTTTTCACCTGTGTCTGAATGTGAGCAGTCCACGTCAGGTCCTCGGAGATGTTTACACCCAGGTACTTGAAGCTGCTCACTCTCTCTACTGGTGACCCACTGATCATGAGGGGGGAGTATGTCCGTTGCTGTCTCTTCCTGAAGTCCACAATCATTTCTTTGGTCTTGCCAACATTCAGAGAGAGACAGTTGTCCTGGCACCATGATGTTAGATGTTCCACCTCGTCCAAGTATGCCATCTCATTGTTGTTGGAAATGAGGCCCAGGACAACAGTATCATCAGCAAATTTGATGATAGAGGTGGAGCTGTGTGTGGACAAACAGTCATGCGTGTAGAGAGAGTAGAGCAGGGGACTCAGGACACAGCCCTGTGGAGCTCCCACACTCAGGGTGATGGAGGAGGAGGTGGACTGGCCTATTCTCACCACCTGAGGCCTGCCAGTGAGGAAGCCTTCAATCCAGTGGCAGAGAGAAGAATTCAGGCTGAGATCCAGGAGTTTGGCGGTTAGCTTAATGGGAACTATGGTGTTAAAGGCTGAGCTATAGTCAATAAATAGCAGCCTTACATAGTTCCCACTTTTGCTGTTGATGTGAGTGAGGGAGGAGTGGAGGACATGAGAGATGGCATCTTCAGTCGATCTATTGGGACGATAGGCAAACTGAAGAGGGTCCAAAGTGTCAGGAATGAAGGCGCAAATGGTGTTTTTAATGAGTCTCTCAAAGACCTTCATGACTATAGACATGAGAGCCACTGGATGATAGTCATTTAGGCAAGAGGGTTTACTGTTCTTAGGGACAGGGATGATGGTGGATTTTTTGAAGGAGGTGGGGACCACAGATGTAGCGAGGGACTCATTAAAGATAGATATGTATGTATGTATGTGTATGTTTTTACTGCTACAGAACAACATCTACCTAGAGCAGAATTATTAGCCAGAGAAGGAAAATGTATGCAAAAAATCTTTTTTTAACCATCTACTACACTACTGTCCAAAAGTTCGATTTTTTTAAAAGTCTACAGTAAAAACTGTAATATTGGGAAATATTATTACCAATTAAAATTACTGTTTCCTATTTTAATGTTTTAAAGACCCCCTGTGGTGAAAATCAAGTTTTTAATGTTGTTTGTGATAATATGCTTTAAGACAAACCATGTGCAAATTCATCAGAAACACCATTGCGGAGTATTTTCTCCTTAAAATTGCAGTCTCAAAAACATGGTTTTAAATCGTTGGTGTTTCTTACGTCACAAACTACCTTGTAACCAGTCATGTTAACGTGCAGGTGGGCTTTAGCATATCATCATTACTATGCTCTGAAGCGGGGAAGTCTCAAGAGGGTTGTCCCAGTGTTTCTGTTGATATGAAAAATCGGGTACATTTAGCGATACAGCGGGTGAATTATGTATATTACGATGTTATGATGAACTATATGTCTTTCTTCACTGACGTTCTAAGTTGTTCAAAGTGTTTCTAAGGATACTGATTGTTAGAAGTCAGCTGTCTGACTCTGAGGGAGCATGGTTTGTGTAACATTAGCAACACATTATTAGTCAAGCAAAAGGCTAATCATATTAATTACTGTAATGTGTCCGACGTTGTAGAGAGCGATACATAAAACGCATTACCATTCTGATACATCGTCATTGATTTGTAGGCGAGCCTGTATTGAGTGAGTGGAGGCAGTGCTCATTTGCATATTCAATAATCCACGTACAGGCCTACTAATGAAGGATAGTTCATTCATTAGTAGAATTTTTTTCTATTCATTATATCTTTATAGAAAAAGTCCTTCTTCAGATGCTCTGTTGACTGAGCGGCTCCAGGACATTACACACTTCAGTTTTAAGTCACTCTGTTGACTTTTGTTGTAGGTTTTGTGTATTCCTGTAAGAGGATGAATCATCTTCCATGTCCCAGATCTCCTGGCTGCACCACCAGGATTTCTCTACTTTGCTTTCAATTTAGTTCTCTATCCATTTTCCTTTCGCTTTTTATGAGTTTTCCATGCCGCAAAGAATCGTGCCTCAAGCGTGATGCTTCTTCACAGTAGGGATGCTGTGCTCGTGATGTGCTGTGTTTGGTTTGTTCCAATATAGCACTTTGTATTAGGGCCTGACAGTTGGAATCTGGTCTAACTACAGAATCCTCTTCCAAATTCTGAGTCTCTTCTACATGCCTTTGGGCAAAACTCCTGCTGAGATGTGGTGGTGGTGGTGGTGGTGTGTGTGTGTGTGTGTGTGTGTGTGTGTGTGTGTGTGTGTGTGTGTGTGTGTGTGTGTGTGTGTGTGTATGTGTGTTTCTCTCTCTCAATTAAGTCGTTTTGGTTGCACCCATATGCACCAGGCAGATTTCTGAACTGCTAGTTGTCTCACAGAGGACTGTAACTCTGTTAGTGCTGTTGTGTTAGTGCTTCTCTTAATGACCTCTGCTTCTGTTGTTCCTCTCTCCCAGACACTCAGTTTTGGAGAACAGCCAGTTCTGGACAGATTCGTAGTTGTTCCTCATGTCCAAACCATTTTAATGATGGCTGTCTTTCTGCTCAGAGGTACATTCAATTCTTTAGATTGCCTTCTGCTGGCTGGTATTTTTCAAGAACCTCGCTTCATAATTACTTTTAGTGTCCTTTGGTGTTTCTTTGGAAATACAATATACCCATACAATTTCAAACACCCTCAAATGGATTCCTGTCAAGTCATTGTGTATCTTGGCAAAGGGTAATTATTCTAATTAACTTGTATATAAGTCAAAGGGGTGTATACTAAATTATTTTCTTTTTAATTAATTTAAAAATTGCTTAATATAAAAGCTTTTTTAAAATTATTATTATTATAGTGCAGTGGTTCCAGCTATTGTTTACAATGGATGTCAATTAGTAACCCAACAGAGAGCCAAAATAGTTTTCTCGTAAACCAAAATGTTATTAAAATCAAGTAATTGAAAAATTAGCCAGTACTGTAGAAAACAGCCTCATCCATGTTTATTCACATATTTCAAACCATATTTAATGTACTCTGGCGACATCATAGTTTCTTTTACCTTGCATAGCTTTAGGATGAGGGAATGCATGCAACCTCTTTTTACCTATAGTAACAGATTAATTTACACTAAAAAATAGTTTTATTGTACGCACAGCCATTTTACAATCTATGCATGATTAGATGGTTAGTGGATTAGTCTATGACCCGATCAGAACAGATTTGCGACCAATTTGTGGAACCGCTTTCAGAACCGCTTTTATAGTGATCTTTGTGTTTTGTGTTGAGAGCCAAAAATATTATACTTAATAATTGTGAGCTAAAGTTTAAAATAAGAAATAAAATCATTCTGTAAAGTCACAGTTATGATATATACATTGTGAGAGAAAGTCAAGGCTGGAAAGACTACTGTTCAAAACGTTAAATTGAAAACTTAGAAAGAAATGAATGCTTTTATTCAGGGCGCTTTCAACTGATCAAAAGTAACAGTAAAGACATTTCATAACGTTACACAAAAAGGTCTATTTTAAATAAATGCTGTCCTTTTGAACTTTCTATTTATCAGAGAATTCTGAAAAATAAAATGCTTCACAGTTTCCACAAAAAAATATTAAGTTGCACAACATTTATAATATTAATTAATATGTATGGAGCATGGAGTATGGAGAATGATTTCTGAAGGATCATGTGACACTGAAGACTGGAGTAATGATGCTGAAAATTCAGCTTTGCATCACAGGAATAAATTGCATTTTAGATACAGTTATTTTAATGGTAATAATATTTGACAATATTACTGTTTTTTTTTTTTTATCAAATAAATGCAGCCTTGTTGAGCACAGGAGACTTCTTTCAAAAAAAAAAAAAAAAAATGTACCTGACTAATAATTAAAAAAATAATATTTTTTATAGTTAAATATAAAAATAAAAGCCACAATGTGAGATACACGGTTGCAATTAACTTTTTTTCTTTAATAGTCTGAGGAGAAACAGGCTTTCTTCCATTTAACACAACACTGCTCCATCATGTAAATGTGGAAAAGTTTATATGGGGAATGAATTCTTTTCACAGACTCTCATGCCAAAACAACACACACTTACCTAGACCTATACACTACACTATACTATACACTTCCCTAAAATGCTTGCACTAGCTGAGAACAGGCTTTTGAAAAAAAAAAAAAAAACCTTAGCATTTTCAATCTCTCTGCTGCCGCTGCTGGCATGATGTCAGTCTGATGGAGTCATGCTGTTCAGAGCTTTGAGATGAAGCTGATTCACATTGAGAGATTTCTCATGAAGGGCAAACAGAGAGAGACGCCCCACCAGCGTACACCCCTTTAAATGCACAGCACTATGTTTTAAACAAATACAAATTAAAAGAAGGATAGCACTGAAAGGTGCTCTGAGCAAATATTTACTCTCCAGTAAACAAATATGAGATTCAGCTCTGGCATCTCTTCACCTCTGCCCCGAGTGTAGTTCAGCTCCGAGGCAGAGCAGCTGACCCCGACCACTAAAGAATAAAATATTTGACTAGCAGCTAATGCATTTTTGCCATATCTCTGTAAGCAACTCACGTGTGAATATGCAGTTTATTGTTTTACTCTTTCCAGTGGCTGATGGGCATGGTTATATATCACTGCTAAAATTATGCAAAAACTGTGAATGGGCACATGTTCCATTTATTATCTCTGTCGTAGATTCATTTTTCCGAAACAATGCCCTTTCAAATGGCGGGTAGGTTTTTTTTTTTTTTTTTAAATAGGATTTTTTACAACACGTGTATTTTACACATGGGTGAAGCAAATATCAATAGTGGGACTGAAAGCACAAGTCGCAGAAGACAAATGAAAGCTGGTGGTTTATAAAACTACACATGCCTCCGAGCACCACCATCCAAGCGCAGAGTGAAAAACAGTCTGCCAAGGGAGGCCTGTATAAAACCGCCAATGTTTTATTAAAATGCCGTGCAACTACAAAAGGGGAGAGCTGGTGTTGTTTTTAGATGAATAAGAATGGCATGAAAGGGGGTAAAGAGAGAAGGGACTGAAGAAGAGGGAGGGAGGAGAAGGAGAGGGGAAGAAAGGAGAGGGATGGGGAAGAGAGAGAGAGAATCTATCCACATCAGTATGCGTTTCCTCAAAGGCCGTCAGCGGGCTGTCACATTCAGAGGGGGCTGAAGCTTCAGACAGTGGAACTGATCTGGGGCATGAAATCATATTCTGACTCTCCTAAAGGACCTTAAGAGAAGCCGGTCGTCCAAACGAAAAAATACAATTCTGGGTGCTCTGTTTGTGCACTAGATTCAGCAGTGATTTTACACTAGGTTTTACACCAAACTTAAGAGAAACATCTGAGAGAGATGGCAGTTGAGAGAGTGAGAGCGAGAACGTTATACTATAGTATAGTGTGGACCTATGAACAGCATACCCATATGCACATGTTGTTTTTGAATATTGATTTAAAAAAAAATAATAATCTTTTAAAAAACATTTTTACTGACCCCAAACTTTTCAACAGTAGTATACATGGTTTACAAAACTTTAAAATTAAATTAAAATGTTTTAATAATAAAAAATAAAAAATAAAAAAAATTGACAGCTATAGTGAGCACCTTACATCTCCACTGTATAAAAGAGTGGCTTTGACAACTTTCGTTCTCCACTGGAAAACAATTCATTTAAGTTTATCAAATCAAAATCAAATCAAATCTGGACTGGCCTGACAAAGTTTAGACAGCATTTTTAGACAAATACTTTTTTTATTATTATTATTATATATATATATTTTTTTATCTAGAGTAGTTGTGCACCTTACAAATTATACAAACTCTTATAATTATGTTACAATTTGAAATCCACTTTTGGTCCAAAAGTTCAAAGCGCATGATTTGTATGTGCTTGTGGAATATTTTAATTTCAAAACCATGAGCATTAATAGATATTCAATCCTCCCTTTGCTGCTTTAATAGCTTCCACTCTTCTAGCTTTCCACTAGATCAAGGCTGTGTGGATTTGCTCCCTTTTAGACACGAGCATAAGTGAGGTCAAGTGCTTCAAATTCATCTCGAAAGGTGTTTGGTGTGGTTCAGGTCTGTGCAGAACAGTCAAGTTCTTTCAAACACCAGCCTCTGTAAACCATTTCTTACAGACTCCACCATGTTGAAATTCACCTTGTAAATCTCTGTCTTGAGATTGCGTCTGTCTGTAATAGGTGCAGCTGAAATAGTCACGTCTATCTTGTTGATCAGTGCGTGATCAGTGTGTGAGCGATTCCCTGTCCTCTTTTCAATCTCTTCCTCTCCACCATCCTCCAGTCTTCACAACAGAGCTCATCTCGTCTCCAGAAGAGGCTGGCGTGTGTGTGGAACATTCGGACCTGGCTGCTCTTCACACAGCTGTCTCATGCTTAAGCGTAATCACCAGCGTCTAGGCTTCAACATGACAGACCTAGACAGACAGCCTTGTGGCCTGAGTAATTTTGCCGTAAAAGTCACGAAGAAGTGTTTCAGACAAACACAATTACACGACGAGATTGTCTGCCCACATGCATGAATAACCAGGAGATGAGAGCTTGAACCGGTAGAACCAAATTAAGCCGCTCTCGGTTATGCTGTTCTGGATGCATTCAAGCACATAAGTATTATCTACTCTTCTTCTAAAAATACACAGCCACTGAACCCTGTTGAATACCTGTCTTCATGGACAGAGCAATCTGTTTTCCGTACTGCCACACTGATCAAAGCGGCCCACTCACGCCGAATAAATGCGACGGGCTCAAATTGTCCAATGTTAACAGTATCAAACACACTCGCTCTGCTTATACCATTCACACCTCAAACAACCTCTGTCTAATCCCTTTATCCTCTCATAATGAGAGAAATGAGCTCGGGCTGCAATAACGGCCTCATAACTTCATGAAGGTGAGCGCGAGAATGTGTGGGTGCTGAAGCACACGAGGTATTGAATAAAGAACAGCGGCACTAATCACGTTCCAAGCCCCAGATTGGGTTGCTCATTATCTTGCTAATTTATGAAGTTTCCCTCCCTTTTGGGCTCAATTTCAAGCTCAAGATGTTTTCTTTGGAAATAATAAGGTAATTAAATATATATGAAATAATGGTAATTAATTTTGCAGTGTATTCCTGAAGTCTATTTATTGGAAGAATGTGGATTCAGTGGGAATGCATCTCATTGAAATGTATCTGCAGTTTCCCAGTGGACTTGAATGGAAAATAACAGCACATAAAAGCATATCTCAACAAAACATAATGCATATCTCAACTGAAATGATTATTTATGGGTATGACACTGTTTACCACACATTTTGTCTTTAAAATCCCATGATATTCAGCTCTAATGAGTGCTATAACCGCTGTGGGCACAAATAAAAAGGATTAAAAGAATGGAAATAATATGAATATAAGAGTCTAAACATTTGCGAATATGGACGCAGGGGTTCTTATTTGTGAGTGTCCGGTTTAATTACTCCACAAAAGAGATCATGCATCTTGGCCGTAAACCATAATTTCCATGTATTATTAACAAGCTAATAATCATGCATCAGAGAAACACTAACATCGTTCTGGCTGTGATTTAGGTAGGGCTAATCTCAACATTCTACTTGCAGGGCATACAAAATACTACTCACAGTGGGCCTTTTAATCTCTCATTACAAATATTCACATGGCCTGGGGGAAGAACTCTGAACTGATGTGTTAATTCAAACGCACTAATTTCACAACTGCTTAATTCCCATTATCTCTTGCTTTTTGCACAGCGCACATTTAGTTGGGGAATTGACTTGGATTTCTTGGTCATTTCCTGGTGTGATGAGTTTTTCCCCTCGCTGTGGAAATATGCTCCAATTCTTTGCAAATTATTCCAGGTTCGTAGGTTTATTTTGAACTCTGCTCTTGATTGCATACAACTCGAAGTGTCAGTCTCGTTTATATTTACCTTTTCTTGCATTGTGAGCATTTTGTATTGTAGGGTAGTCCAGGGAGTGATGTAACATGCGGTGAGCTACCAGGGTGAAACCACCATCACACACTATACTTTCAAAAGTTTGGGGTCGTAAGATTGTTCATGTTTCACGTTTTTGAAAGAAGTCACTTATGCATTGCTACAGTTATTTGATTAAAAATACAGAAAACGGTAATACTGTGAAATATTAAAATAACAGTTTTCTATTTGAATATATATTTTAAAATGTAATTTATTCCTGTGATGGTAAAGCTACATGTTCAGCATCATTACTCCAGTCTGCAGTGTCACATGATCCTTCAGAAATCATTCTGAGATGCTGAAAATCTGCATTTATTTGAAATCAGTATTTTTTGTAACAATGTAAAAGTCACTTTTAATTAAAGATACACTGTAACTTTTTTTGTTCAAAATTAAATAAACATGACAATACTGACATTACACATACATACTGAAAATGTGAATTCTGAAGCAGTTATGTTTATTTTGAAAAAAATCAAAGTATTTACATTACTCATAAATTGAAAAAAACCCATTGGAAAATTTTGAGGGAACAAATTCTGAATTCATTTTCCGGGTTTTGAAGTCATTCCTGCCCCACTCTATACATCAACAATCCTTTCAAAATGGGTTTTTGTCTTACCCTGATTCACTATGCTAAGCCTATAAGCATTTAGACCTTACGGGATGGTTTCCTCTGGAAATTGCGTATATCTCACTCGCCCGTGCATGTCTTGTCATATCTGTAAATAGACAGAAGTTGCTCTGGCATGTGTATGGTGTGGAAGTGGCATAGGTTAGTCTCAACGAGTGAGAATGGTTCACAGGGAGTAGCTAAATCTCCAACCTCTGGGGAATCACCAGTTTTATAAAAACGCAGAGGAGAGTCTGAATGTGACAGAGTGTGCAATAAAACAAGAATCAAGATTGGCTGGCTTTTCAGAGTTGGCAAGAACTGAGGGATTTTAAGTGTTGTAAAGGCATCGCAGAAATGGCGCTTTTATTAATCAACAGGTGAGTAAGGTATTTTATTGAACAGATAAATTGCCATATGCAGCTCTCTAACAGAGTTCATTTTAAAGCATCTGTTGTGAAGGGACACATGGTTGTAGCCTAGAAGTGAATGTTTCATGAGCAGTAGGATAATCTCTCTCTATTTCTCTCTCTCGCTCTCTCTATTACGAGAAAGAATCATAGTCATCCACACAGTCACGCACGAAGCACAAACAAAACATGCAGGTTTTTTTGTTTTTGTACTGCTAGGCCAAAAGTTACATAGTGTACTATCCTTGCTGAATAAAAATATTATTATTATTATATATATATATTTTTTTTTAAATCTTACTGATCCCAAACTTTTGAATGGTAGTGTACATGAATACATCCTCCTTAAACCTTAGACTGTAGTAGATTGTAAAATAAATATAAATATATGGGACTTCAAGGCCATTTATCAGATCTTCTCTATATACGTTTATTTCAAATCATTGCTTTTGCATATTGACATGGAACTATATGTGCCATTGCAATCATCCCCTGACAGTACCATATCTATTGTTGGGGATAACAAACATTTTGAAGTAAATTTACAATGATATATCAATGTGTAATATTCAAAATGATGCCCCATGTTTTATTGTTTCAGACCAAGTAGTGGGGTAGGTTGTAGCAGCACTCTTTGTACTTTGCACTAATTTATACAGTTTATGGATGAGTTCATAGTATCTAAACCGCTTTAATATGCAGCAAAAAACTATGAAAATATTACACTCACCTAAACGATTATTAGGAACACCTGTTCAATTTCTCATTAATGCAATTATCTAATCAACCAGTCACACGGCAGTTGCTTCAATGCATTTAGGGGTGTGGTCCTGGTCAAGCCAATCTCCTGAACTCCAAACTGAATGTCAGAATGGGAAAGAAAGGTGATTTAAGCAATTTTGAGCGTGGCATGGTTGTTGGTGCCAGACGGGCCGGTCTCAGTATTTCACAATCTGCTCAGTTACTGGGATTTTCACGCACAACCATTTCTAGGGTTTACAAAGAATGGTGTGAAAAGGAAAAACATCCAGTATCACGGCAGTCCTGTGGGCGAAAATGCCTTGTTGATGCTAGAGGTCAGAGGAGAATGGGCCGACTGATTCAAGCTGATAGAAGAGCAACTTTGACTGAAATAACCACTCGTTACAACCGAGGTATGCAGCAAAGCATTTGTGAAGCCACAACACGCACAACCTTGAGGCGGATGGGCTACAACAGCAGAAGACCCCACCGGGTACCACTCCTCTCCACTACAAATAGGAAAAAGAGGCCACGATTTGCACAAGCTCGACAAAATTGGACAGGTGAAGACTGGAAAAATGTTGCCTGGTCTGATGAGTCTCGATTTCTGTTGAGACATTCAGAAGGTAGAGTCAGAATTTGGCGTAAACAGAATGAGAACATGGATCCATCATGCCTTGTTACCACTGTGCAGGCTGGTGGTGGTGGTGTAATGGTGTGGGGGATGTTTTCTTGGCACACTTTAG
The DNA here is from genome assembly GCA_018749465.1 of Paracanthobrama guichenoti. Lineage (NCBI taxonomy): Eukaryota > Metazoa > Chordata > Actinopteri > Cypriniformes > Gobionidae > Paracanthobrama > Paracanthobrama guichenoti. Next base: position 12,462,150 of record CM031965.1, read on the forward strand.
GCCCCTTAGTGCCAACTGGGCATTGTTTAAATGCCACGGCCTACCTGAGCATTGTTTCTGACCATGTCCATCCCTTTATGACCACCATGTACCCATTCTCTGATGGCTACTTCCAAAGCTTGAATCATTTCAAATTGGTTTCTTGAACATGGCAATGAGTTCACTGTACTAAAATGGCTCCCACAGTCACCAGATCTCAACCCAATAGAGCATCTTTGGGATGTGGTGGAACGGGAGCTTCATGCCCTGGATGTGCATCCCATAAAATCTCCATCAACTGCAAGATGCTATCCTATCAACATGGGCCAACATTTCTAAAGAATGCTTTCAGCACCTTGAGAAACAATGCCACGTAGAATTAAGGCAGTTCTGAAGGCGAAAAGGGGTCAAACACAGTATTAGTATGGTGTTCCTAATAATCCTTTAGGTGCGTGTATATTAAAGTTTGAGACACAGCTCAAAAATACACTGAGCTACAGACGTTCAAATAAGATGTTCACTCCTGGTCTCATATGTTTAAATAGACAGCAGGCACCTTTATGGGAATCCCAGTTTGATTTTAATTTGCATGTGCTACAAAGCGGTTATTGATTTCATGTATATTCTGTTTATTAATGTCAGAAACGTTGCACTTGTCTACTATTGGCACTTTGAGTAATCATTAAAGGTTCAACATCAACTTGTGTGACTTGCCCTCAGAATCCCTGTAGTGTTTAATGCTTAGTGTATCTATGATTGGGACAATTTACTCCCTTCCGAACATTATGCAATTATGCTGTACTGTCACTCCACAGCTGGATCATGTTAATGGCACACTGATGTTCTGGCCATGCTGTAGAATTAATTACCTCACACTGAATTTATGAAAGTGGTGTCCAGACGGGAGAAAAGTCCTGTCCTTGCTGAAGTGAGTCATTATGTGTGTAAATGAGTTCAGAATTGCCCTCAAACGCACAAGTACTAAAGCACTCTCTCTGGCTCTCTCTATTGATCTGAAGGGCCCTCAGTGTGTTCAGATGTAGCATGGAGGACATCACTCTTAAGCACACATCTCTGAAGAAGGAGTGAAATGGTCTGCACTTTAAATACTTCTACAACTGCTTTTCGCTTGCGCGACTGTAAGAATGTGGACAAGCAAAGAGAAGAAAAATACCATTACAAATTTTGCCAAGATTAAAATGTATATATTATAATTAATTATAGTGCATTGTTTCCTCCCAAGCTGTCCTCTCTCTCATATGTAACATTTCAAGTTTGATTCTTGAACCGTTCATTTGAACACTCCATGTGAAAAAGATTCACACACAAAAAACGCATCTTTTTTAGTTAAATGGGTAAATAGCATTACTTTTTTTTTAAACTAATATACTTTGTTTTGTTGCAGCCCATCAAAATGTACTATACAGTGTTTGAACAAGCATTTTTACCTTTCAGAGTGTCCCACTTGTAGTCACTGATCATACTCACATGATACCTTCCAAACACTGCAAACCATTGGAAACTTGAGCTGCTTTACGCTACAAGTGATGTTGAACGTCTTAAAATTCATTGCGAGAGATTTTGCTGCTTCTCAATGTGGTTTTTATTTTCCTGCCTGCACGAGGGTTTTTGATTGATTACTTCTCTGCATGGCTGATGGCTTTAACTCTCGCATGCAAAGCAGTTAAATTGCCTTGCCACCTCTACTGCTCCAGGTAGGAAGAGGAATCGTGAGAGAGAGTAGGTGCGAAAGAGGAAGTGAAAACAAGCAAAGGAAAGAGACATACAGAGAGATGCCATGTTTATTATTGCACGGGGATCCTCTTATTGGGTCTTTGTGGCTGTGAGCGACATGAGAGGACAAAGTGTGGTGTTATTAATTAAGCTGTAGGCGACCGAAATCCATTTTTCTCAACCACCGCCTGTACACTTTCAATTACTCCTGCTGTTTAAACAATTACACACAAACACATTCTTGATACACCCTCTGAATTATTCATCAACTGCAAAAGTGAAATTTTGACTCAAACTCAAACTAATAACTCTAGATACGCTTCTGTTTGTGCGATCAGTGTTGGAATGTGACTGAAAGTAGCAACTACTTAAAGGGTTAGTACACCCAAAAATGAAGATTTGCTAATTTACTCACCCTCAGGCCAACCACGATGTAGGTGACCTTTTTCTTAAATGGAACAGTAAAGAAGATTTTTAGCTGAAACTGTGGATTCATATAATGCAAGTCAGTGGCTACCATCACTGAGAGTGAGAGAAAAAAAAAAAAAAAAAAAAAACATATATGCAAGGGAGAACAAGATGTGGTATATATTAGGGCTGTCAAAAAATATCAGAAATATTGGAGTGACTATTTACACCAAGTGCAAATAGCGTGCCTTGTTGGCAAGTGGCATTGTGCCTAACAATGCTTGGTTGGGCCAAACAAGATTAAAAAATGATGCGCATAATTCAACTTCTTCAGTGGTGTTGTCAGTAAAGCGTAAGGCTCAAGGATGTAGGTTTTGACGCGATCGACCCGGGTTTGAATCCACCTTTTGCTGAGCTCGCTCTTCTCCCTTTTCCCATCACCTATCACATCGGAAAGGCGTTTACTTTCAATAAAAGGGAAGAAAATGTTCTAAAAGTGTAAATAAAGTGCCTAATGAAATGTTTAATAATAATACAAGTATTTATTGTGTAGGAGTAGATGTAGGGAGGGCTTTTACTGTGGCATCCATTTAATCATTTTAATAAATATAATCATTTACACTGTTATTATTGCATCCTGTTCATTTACAACAAAACTGAGGTGTAAAGTACAGTACTGTGCAAAAGTCTTAGGCTCGCTAGTATTTTTACACACAAAAAGTAGTTTTAAGCCAGTTATTTATATCTTTTGCTGTAGTGTGTCAGTAGGAAATATCAATTATTTATAAATTAATTACCATTAATTGTAATAATCCAGTGAGATTTTTGTATGCATAAAGAGTCTGACAATAGTCTCTATGCTCCACATGGAGATCTGATCTCATCTTCATTGAGTCTGTCTGTGATTACATCTACTAAATCCAGAAGAACTGTGGAAACGTCTCCAAGACACTTGAAGAAACCTTCCTGCAAAACTACATGAATAGATGTAGGAATAGATGCAGGTGACAAAAGCCGTTTTAAACGCAAAGGGTGCTCACCCCAAATATCGATTTGATTTAGTTAATAGAAGTTAATTCATAAATAAAAGCTATTTATGTTATTATTTTCACAGCATTCTCACTTTAAAGCATTCTGAAAGTGCCTAAACTTTTCACAGTACTGTAGATTTGCAGGAAGGTTTCCTCAAGTGTCTGGGAGATGTTGCCTCAGTTTTTCTGGATTTAGTCTGTCTCAGTTTTTTCTGTTTCTTCATGTAATCACAGACAGACTCGATGATGGTGAGATCAGATCATACCGGCTGCTGTCAGACTTCTTGTGCATACATTTAAAAAAAAAAAAAGAATCTCACTGGATTATTACAATTAATTGCAAAATGAATGTTTGGAAATGTAAACTGATATTTCCTACTGACACACTACAGTAAAAGATATAAATAACTGGCTTAAAAACATTTTTCATGTGAAAATACCAACGTGCCTAAGACTTTTGCACAGTACTGTATATCTGTCAAAATAAAGTATAAATAGCATCTAATTACTATTTACACATTGCAAAAAACTGCTACTTTTACATGGTGTAAATAGAATATATCACTATTTGCACTGTGTAAATAGCAATTATGGCTATAAAAATATGCTGTTTTCACTTTTTCACTAGAATCTAGTTATCTTTCACGCTTGAATGGACAAAAACACACAAAAGTATGCTAAAATGTCCGGTTTGTTGAGTATCCTTCTAAGCACCGTCTTAAATGAGCTAAAAAGTGTTCAATGAACGCAAAGAGTTGTGAGGACATTAGATGCGTGTCAGATCCGTGTCATGTGCTTCAGATCTTAAAGTGACAGCAGCCTAATAAACCCGCTGTAGTGATGTCTGTCATTAATGTTTTTTAAAAATATACTGTCTTAATGTTGTTTCTACATTAATTTGGAGATTAAATGTGAAATTACAATATAAATTTATATTAAAAACGTTTAATGTTAGGTGTGACTAAATTTTAATTACAGAAAAAATGTGTGATTTAATTGGTTAATTTTTTTATTTTTATTGATTGACAGCACTAGTATAAATAATGTACCCTTTTCACAAATGTAGTTTTTAACGTAGAAGCAAAACACTAGTGGGGTAAACTTCTATAGTGGTGAATGTGAGATAACAGTAATACATGCCCTTCTAGCCTGGATGCCAGCCGAGTTTAGCCCCGCCCACAACATTTGAGCTCGGGCAGTTCGGTCTGGACTTGATCCGTTGTGGAGCAACAATGCCCAAACAGGAGCTGTTCAGACCAATCAAATTGTTGCTTTATACGATGATTGACAGATGATCAACAGTAACGTAATCACCAACGTCACCAAAGAGCGCTTGGGTTGAATTCGTTCTAATCCTAAACAGAGAACTTGTTCGTATATGCATTCACCTTTACTATTTCTCTCAAAAATGATGATCGTTTTGGTAAGTACTCTGTGTATTCGGGACTGCATGCATTGCATATGGGGCTGTCCTGGCCTGGATCAGACACTGATGACGGAACTAACGACTCGAACCCGAAGACAGGAGAGGTGTGACGTTACTAATCTTTCCAGGGAACAGACGTGATTAAATGTGAAGTGACAAAAGAAAGAACAACTCGGATTTGGAGGTTAACTAACAGACTGCATAGCCTGAAGACCCAGCTAAGCAATTAATTAATCATTTTATTCTTAAAGTTTGGCCTTGGCTGCATTAATATCATTTATTTTTTATTCCAAATGTGATCAACGTTTGCAGAAGTACTAGATGTGTTGGGGAAGTTAACATGTGACATTTTAATTATATTCTGCTGAAATGAACGAAATTACATGAAAAAAGATTTGTTCATTTTGCTGAACGAGATTCAAAGATCCGAGTCCGTAAAATGATCTGAACTTCCCACTACTATGCGTCGCTCAACATACGTCACTTACTCCGTTGCTCTGATTGGTATTTTCTTTCCTGGTTTGGTTGAAACACGCCCCATAATCACAGCCCAGAGGAGCAGTATCAGACTCATAATCTGACTAGAATCGAGTATGACGACGTCAGGCTAGTGCCCTTCCTCTCTGTGGTACACAATCGTGTCATCTCACGTGTGAGTTTGCTCTCGCACATACGTCATAATGCGTTCACTGCCGCGTCAGGACAGTTTGACGAGGCTGTGAATTACAGTTAGCTAATAATGTTGTAAATAATGTTCAGTTTCGCTTCATAAGACCCCAGTGTATCGTCTGGAGCCATGGGTATTAATTTGGTTAATAAGCACTTAATACACTGTTTTTGACTCTAAGTGATGGTAGCCATTGACTTTCAGTGATGGTGTGATGTTTTTGATGGGTTTTTTACTCTCGATGACTAGCCATTGACTTGCATTTTATTGCAAAGTCATTGCATTTTATTGACTAGCCATTGACTTGCATTTTACTTGCTTGGATTGATTGCTTTGGGCTTGGATTGATTGCTCCTGTCTACCCTGTTTGCTATTGCTGCTGTGCTCGCATGTGCTCTGCTCTGCTCTTTTGGGATTTTTATTTGATATTCTCTGTTGTTTAAACTGCTAATTATAACCTACTCATCTTCATATATTGTCTAACATTGCCTACCACATTAAATCTGACATCACTAGCTTTTAATCTAAATCACTATCACATGTTAGCTTTTCGCTAGCCTGTTAGCTTGCCATCTCTGCACCCGGGTTTCCTGTTTTCTGAGTTCACTAAACAACTGTGGTGAGTTGGATTAGTAAATAGACTCCATCAAACAACTTTGGTAAGTTGGATTAATCAACAAATACGGAAAGCCATGTCTTCTTCTCCAGTCATTGTCACTTGCACCGCATGTTTCATGTTTAGTGTATCTGTCTCAGTTGGCGAGCAGGGCTTCACATGGGATAAATGTAAGGAGATAGTCAGGCTGACGGAGAAGATTTCAGAATTAGAGACACGCATCCAGACTTTATTTGAGAGTAGTGAGAATGTAACCGCTTCAGACGCTGCTTTGGATGCGACTAGCTTAGTGAACGTTGTACATTGTTCGGTTCCGGCTGTAGAGCCCGTGCAGCAGGGCACTTGGGTGACGGTCAGACGGCATAGTCACGGATCAAAAAAACACTCTTCCGTTCCGATTAGAACATCAAACAGGTTCTCCCCACTCAGTGACACACCCACTGAGAATCTTGTTAAAAGTACCCTAGTTATTGGTGATTCTATTACATGGAATGTGAAAATAGAGACACCAGCCACCATAGTCACATGTTTACCGGGAACCAGAGCGCCTGACATCAAAGCAAATTTAAAAGTGCTGGCTAAAGCTAATCGTAAATTCTCTAAGATTATTATTCACGTCGGCACTAACGATGTTCGACTTTGCCAGTCAGAGATCACCAAAATTAACATTAAAGAGGTGTGTGAACTCGCAAGTACGATGGCAGATGCAGTTTTTTTGTTCTGGTCTGCTCCCTGTTAAAAGGAGTGATGAGATACTTGGCAGACTATCATCACTCAATGGCTGGTTGTCTAAGTGGTGTCCGCAAAATAACATAGGGTTCATAGACAATTGGAAAAGCTTTTGGGGCAGACCTGACCTGTTGAAGAGGGACGGCATCCATCCTTCTTGGAGTGGTGCTGCTCTTCTCTCTAGTAATTTGGCATTTAGTCTTAAAGCTAAACCTTGACTAACTGGGGCCCAGGTCAGGAAGCAGACGGACTGGCTTACCCGACCGTCTGCTAGCTGTCTCCCGTTACAGAAGTCAGATAAATCCCAACACATAGAGATTCTTTCACCTAGATATTATCACATAGAGACTGTGTCTGTTCCCCGAATTAGTAAATACAAAAAAAACATCAAGACCATTCAACAGTAAAAAATTAATTGATGTCAAACAAATAAACAACAGATATAATACAGATGATCAAATGATAAAGCTCGGGTTGCTGAATATTCGATCCCTTTCCCCAAAAGCACTTATTGATAAGCACTCTAATCACCCTGCAAACCCCCATTTCACGCTGCTGCCATCTGGTAAGCACTTCCGAAGCCTGATGGCCAAAACTGAGAGACTCAGGAGGAGCTTCTTCCCCCAGGCCATCAGACTCCTGAACTCAGTCACTTAACATCACGTGACTTCACTTCAGGATAAACATCGATACACTGACATTGCACTGCACTTTCTGTTCTCGTTGTTACTGTGTAACAACCTGTTATAAACCTGTTTGCACATTATACTCTTATACATTTGTTAACCACATATTTATAAGTCTACAGTTTACTCACTGCACAGTTTACTTCACTTATTTTATTCCACTTCTTTATTCTTATTTTTTTACTTTTTTTCTTCTACTTGACTTGATTATTTATAATTCTACAGATATATATATATATATATATATATATATATATATATATATATATATATATATATATATATATATATATATATATATAAGTACTTTTTTTTCCTATTTCTATTATAATTTCCTCCTTGTGTTTTTAACTGTGAATTTGCACTGTCCATGGAGCGGACCTGTTTACATTTCACTGCCGGTTGTATATTCTGTATATAACTGTGTATGTGACAAATAAAACTCTTGAATCTTGAATCTTGTTAATTATATAATTACAGATAATAATCTAGATGTGCTGTGTTTGACAGAAACCTGGCTAAAACCTGACGACTACATTACTTTAAATGAGTCCACCCCACAAGATTATTGTTATAAACACGAGCCGCGTCTGATAGGTAAAGGGGGAGGGGTTTCTGTAATTTATAATAATATCTAAAGTATTACGCAGAAGTCTAGTTTCAAATATAATTCTTTTGAAGTTTTGGTGCTTTATGTAGCATTATGTAGTGTAATTGATAAATCCCGTTTGACATTTGTGCTGGCTACTGTATACAGGCCACCAGGGCACAATACAGACTTTATCAAAGAATCTGCTGACTTTCTATCCGAGTTAGTACTGGCTGCAGATAAAGTACTAATTGTTGGTGATTTTAATATCCATGTAGATAATGAAAAAGATGCATTGGGATTAGCATTTAGAGACATTCTAAACTCTATTGGAGTAAGGCAACACGTGTCAGGACCCACTCATCGCCTTAATCATACGTTAGACCTAATATTGTCACATGGAATAAATGTTGATACCGTTGAAATTCTGCAGCACAGCGACGACATCTCAGATCATTACCTAGTATCATGTATACTTAATTTAGCTAAGGCTGCAAAGCCGTCCCCTCGCTTCAAATATGGCAGAACTATCCCTGCCGCCACTACAAATGGCTTTTTAAATAATCTTCCTTATCAGTTTCATCTCCTCAGCATCCCAGATAGCCTAGAGGAACTCGATTTTGCAACAGAAACTATTGACTCTCTTTTTTCCAGCACTTTAGACACAGTTGCTCCCTGGCGCTTAAAGAAGATTAAAGAAAATAGTCCAACGCCGTGGTACAACGAGCACACCCAGGCCCTTAAAACAGCAGCCATAAAAATGGAGCGCAGCTGGAAGAAAACAAAATTAGAGGTTTTTCGTAATTTATGGAAAGAGAGCATGATCGCATACAGAAAGGCCGTAAAAACTGCTAGATCTGCTTATTTCTCGACTCTCTTAGAAGAAAACAAACACAACCCTAGGTATTTATTTGATACAGTGGCTAAGTTAACCAAAAATAAAGCTTCTACTTCTGATGGTTGTAAATAGCACAGCAGTAATGACTTTATGAACTTCTTTACGTGTAAGATCGATAATATTAGGAAGAAAATTATAACCATGCAGCCGTCTACTACAGTGTCACATGAGACAGAGCATTGTTGTGTCACTGAGAAAAAATGACATTCATTCACTGCTATAGGAGAGGAAGAATTGGCTAAACTCGTTAAATCATCTAAATCAACAACATATATGCTCGACCCTATACCGACTAGGCTATTAAAAGAGATGCTACCAGAGGTCATAGATCCTCTTCTTAATATCATTAACTCATCTTTGTTATTAGGATATGTACCGAAAACTTTTAAGTTGGCTATTATCAAACCACTTATTAAAAACCTCAACTTGATCCTACAGAATTAGTCAATTATAGGCCGATCTCAAATCTACCCTTCCTGTCAAAAATACTGGAAAAGGCAGTGTCTTCACAATTATGTTCCTTTTTAGAAAGAAATGGAGATCTGTGAGGATTTCCAGTCAGGATTTAGACCGTATCATAGTACTGAGACTGCTCTCATAAGAGTTACAAATGATTTACTCTTATCATCCGATCGTGGTTGGATCTCTCTATTAGTGTTACTCGATCTTAGCGCTGCATTCGATACTATCGACCACAACATTCTTTTGAATAGACTTGAAAATTATGTTGGCATTAGTGGAACTGCATTGGCATGTCTTAAATCATACTTATCTGACCATTATCATTTTGTAGCAGTAAATGAAGAGATGTCACACCAATCACAAGTTCAGTATGGAGTACCGCAGGGCTCAGTGCTAGGACCGTTGCTCTTCACCCTGTACATGCTACCACTGGGAGATATCATTAGGAAGCATGGCATTAGTTTTCACTGTTATGCTGACGATACTCAGCTCTATATTTCTTCACGCCCTGATGAAACTTACCAATTCACAAGATTAACGGAATGCATAGCTGATATAAAACATTGGATGTCTAGTAATTTCCTGCAACTTAATTCAGAAAAAAATGAATTTTTAATTATTGGACAAAAAAACTCTGCAAGTAGTAACCTAGAATACTGTCTAACACTCGATGGCTGCTCTGTCAAGTCCTCGTCATCAGTTAAGAACCTGGGTGTGCTCTTTGATACCAATCTTTCATTTGAAAGCCACGTTTCTAACATCTGTAAAACTGCATTCTACCATCTTAAAAATATATCTAAATTACGGCACATCCTTTTGATGCAAAATGCTGAACAGTTAATTCATGCGTTCATGACCTCAAGGCTAGATTACTGTAATGCTTTACTGGGTGGTTGCCCTGCTCGCTTAATAAACAAACTCCAGCTGGTCCAAAACGTAGCAGCTCGAGCTCTTACTAGAACAAGGAGGTATGACCATATTAGCCCGGTTCTGTCAACACTGCACTGGCTCCCTATTAAACATCGTATAAATTTTAAAATCTTGCTTATTACTTACAAAGCACTAAATGGTTTAGCTCCCCAGTACTTGAGCGAACTCTTAACGCATTATACTCCATCACGTCTATTGCGGTCTCAAAACTCTGGCCAGTTGATAATACCTAGAATATCAAAATCAACTGCAGGCGGTCGATCCTTTTCCTATTTAGCGCCTAAACTCTGGAACACTCTTCCTACCATTGTTCGGGAAGCAGACACACTCTGTCTTTAAATCTAGACTAAAAACGCATCTCTTTACTATGGCTTACACATAAAACATTATCAATTTCTATTATTCAAATCAGTAAATGATTGTTAGGCTGCATTAACTAGGTCAGCTGGAACCGGGAACACTTCCCATAACACCTGATGTACTCGTTACATCATAAGAAGAATGGCATCTACGCTAATGTTAGTCTCTCTGTTTATCCCGAGGTTTACTGCAGTCAGCCGGATCCGGGCCGTATCCAGATCAGATGGTGGACCAGCGCCTGGACATGACCAACGCATCCCTGAAATGTCTGCAGAGAACATGTCAAATAAACTCCCCCCGTAAATGCTGCATCGACATCGACATCCTCATTAAACCCGTCTTCGGCTCCAATCTTTCGAATAATCTTACAAATATCTATTTGCCTAATATGAATTAAGACCTGCTATGTTGCCAGAATTATAATCATACACTGTTTGTTCGTCGGCCAGAGGAGAACTGGCACCCCGACTGAGCCTGGTTTCTCCCAAGGTTTTTTTCTCCATTCTGACCCTGAAGGAGTTTTGGTTCCTTGCCACCGTTGCCTCTGGCTTTTGGCTTGCTCAGTTGGGGACACCTAAATTTCATCTATATTACCGATCTGCCCGCATTGACACTATATGATACTTGAAATTAGCTGGATAACATCACCGTTTCATCAGAACGGCTGTACAAATTCTGTTGCATTATTTTCCTGTTAACAATGTGAAGCTGCTTTGAAACAATTGGACTTGTTAAAAGCTCTATATAAATAAAGGTGATTTTGATTTGATGAAGTACCAAAGTTATTATCATGGTTTTAGCTAAACCAGGGACAGATTATGACTTGCAAAGGCCCTGGGGCCAATTATCTCCAAAGGCCCCCCAACTTAGTTTAGATTTTTTTAATAAAAATAAATATAGCCTATATGCGTTAGTGAAGAGTGGCAGTGATCGGTAAAAAAATAAACCTGTTTTGCTGAATATAATCACGACAGCAAATGTTACATTGATTTGATAGTTCGATAAACAAGTATTTAATATTATGTTACTTACATTTCATAGACACTATTGACTGTTCTTGTTCCAGTTCAGTGACGAAAATAGTTCCCATTCAGTCGGTCACTCTCGACGCCACGTCGGAGTACCGACGAATAGGAATCTCGCTCGCGAGAGCCAATCTACTTCGAGTGTAACTAAAACGAGCCAATGCACATTGGCATGCAATGATTGCACCAGGTGCTCATGCCACGCTGTGCGGGTATAAATGAGACACAGGTGATTGCATCAAATTAGCATTTTGCTTCGGAGCCGAGTGGTAGATGGTTACTACAGATATCAATCCTTACTTCGCAGTCCTGACTGAAGACGGAAGCCGCCTTCGAAGCGATCTCTTCATTCGGTTGTGTGACGTGGCACAGCAGCGGGTCGTGTGGTTTTCCGATCATCTCTCTTTGTTGTTTGAACAGAACGATCACAAAGGCTGTTCTCACAGCCGGTTCGGTGCGCTAGGTGGAGAGCGCTAAAAAGCCGCTCCCACGGCTGGTAAGAGCGCCGTGTGAGAGAGCGCGCGCGTCAGGCTGCACTACCCCTGACTGTGTCGCGCGACCCCTCCCCTGCGTGCTTCAGCACCAAGGAGAGCGTCCTTCTGAAAGAGCTTACACAGATAGAGCTTGCGTCTTTTTCAAGATGACATTCTATCTGTGTGTTTCTGGATGCGGTGGTTTCCTGTCACCGAGGGATGGTCATCAGCGCTGTATCTCGTGTTTGGGCGTTCAGCACGCTGAGGCAGCGCTGGTGGATGAATCATGTTCTCACTGCGGAACATGACCATCTCGGAGTTGCGATCGCGGCTCCGTCTCGCAAGGGCGGAGCCTCTGTGCCTCTGCCGCGATCTAACTCTCCTCAGAGAGTTACTTCAGGCAGTAGGCCGGCTGATTTGAGGGTTACGGTGAGTGTGTTTCCCCAGGAACCAACCCCCGGGGAACCCTCATCCCTCTCGCACTCCGCAGCCAGTAGAGCTGCCATTGGAACACGGTGGGCCATCCACGAGATGTGCACCATCCGTATCCTTTGGGGCTCCCCTTGAGGACCAGATGTCCATCGCTGCATCGGAGGGAGGGTCAGAACTCTCTGGAGAGGATGTGTCGGCGCAGGGGCTCCTCCGGTAGACCCACTGTGCCCGATACTGATCCGGAGATGATGGCTATGCTTGCCGGGCCGCCGAGAGAGTCGGGCTCGTGTGGAACCCTCCACCGTGTCCCGAATCCTCAAGGCTGGATGATTGGTTTCTCGGGGTGGCCCGTGCTGGTTCTCAGCGCCCACCCCGGTGCCTTTTTCCCGGAGGTGCACGAGGAGCTCACAAGGTCGTGGACGGCACCTTTACTGCCCGAAACCGGCCTAGTGGATCCTCCTCCTCACCACCCTCGATGGCGGACCTGCAAAGGGATACACGCAGGTTCCCCGTGGAACGGGCCGTTGCTATGCAACTGTGCCCCAACTCCACTTCCAGGGGAACCCGTGTCTTCCCTCCGGGGCCTGTAGGTACTCATCCGATCTGATCGGGAGGCCTACCTGGCTTGTGGAGAGGCAGGCTCCGCTTTACACGCCACGGCGTTGTTGCAGGTCCATCAGGCCCCGGCTCTGAAGACCTTGCACGAGGTGGTCACGATCCCGCAGTTCTCCAGGAACTGAGAACCGCAACGGACCTCGCGCGCGTCGCGGCGAGAAGGTTACGGCGCGGGCCGTGGGTCGTCGCGATGTCCACTATGGTGGTCCAGGAACGCCACCTCTGGCTGTGTCTGGCGGACATGAGGGAGACCGACAAAGTCAGGTTCCTTAACTCCCGTCTCCCAGACTGGCCTCTTCGGCGACGCGGCCCAGAACTTCGCCCATCAGTTCTTGGCGCACAGAAGCAGACTGAGGCGGTCAGTCACATTCTGCCTCGGCGGTCAGCTGCTGTCTCCACCCGCCGCCGGCAGCGCCTCAGCCTGCTCGTCGCCGAGTGCGCGCCTGCGTCTGCCTCCGCTCCGCGCCGCAGCAGCAGCCTCCACCACCCAGCGGCGTTGTGGAGCCGGGCGCAAGCAGGCCGCCCTACCTGTCCAGACGCCTGCCAAGAGGGGAGGCAAGGCCAAGGGCAGGCTGCCACGAGACAGGCGACCCGGAGGTGAGGAGGACTGCTCTTCTGGAGATGGTGACCACACCGCTCCATCCCCGGTGGAGGGCCGGGAGGAGAATCTTGTGTTCCATTTGTCTCTGTTCCGCCGCTGGGCTCAGCCCCAGCGGTACCCAAATTCTCAACAAAAGAGCAGTTCCTTCCATCTCCGGTCCGCAGGGGGCTCGGAGAGTTGTGGCAGGTCAAACGCCGGACCACACTCATCCTCCCTCTTCGCCAGCGGGCAGCAGTGGACAACCCCCTCATGTTCCTGCTGCCCACCTGTGGAATCAGGTAAGTGTTGCACGGCACACTCACCTCGCTGCGGGCCGCCTCCACGAGACAGCCGCCCCAGTCCGGTATCTGCATTCCACCTCGCTGCCCCACGGTGGGTACGCGGTGGTCCCTATGGTCCTGCTTGTGCGGTCCCTGGGAGCCTGGCTAGTGCTCCTCTGTCCGTCTCGCTGGCTCATTCGGACCATCAGGCTCGGCTCGCACGCGATTCAGTTCGCCTGGCGCTCCCCAGGATCAGGGGCATCCGCTTCACTTCGGTGAATGCTGCAGATGCCCATGTCCTGTGTGTGAAGATCGCTGTCCTGCTGGCGAAGGACGCGATAGAGCCGGTCCCTCCAGCCGATATGAAGACCGGCCTCTACAGCCCGTGACTTCATTGTACCCAAGAAAGCCGGTGGGTTACGGCCAATCTTGGACCTGCGAGTCCTGAATCGGAGCCTCCACAAGCTACCGTTCAAGACGCTCACGCAGAAGCGCATTTTCGAATGCATCCGTCCCCAAGATTGGTTTGCAGCGGTCGACCTGAAGGACGTGTACTTTCATGTCTCGATCCTTCCTCGACGCAGGCCATTTCTGCGCTTTGCGTTCGAGGGTTGAGCATATCAGTACAAAGTCCTGCCCTTCGGGCTGGCCCTGTCCCCATGTCTTTACGAAAGTCACGGAGGGGGCCTCGTGCCCATGAGAGAACGGGACGTTCGCATCCTCAACTATCTCGGCGACTGGCTCTTTCTAGCACAGTCCTGGGATCAGTTGTGCAAACACAGGGACTGGTGCTCAGACACCTCAGCCAGTTGGGTCTTCGGTCAACTGGGAAAGGAGCAAACTCGCCCCGGGCAGAGGATCTCTTTTCTCGGTTTGGAGTTGGATTCGGTCGAGCAGGCAGCGCGCCTCACAGAGGAGCATGTCCAGTCGATGCTGAACTGCCTGAACACGTTTCAGGGCAGGATGGCGGTTCCACTGAAACGGTTTCAGAGGCTCCTGGGGCATATGGCAGCAGCCGCGGCAGTAACGCCGCCGGCCTGCTTCATATGAGACCGCTTCAGCATTGGCTACACGGCCGAGTCCCGAGATGGGCGTGGCAACGCGGCACTCACCGGTGAGCATCACACCGGCCTGTCGCCAGTCCTTCAGTCCGTGGTCAGACCCTTCGCTCCTTCGGGCTGGAGTGCCCCTGGAACAGGTGTCCAGGCATACTGTGGTTTTCACGGATGCCTCCGCCATGGGCTGGGGAGCCACGTATAACGGGCATGCAGTGTCAGGGGTTTGGACGGGCCCGCACCTGCATTGGCACATCAATTGCCTCGAGTTGCTAGCAGTACATCTTGCTCTGAGCCGCCTCAAAGGGCGGTTACGGGCAAAGATGTACTGGTCCACACGGACAACACTGCGGCTGTTGCGTATATCAACCGACAAGGTGGTCTGCGCTCCCGTCGCATGTCGCAACTCGCCCGCCATCTCCTCCTCTGGAGTCAGAAGTGTCTGAGGTCGCTTCAGGCCATTCATGTCCCTGGTGTGCGCAACCGTGTGGCCGACGAGCTCTCACGAGCTGCGCTCCCAGGGGAGTGGCGACTCCACCCCCAGGTGGTTCAGCTGATCGGGAGACAGTTCGGGGTGGCACAGGTCGACCTGTTTGCTTCCCCAGAAACGTCCCACTGCCAGTGGTTCTATTCGCTGACCGAGGGTACACTCGCACGGATGCCCTTGCGCACAGCTGGCCCCAGGGGCTGCGCAAATATGCGTTTCCCCAGTGAGCCTACTTGCACAGACACTGTGCAAGGTCAGGAGGACGAGGAGCAGCTCCTGTTGGTGGCGCCGTACTGGCCCAACCGACCTGGTTCCCAGAACTTATGCTCCTCGCGACAGCCCCTCCTTGGCCGATTCCTCTGAGGAAGGACCTTCTGACTCAGAGACGGGCACCCTGTGGCACCAGCGTCCAGACCTGTGGAAGCTTCATGTCTGGCCCCGGACGGGACGCGGAGGTTCTAGGTGACTTACCCCAAGAGGTAGTTAACACCATCACTTCGCACGTGCACCGTCTACAAGACAGGCTTACGCCTCGGCGTGGAACCTGTTCGCCGAGTGGTGTTCTTCTCGCCGAGAGGACCCCGAAGATGTTCGATCGCGTCTGTGCTTTCCTTCCTGCAACAAGGGTTGGAGCGTAGGCTGTCACCCTCCACCCTCAAGGTCTATGTTGCTGCTATATCCGCCTATCACGACCACGTAGAAGGTAAGTCGGTTGGGAAGCACGACCTGGTCGTCAGGTTCCTTAGGGGGGCGAGACGGTTAAATCCTCCTCGACCCCCCCCTCCATACCCTCTTGGGATCTTGCTCTGGTGCTCCGAGCACTCCAGAATGCCCCATTCGAGCCTTTGCAGTCAGCAGAGCTAAAGATTCTGTCTATGAAGACTTTGCTGTTGGCTGCATTGGCCTCCATCAAGAGGGTAGGGGACCTGCAGGCTTTTTCGGTCGACGAATCGTGCCTAGAGTTCGGGCCGGGTAATACCCACGGGTACTAAGGCCCCGGCCTGGCTATGTGCCCAAGGTTCCTACCACTCCCTTCAGGGAACAGGTGGTGAACCTGCAAGCGCTGCCCGGAGGAGGCAGACCCAGCCCTAGCTTTGCTCTGTCCCGTCCGCGCTCTGCGGATCTCGTGGATAGAACTCAAAGCTTCAGAACCTCAGATCAGCTCTTTGTCTGTCACGGAGGCCAGCAGAAGGGAAAGGCTGTCTCCAAGCAGAGGATGGCCCACTGGATAGTGGATGCCATCACCTTGGCTTACCAAGCACAAGGTGTGCCCTGTCCGCTCGGGTGCGAGCACACTCTACTAGAAGTGTTGCATCCTCCTGGGCGCTGGCACGTGGCGCCTCGCTGTCAGACATCTGTAGAGCTGCGGGCTGGGCGACACCCAACACGTTCGCTAGATTCTATAGCCTACGTGTAGAGCTGGTCTCCTCCTGTGTTCTCACCTCAAACGGGTAGAAGCACTGAGAGGCCCCGGCTCTTGTCGGCTTGCTGCGCTCCGCGCTCTTATTCTCCAGAAGCAAACTCTGTGAGTCCTCCATCTCCTCGGTGCCGGACGCCGCGAACGCCGGGCATCAGGCCCCTTGCCGCTGAATCCTTGAGAACCGGTAATGGGCTGGGCTTATATGAGTGACCCTGCGGGGATCCCATATTTCTTCCACGGTCGCTCCTACGGGAAGCCCGTGTCTTTCCCTTGGGAGAGCCTTCCCGTCACCGGGACTGAGCCCCCTCCTCCCTTGCGGGCTACGGCTCAGCTTTGTACTCCACATAACTCCTCCGGGGTACGATGTGGGCTCCGCAGCGGCCCCTTTTCTAGGCACGCTTTCCCAGTGTCATCCAATAATCACTGAACAGGGTCATGCGGAACAGCAGTGATGGACTTCCTGGTGTGAGCCCCGTCTCATCAGGTAAGAGAGCTCAGGTGGCTCACACTGGGCACTGGAAGGGGGCAGAGGCCATGGCACTTTGGTAGGGATTCCTATTCATCGGTACTCCGACGTGGCGTCGAGAGTGACCGACTGAATGGGAACGCCTCGTTACGTATGTAACCCTCGCTTCCCTGAAGGAGGGAACGGAGACGCCACGTCCCGCCGTCATGTCCTCTGTACCCTGCTGGGGTGCCTGCCTACCTACTCGGCTCCTCAGCAAAGGCTAATTTGATGCAATCACCTGTGTCTCATTTATACCCGCACAGCGTGGCATGAGCACCTGGTGCAATCATTGCATGCCAATGTGCATTGGCTCGCTTTAGTTACACTCGGTAGATTGGCTCTCGCGCGAGCGAGATTCCTATTCGCCGGTACTCGGACGTGGCGCCTCCGTTCCCTCCTTCAGGGAACGAGGGTTACATACGTAACCGAGACGTTCTGACCGAAAGCAACACTCAGGGTGGTGTTTTGTTGCAAAAGGATTCAGCGCTTTGAACTAATCATTTGAATGAATGACTCTCTTATTAAAACGGCCACTTGCCACGACCTACTGGCGATATAGTTATATGTTTAAACGTGTTTAAAAGTGTCTGCATATTTTCAAACATCTCATAAGATTATTTATTGCAGTTGTAATTTTGCAGTGTAAATTATTTAATCTGATTGGTAACAGCAGGTTTTCATTGTTGATGGGTTTTCTGAACCAAACTGAGTTGCGCAGCCTTAAACCCCAGGGCCCCCCAGGGCTTCAGGTAGTCAAGGGCCCCTGGGCACTGGCCCCATAGGCCCGGTCTGTAATCCATCCCTGAGCTAAACATCATCTTTCTCTTTACATGTACTATTTGAAAGTCTGATTCCATCTAGTGAAATGGTTTCCTCTCTCCTTTTATGTGTTGGAAAGTCAGTTTCTTTTTAGCAAATTAATTTGTTCTCATGTTCAGGGATAATTTTATTCAGTCTAGTAAAAAGACTTTTTTTAAAAAAAACAAAATTTAGTTAAATGGGTAATTGGCATGACATTTCTTAAAGGCTGGAATTTCTTATTTAAAACTTAATAAGCATAAGTAATGTTTTGTTTTCACACATTTTGACCTTTTTTTAAACTTTGAAATATGTTTGAACATTTTGGAAAATAATGATTAACATCAATATGAGTTGAGTACACATTTTTGTTCAAATATATTACAAATCTGCCCAGTTACACAAAGCAGCAACACCAATATTCTGTCCACATCTTCAGGCCGTGGTGGACTTGTGTATTGATTCTACGCTATTCCCAGAATATGATTCACAAAACATGGATGGGTTGTTCCCTTATACACAAATTATGCAGAAATTTTCCATGGCATGAAAGTTGAATTGTAAGCGAGACAGCACTGCACTACCCTCCACACTTGAATCTGTTTCTGTCTATATTTGTTATAATTCTGGAACTGTCATTTTGTTTCACAGAAAGAATACATTTAAAACGACACCAAAAAACAATACGGGCAATGTTTGGATATGCATCACCAGCTCTGTTTCTGTTCCTCCCTGCTGAATATTTGAACAGCAGCCTGAACTCATCTGCAATATAGATTTCT
Organism: Paracanthobrama guichenoti; assembly: GCA_018749465.1. Classification (NCBI taxonomy): domain Eukaryota; kingdom Metazoa; phylum Chordata; class Actinopteri; order Cypriniformes; family Gobionidae; genus Paracanthobrama; species Paracanthobrama guichenoti. Next base: position 12,481,121 of record CM031965.1, read on the forward strand.
CACTTGCACCCTGGAAATTGTTTGTTTTGAAAGTGATGGCACAAACAAGCCTATTAAACTTCTGCCATTTGCAAGATATGAAATCAATTAGAGGAGATTAATGGATAGAGCAGATCAGTGTTTTACTGTGCTGTGAAGACTTTGATTACCCCAGCAAATCCCCCTTGAAACCACAAATCATCAAACGGCGAACACAGTTTCTATATCATCAGTATATTGTAGCCATGGCAACATCTGCGATATGTCACTTTAAGTTCTACGTTTATTGCGTCATGGGAGATCTGGAGAGCATTAACACATTCAACCAGAATGAGATGACAGAGATAAAGTCTGTAACAACACAACATACAGCTATAAAGTAGAAATGCTCACACTTCAGCTGAATTATGTCAATTTTTGGGTGTCTTCTTGACAGATTTTACATATATTAGCATATAAATAGTATTCACTAGTTGTTGTTTTTTTACAGCATTGAATCACAGTGGACTTAAATACTCTTTATAATACTCTTAATATAACATGAAAATAATTTCCAAGTAATGTAAAACAATATAATAAAATAAATAAAAATAAATTCATAATTGATATTTTTATTTTATTGTATTGGTTGATATTAGATATTTAATTGACATTTAATATCACTGTTAAATGTAATATTTAGCCATTTTTAACACTGTACATTATAATTCTGTGATGACTAAATTCACTTGTATCATTTAAAATATTTATTTTTATAGAAACGACTAAAATCTGCAAGACACCTGCCATAGAGAAGATTTGTTTTCCAGCCAGATAAACCAGCCAGCCAGTCCCCATCATGTGATGACAATAATGTCCTGGATTGGTCAGAGTCCAGATCGCAATCCAACTGAGAATTTATGAGTGGTTTGATTAAGGATCTACTCACAATCTCCATGCAGCCTGACTCGAACACTTGTGAAAAGAACAACAAGGGAAATTGCAGTGGCCAGATGCAAATCCACATAGAATCAATATTGGAAGTGCTGAAAGAGATGGATCTACTAAGTACGTGACTGGAAGGGGGTGAATTTCTTTTGCAGATGATTATTTTTGACCAATTTGTAGAAATTCTCCTTTGACGACATAAAAACTATTTTGTTAATCAGTGTCATAAAAGCCTAAATAAATCTTATGTGGTTTAAAAAAAATAAAATAATAATTAAAGCTGCAAGCAGCATTTAGCGGGGTTCAAGCATTTAAAGCCTTTAAGGCATAAAAAGATATTAAGGTTTATTTAAAACAAATTAAGTCGTAGAAGGACTCTCTTGTGTGCAGTTATATGATAGACTAGATAAAAACACAAACTTCTATAGTAAAGAAGGGTAAATACTTTGTGTTCAATAACTAAATAATTTTGACCAATTTGTAGAAATGTCTACTTTGACATGAGAATGTCTCTTTGTTCAAGTAGCTCAGTAGATAGTAGTAAAACTCATAAGGTTGATGTAATAAAGTTGATCTAGAACTTCCTCCATGCTGTGGCAAGGGAAGATTTTGGAGGTAATATGTGGTTGTATGTGTCTGGTGGCTTCAGGTATTGTGAGGTCAGACTGGCATTCATAGAACCGCTGTCTGGAGCAGAGAGATGGAGAGAGTGAGTGGAAGTGTGACAGAGAGCAGATGGAGGACAGCCCAGGGGCTGAGGCTGTACGACTCTCCCATTGTTCCTACAGGCGAGCTGGCACTGTCAGGAAGATTGGATGGAAGCGGGAGAGATGGACGGAACATCTCTGCTAAAATAATATGCCTTTAGGAACTGCATTATATAAGGCTATTAAACTGTCAGTGTGTGCTGGCGTACATGCGGGAAGATAACCTTTGTTTTGAAGCAGATGAAAAACACATTCCATGTTTGTTTTGATGTAGCTACATCCATGGCCTGCATCCGTCGGTGCGTGTGGGGGAAATTATCACAGATGACTGTCTTCTCTCTTATGCCGCTGAGATATATTTAATACAAAGAAGGACACGCAGGATGCCGTGCCGCAGTCGAGCCCTGATTCTGTCAGAGGCACTTTGTGGGGAAGTCTTCGGGCGGCTTCGGCAGCCTAGAGCTGCAGATGGAGAACCGGCATCCAACGTCACCACTGTTATTGAGCTTTATTGAGCCCTCTTGGAATTTTCCCCTCAGAGAACCTCTAATGGCAGAGCAGAAATCAGATGACGCTTTGATACAAAGGGATCCGGGCATGTCTCTTCTATAGCCTGGGAAGGAAATATTGCCTGATCTCCCGCAATGAGCTCATTAAACTGTTGCCAGAGTTAAAACAGCGTGAGTTAGGGGTTGGCTTATTTGTTTGTTTAAATATTTGCAAATGAGGAGATCTATAATACCTGGAGAGTGTGATCCATTAGCATTCCCATTCATCTCAGTGGCAATTGCTGGGTTGGCGTAGGGCCAGGTCTGGAAGAACGTAACCTGGAGGCTGCCATCTTCATGGGTGCTCAGTTCTGCTGCCAGGTTGTTTTGAGCCAATTAGCTGAATTTAAATGGCATGTGACTAATGACTGTAGAGCCAAGAGGGAAATGATGTCATGATCACACTGATTGGCTGATGGCAGCACAAGAACGCACACAGTCCCAAACCCTTCACCCTGAGCTAGAAAGTCAGAGGCAGCAAAATTATAAATGTCCATTATTGTTTTATAAGCCCCTTAAAAAGAATCCGGCTCTGGCATCTACTGTGATTATAATTAAATATTTATGCTATTTGTGAAAAGTTTTATTAAAAACTACAGCTCTACATTTATTTTCAGCATCTGCAGATATCACCCTTCTTTATACTTGTTTGTACTAAAAGAAACCTTGTTAATAGTTATTCAGTTATTTTTTTTTATATATTTTCAATTTTTTTATGATCAAGCTTTTCCATCTTAATATGACAAACATGAGACTGCTTAATCGATGTACAGTACCTGTCAAAAGTTTGGAAACATTACAATGTTATTTTTATTGTTTATATGTTTATTTAATAGAAAAAAAGTAATATTGTGAAATATTATTACAAATTAAATAACTGTTTTCTATTTGAATATATTTTAAAATGTAATTTATTCCTGTGATGTCAAAGCTGAATTTTCAGCATCATTACACCAGTCTTCAGTGTCACATGATCCTTCAGAAATCATTCTGATATGATGATTTGGTGCAATAAGAAACATATTATTATCGATTATCAATTTTAAAAACAGTTATATTTTTGTGGAAATTGTGATACTTTGTCCAGGATTTTTTGATGAATAGAAAGTTCAATGAATAGCATTTATTTGTATTTATTAAATGTAGTAAAGCATTTATTAAATATAAATCTTTTGTAACATGATACTGTCTTGACTGTCACTTTTAATCAATTTAATGCACTGTCACTTTTAATACATTTTTTTATACTATTTCACAATACTGCTTTTACTGCATTTTGATCAAATAAATGCAGCCTTTGTGAACATAAGAGAAATTGAAAAATGAAAAATCTTAATATTTCCAAACTTCTGACGTACTGTAGTTGCATCATGTTATTTCCAATTTATTATCAGTTTTATCTTGATGTTTTATAGCAAGAAAGCTATACGTTTTACCAGCAAAACAAACCAGAAAAAGCAGATGTATGAACCAATTTTCATGGAATGAAGGATAATTAATAATGCTTTACACTATGTGCTCAGTTAAGCAGCAGTACTAAGATATTTAATATTAAAATAATCTGAGATTTTAGTAGATATTTAACTGTAATGATGTCAGTGGAGTCCGGATAAATTTACAAGACCCCAAAACTACCAGGCTTAATCTTTCTTAATCAATATTTCAGTATTTCTTAATCAGTAAAAATATTTAAACATTAAATATTTAACAATAAACAACATTTAAAAAGGGCGAGCGATTCGAGGATGGCTTTCTCTGTGCATGCGGGACAATGATGACGACGCATAACAACAGAGCATAGGCCGCAAAGCTACTCTGGATCCGCTTACCCTGAACTCTCAGTGAGTGGCAGATTAATAAATGATGGAGAGTTACATTCATATGGTACACCTCAAACAAGGGAATTTATAGTAGTTTTATAGTGTTAATTAGCAAGTCCACGAATGGCTTGGGTATGCAGAGCATTCGCAGAATATATGGTCCACACACGCCCGATATGTATATATAATTCTTTAATGTATTTTAACATTAAATAATCATCCAACCATTACTAACACTGGTAAAAGCAGTGCAGTCTTTTCAAGGACATTGAGCTGATTATTGCCTGATTATCAAGCCTCAGCTTACTTTGATGAATGGAGATGTGGCGTGAGGTACATCTGATTCCTTACATGACTATGCCTGGGTGTATGTTGATACGCATGTCATGCATTTTCACATGTCCAGGAAGAGCCGCATTGATCAAGGATCTAACAAGTAAAGTGAATCTGACAGACAATCTATATTTCCCAGAAACTCCGCAAGATTGATATGATATCTGCCCTCTAAAACCACAGTGAGCAGCTCATAAGTCACAGTTGTGTTGCTATTAAAGTAAAGAGGCAGCAGATCCGCAGTTATCGGATTAGACTGCTGTTATATTCAACATAATACAGTTAGCTGCCAGTCTACTATTAACACTTGCACTTTAAATCTCTGATTTACCCAGGTCGATTCTGGTGTGGTTGTTTTTATAATAGCCTGAATGTCCTTGGACTTAGTGATGGTCTCCCAGGGCCCAAGAAACTGTGTCTGTATTTGTTTGTATGGCGTTTAAAGGGTCTGCTTCAGGTCGCGGTTTGTTAGAGAAGGGTTATTTTCTACATCTGGAGAGTTCAGTCTCTAACACTAAAACATGGCAGCTATGCATGCATGACAAACACAATTTGCTTAGTGCTGTTACAGCTGTCAGTGCTGAATAAAGACCTGGTCTCATGAATCACCCATCCTCATCTGTCTGTCTGAGCTGGAGAGCAAGAACAGCCGGCAGCACATCTGTGTTCCTCTCTCCGTCTGTCTTTCACTTTCACTCACTTCTGTCCTCACATCTCTGCATTTTAAAATACATATAATCATCGATTCACATCTCAGCAAGTAAATCAAGACCCATGAGCCCACAGAGCAGCTGATGTACGGCCATCACCTAGTCAAATTAAAACAGATATCCTATACGCTATAGGCATGGTGTTTCAATGCTACAATAATTCAGATTCCGCAATGTTTTGCTAAAAATGCTTTATAATTAGATAGACATACAGTCATCTCATTTAAAAAAAAAAAAAAAAAAATCAATAAACCACAAGAAACTGTGCTTTATGGTCATTTTATTGGTAACAGTATATAGTATTCTGATTGATCATAGTTAAATTTAAGTATTTGACATGACAAATAATGCAGATACATTTAATAAGGTAATTGCCCTTACAAAGGTAAAAAAAAAAAAAGTTGATTTCTGACCCTTCTAGTATATGGATGGCGATATTAAAATTCTGTCTGATACCAATAATTATTTTAACTGATAACCAATAAATGGCTAATATTAATGTTCTAAAAAAATGAAAACTTAAAACTAAAATCATTTTAAATGCTAAAAAGTGAATTTAGACATCACAACATAATGTGCATAATGTGCACTTCAATTGGCGGTCTTGAACTGTTTGGAGCCCATTGAAGTCCATTATATGGAGAAAAATCCTGGAATGTTTTAATCAAAAACCTTCATTTCTTTTCAACTGAAGAAAGAAAGACATGGACATCTTGGATGACATGAGGGTGAGTAAATTATCAGCAAAAGTTTATTTAAAAGTTAACTAATCCTTTAAAGTCCTCATGAAATCAAAATTGACCCTTTTTACTTTGTTAGCACACATTACAGATCTTAGGGTGAACAATTAATCCGTGCAAGTTAATACACAGAAGAAAAAAAAAAAAGTTGCCGCGGTAATCTTTAATCAAAATCTGAAAAGTAACTTCCGGTCTGGAAACGGCGTTCCTTCTCAGATGATGTCAGTTTGACGGCTTAGGTTTGAAAATGCGTAACCGCTCCTCCAACCGTTAGTCTGCTATGAGCCGAGAGATGGAGAGAGGAGGAGCTGAAGTAAAACCCGCCTCTATTCAATATTCCGTTTCACTTGGAAACACGTCACAGCACTGAAGAAAACTCACTGCTACTTCCGGTTCGCTGGGACTTTAAATGTTAACTTTAAGTGAGTGTTAAATGATGGTAATGTTAATTTAAATGTAGTGAAATATAGGAAATGAACAAATAAATATTAAGCATTGTTAAACCGTTAGATTAAAACAGATTAAAACATCTGACATTGGCCAATAACCAGTAATGTATTAATATAACGTTTATCCCGATCTTCTAATGTATGTATTATTCCCTTAAAGGGATAGTTCACTCAAAAATGAAAATTAGCCCATGATTTACTTACCCTCAAGCCATCCTAGGGGTGTATGACTTTCTTTTTTCAGTAATGCACACGGCTCCTTAATAAAGGCCTCCTGAAGTGAAGCGATGCATTTGTGTAAGAAAAATACATTTTTTTAAAACGTTATAAAGTAAAATATCTAGCCTCTGCCAGACCACCTTCCGTATTCACCTTACGATTAAACTCTTGCAGTTCAAAATGCTGCGCCCGGCTTATACGTCACGCCAGTTATGCTTTTTTCATAAACTTTTATAATGGATGGATACACTTTTTTTTTTTTGGCTTCAAATTTTGGGCTGCCATTCATTGCCATTATAATGTTCGGATTAGGCAGGACATTTTTTTATATAACTCGATTGTATTCATCTGAAAGAAGAATGTCATATACACCTAGGATGGCTTGAGGGTGAGTAAATCATGGGCTAATTTTCATTTTTGGGTGATACATTTTTTTTTTTTTTTTATTGTTTGATGATTTTAAAATCCCCATTGTGTCTACCAAAACATTTTAGCTGTGACTGATTTTATTTTAATCCTCAATCTTCTTAAATCTTATTTAGTTCCTAACTATAGACTGTTTGCAGTTGCCATGCGACATTGTATCTTGGCACATTAATATGTGCAGTTTATACTGCATAATAATCAATACTGCATAAATCAACATATGCTCTTATAAACCTCAACCTCAAACTTAAAATTCTCAATAAGGACAAAAACATCTATGTAATGGATGCAACTCAATGAATCAGTTCAAGAACAACAACGCTTTCCTACATAATCTCAATTTCCTGCTGTGATCTTGGTCACTAGGCACATTGATGGTTTCAGTGAAAGCAAAGGTGCTGCAACAATTCATGACCTGTCAACCCTGATACTCAGGACAATCCACCAGCCTCAAAGCACTCGATACTTAAACAAATATCTCTTTGCAATACAACACACATGCACACACTCTCACCCTCTCCAAAGCCACAATCTCACCGACTCACCCTGACTTGGAAAAAGGTTATTTTATTTATTTATTTATTTTTGTTACAGAACACAGTTGTCATAACATCCAAAAATGTCCACATAATCACACATGGTCTGAAAGCAGAGCAGATGTTGTCAGTTTGGCTTGGCTTTTAAACCGTTTTTCTTTACGTGATTGACAGCTTGAGAGAATGTTTGCTGAGCCTGACATTTTTACAGCATGCAAATGCCTCCTGGAGCTACTGTCAGTGCTGGTTGTTTGTGTTTTTCATACAGGACAATGAGAAGACAAGTGATGAAAGGAAATGGCTGTGAAGGTGTGATATCTCCAACCTTTCTAAATGAAAATATGACTATAAATTATGATATCGTTTGAAGAACTAATCTTTTTGGAGCAGAATAGGGGCATCTTTTAATAAGAATTATTCTATACCACTTTTATATTCAGTCAAGAAACATCTAAATGCCTCAGAATTGTTCATCTTTCGAGAGAACATATGGACACTTAAATGTAATCTCCGTCCATTCATTCCATCCAGCAACAAATGTGAATTTTATGCAATGTCACCAAAGCTCATAAAAGCCCAATCTGTGAATTTTGTTTATCTCCATTTATGTATTTAGATTTTGGGGTAATGAAATTCCCGAGCGCTCAGTGGTCCATAATATAGCCCTCCATTTAGGATGAACATGTGATTTAAGAAATACACTCGTTCTCTGATAAGACTCTCAGCTGGAGCTCACTTATTTAATCAGGACTAGCTTTACTAACATTGCTCTATCTACGCTCTGAATGGCATTGAAGCCAAAGCGGTCAAATCTAAATAGTCAAAGTATTTATTGTCAATGGAGGCAAAACTTCACAGACGTTCTGCTTTGAATCAAGAATAGCATGTACCTCTATAATTGTTCTATAGTCTGTACAATAAAATCAATTCCAATTCAGGATCCAATCCTAGTAAAGTGCCTCTAGCAAGATTAGTTAAGGTAAGTGGTGTGGTCTCAAATTGCTTTTTGCCCTCTTATTTGAAGGTGTGAGGTTACAAGAAGCTTTGTTTCGTTCTCTGTTTCATTTGAGGCAAACCTTAACACCACCCTAGACCGTCAAGATATTAGATAAACAGGGTTTCGTAATATAGATTTACATTCTGATAAAAATATCTGATATCCTCTTGACCTGATCTGTGAAAGTGAGACTGATTTTTACTGTGATGGGCATTCTACTGATTCCTACATTCCTACATTTTGTTTGAGATCAAACTTCATTTTTACTCATGACTTTTTTTTTTTTTTATTGGCTAGAAACACTATTGTTGCGGATGCAGCTTAGGTGTATTTGCAAGGATTTACTATCAACGAATGTTGTAAACTACTCTCACACCCTTGGCTAACCATGAGGTCAGAGAGCAGTGCTTCTCAGCTGGTTGTTTGCATGTGACGTTTAAAAACCAATGTCAAATTGAAATAAGAAATGCAACTAACTAGATAATTGTGCATAGCTTGGATAGCACAATAACAGGCTTATCAACATTTAATGGGGATGGAAAATACTGCTTTTGTTGCTGTTGTCAAAAGATGTCTCCTATAACATTTTGGTGGTATTTTTGGTGCAAATATATCCTACATTAACAGTAGATAAAAGCTAGCCAAATTAAACAGTTACTTGACATGCCCTCCTCGAAAAGCATGAAAAATTATGCAAACTTTTTAAAACAAAATATGACACAGACTTCATTAAACACTGACCACAATGTGTTGTGTGCAGTGAATTATTAACTACCGCAAGCTTGAGATGATCAAAACAGTTCTGGTACTGTGTTGGGTTGCCACTTGATAAATGTCCAAATCTGGGTCCTGCAGCAACACTATGTTGAGAAGCACTGTGCTAGCAATACATCCCCTGTGTGTTTACTTTCCTGAATCTTAGGATCTACCAATGAGAATTAAATTAAGCAAAGAATTTGCTGAAGTTGTTTTGCACCACTTAATAATACACTGCCTAACAAACCAGTGATTAAACCTTCACCTGCAATTAATTTTGATTGTCCACCATGGTGGATTAACCAATGTATGTAAAAATTAAATACAAATACTAGGACACCAATGTTCCATTTTTGAGTGTCATATACATAAGGATGCGAAAGGTAGCTTGTTCAAGTAAAGGATCTAATATAATATAATATTATATTATATTATAATAATGTTTACCAAGCAGAAAAACCAAGCAGAACCATAATGGAATAAATGTGTTTATTTTAAAGTGTTTAATGTGTGATCGAGTGGATCTAGAAAGGGTGGCAAAGGGGTTGCATGAGTTCTATGAGGGAGGCAACACCAAAGCAAGTGCCCATGCATAGTTTTTTGTGGATTTATGGACCGACATAAACATCCGTGTTCACAAATATCGCATTACCACAAAATACTCATCTATACTGTTTAATAAGAATTAAAAATAACAAAATGTCAATATCCAGGGCACGAAGTCAAGTCACTGTATATCAAAAACATCAACAGATTCTAAATGTCTCAGAGCTTGTATCACTACTACATAAAAAGCAAAGTAGTTCTATTCATATTGCATAGGGTACATGGATGGTATAAATCATCATACATCAGTTTTATTGCAAGTTTAAGAGCAACAAAAACTTGAATTGAATTTGCTAACATTAGAAAGAAATTGCAAAATAGCAAAGCACTGAGACTGGATCAGTTCTGCAAACAATGTTTCTGTTATTAACAGAGGTGGAATTGCCTGTATGGATGTTATGGAAGGTCAGCCAGAAACATGTACTGTAGAAACACTCCAGCAACTGCATAGCAAGAACATAGCAACCACCTAGCAACACTTTTGCAAACACCCAGAACATCTATCAGCTCTGACCTAGCTTCAAACTATTTAAAAACATTTAAACAAGACTTTATGTTGGCTTTATGACAAGCCAGCATAAATTTTGTCTTTCAAACTTCCTATTGAAATTTTTTTTTTTCCATTGGCAAAAGGCCTATATTCCTGATCAAAGTGGAGTGGGCAGTCGAAATCTGACATAAGGGGCTTTTCATAGTTCCTAGAACTATTGGCGGAAGTACCCGGATTTTGCTGTGTTCACAGCGCAGGAACTGGGAACTATTTTAGTTCTAGGAACTTCTTTTGGGGGAACTATTTTCTACCCAGACGCCATTAGATTTCTCAGAGGACCTCTGAGTTAGCCTAGAAGTGGAAATTTTCCAATTCACAAACAAATGGAAAAACAGTCATGAATTGGGCTGCACTGTGTGTTTTTGACTCAAAAATAACCGGTTCATAAGAGTCATTTGTTAATGAAGCTGGGATTACTGGGCGCGCTGCATGCGCATGCAACCCGCAAGGACAATTTATTGAAATTTAAGCACCACTTGCTAGAGTCAAATGACGTCCAACGTCATTACCTCCCTGGACGTAATAGGTGGAGCTTGACCTTGTCCAGCTCCACCTCTGTGGGCCTAATGAGTGGAGCTTGGCTTAGTTATGTTTAGGGATAGTGTTATGGGTAGGGTGTGGTTGGGTCTTCTAGCTCCACCCATTGACTCTGCAGTGTTATTTTGTTATTAAGAGTTATTTTGCAGTACACTGTCTTTGTCATCACATTAAAAACGCCACTGCTTAAAAAGCAGTACAATATACATTGCTTTCATTTTATTTTTTATACTGGGATAATTCTGGGGTGGCAATCGGTAGATCCAGCCCCTGGGTGTGATGCATCTGAAGTAGTAGATAAAACTTAGTTTAATTCTTTATGGTTCAGCCCACCCTAAGAAATGCATACCTGAACCTTCCCCTTGGATGATGAAGCAGGAGATGGACAGAAAGAAGGACTCACCGAGGATCTGTATGTTTGTTCCAGGAGGGGGCCAGGTGCTGCTGGATGGTCTCATAGAAAGTGGCCTCACACATCAGCAGGACTGTCACACTGACCCACACCCACACCAGCCCACGACATCCCAACACTCCTCTGGAGACAGACAGAGAGAGCGAGTGGTTGGCCAGTAACGTCTTACTTTCTTTCTCTCCCTTCCATTCACTCCTACCCAAGTGCTGTGAACACCATGAGGTGCATTCAGACCTGAATTTTCTAATTCAATCTGAAAATAAATAAATCATTATCTTTTATGTGAGTGTGAGAGTCTGACAGAACTTGAGAAATATCTCACAGCTCAATCTTCATAGACTGACTTGCTTTCAGCCACTTCAGGCCACATTTAGAGATGAAAGTGCCACTCGGTTTCTTTTCCCGCTACCTGACAGCCTGCCACCACTAATCTAACGTTTCCAATTGTCTATATTAAAATAAGAGTTATGACTGAACAGTCACATTTTCTTCAGACATCCACATAGTGTTCACTGAAATCAAATGTCATACTATAAAAATGTCCGGAGAACTTATGAAAAGAGCCAGGCATTCAGTCTCCCACAGCACCTGCTTTCTAATGTAGGCTATAATAATCACTGAATGCGATACCAGCTCAAGGTATTCATGCTGATCTTTCAGTGATCTTTTTTTCTTTCACAGAGAAAAAAAAAAAAAAAACGTATTCCATGCATCAAGGTAAAAACATGTTATATTTGTTTTTTTAACCATTACTATATAGAATCAGATGCATTCTGATACTTGATAAAGAGGAAAACAAAGCTTGTTCTACTGTACCTGTATCATTCAGGGGACAGCCGTTAGGAGAACTCAATACTTTGTCCTCAATCCATCCATTGTGAGTGTCCAGATATTCCCGGGTCCAGGTATTGTTGTCTTGTAGAAACTCTCAGTTCTTCTCACTTTGAAGCCTGAAGCTGAAATCAGGGACACTATAGGATAAACAAAGAGCGAAAGAGAGAGAGTGCTATGATCTAAAGCACGGCAAACCCGCTCTAACACTAGAATCGCCTCTTCACTCCCTGAGCCACAGAGATGATTTTCCGCTTCACATTTAAACACAACTGAAGGGCGGTACTCTCTCTCTCTCTCTCTCTCTCTCTCTCTCTCTCTCTCTCTCTCTCTCTCTCTCTCTCTCTCTCTCTCTCTCTCTCTCTCTCTCTCTCTTCCTCCCTCCCTCCTCCTCCTCTCCCTCCCTCCCTCCTCTTTGTTGCTCCTCTCTCTCTCTCTCTCATCACTCTCCCATTTCATCTCTTTCTCTCTCACACACTTTCTCTCTGTCTCTTCCTCTTAGTCTCTCCTCAATCTTTCTCTTTTCGCCCTCCTTTGCGCGTAATAATTTTTCCCGATGCACGAGAGCTCCTAGCTTCAAAGCCATATGTGATCTCTCATGTAAAACCTGCCTTGATCTAACAGTCGCTGGAAACTGGGAAATGATGCAGGGCATTTGTATCGTCATATAACGTTCCAATGGGTGATGCTGAACTGACATTTATAAGAAACTTTTTTAGAGCAACATAAATCCCCTTGAGTAGCTGAGGGTTCAATATTTTTTGCTCAACACGCAAGTAAACAGATTGTGGTGGTGATCTCAGTAACTTGCCGGTTTTAAGCTCCTTCTATCCTCAGTGTGTAATTGGGCCTCAGACCTTGACAGACCTGGAGTCACTTGCTTGTCACTGACAAATTGCTTAAGCTAGACTGTTTTGCACAACAAAAACTCTTACTGTTTTTGTGTTTTGTTTTTAACCAAATTACAGACTTGAGAGACAATAAGAAGGTCCTAAAAACAAGCATGAAATGCAAAATTAGTGTGGAAATAGTCTCATTGTCAATAATGTTTAAAATCAATTGAACTTTGAGATTAGAAAAGTTGTTGTTTTGGATGTTGCCTAATTCATTTTAAAGACATCTTAAATCATCAACAATATGTCGTTTTGTTACATTAACAATAACAAACATGAAAATGCCTGTGATATATTTTACATGGTAAATGGAATCGTTATATTATATCACTATATTGCCAAAAATATTGGGACACCCCTCAAATCATTGAATTCAGGTGTTCTAATCACTTCTATAGCCACAAGTGTATAAGATCAAGCACCAAGGCATGCAGACTAGCTTCTACAAACATTTGTGAAAGAATGGTTAGCTCCCCAGGAGCTCAGTGAATTCAAGCGTGGGACTTGATGGGTTGCCACCTGTGCAATAAGTCCATTCATGAAATTTCCTCACTACTAAATATTCTACTGTCAACTGTTAGTGTTATTATAACAAAGTGGAAGCAATTGGGAACAACAGCAACTCAACCACAAAAGTGGTAGGCCACGTGAAATCACAGAGCGGGGTCAGCACATGCTAAGATACACAGTGCCCAGAAGTTGCCCAGAAGAGACTTTCAACCTCCCAAACTCTGTGTGGCCTTCAGATTAGCTCAAGAAGCGGTGCCTAGGAGATTGTCTGTTCCTATCACCAGACCAAGCTCAGAAGAACTGCGGTTCGTTCCCAGCGCATTTTTGCCAAGCGTAAAGTTTAGTGGATGGGGATCTGGTGTGGGGGCTGTTTTTCAGGTGTTGGGCTTGGGCCTTTAGTTCCAGTGAAAGGGAACTTTCTTAATGCTTCAGCATACCAAGACATTTTAACAATTTTATGCTCCCTGATTTTGTGCGAACAGTTTGGGGATGGCCCTTCCTTCCTGTTCCACCAACGATCGCCCATAGGCGGAGTTTTCACTTCTTGTGCAGGGCACCTTAGGGTATAATTTATATTAGGCTATTATGTAAATAATAATAATAATAATAATAATAATAATAATAATAATAATAATAATAAAGGAATTTAATAAAGGGGATTAAAAATGGATTTAAAGGAATAAATGAAGATAAGAATAGTAAAATAAGTTTCTAGGTCTCTTGTGGTAATGAAGTAATCAATTTAAAACTATTTGCAAATAATATTTTATTTCTAAAATGTGCACAAATTAACTTTATAAACTTTTTTATATGTGTTTTGGTGTATATATATATATATATATATATATATATATATATATATATATATATATATATATATATATATATATATATATATATATATATATATATATATATATACTCTATATATATATACAAGACACACACATATACATACACACACATATATACAGCTCTGGAAAAACAAGAGACTACTTAACATTGATTCTCCTTTATAAGTTTGCTAGAGTTAGACCTTCAGACCATGGTTATGTGTTGTGAAATTGCTGGAAACCATCACTATTCTTGGAGAGTCCCACTCAGCCTGCCTCCACGACTCGCTTCCTGGCCAGCTCCCTTCAACCTGCTGTGCTGTGATGATATACACTCCCCACTAAATGCTAGTCACTGCAGTCCCTGCTCACATGAGGCTCATGCTTCTGTATAACAGGTATCTACAAAAAGACAGTGCTTCTCTGAGTGGGTTGTCTACTCCAAGATGCAACAGTTTTATATGACCCTCTCACTCCTGTGGAGTGAGATCTGCCAAACCAGACCCCAGTTGAGCTGTCTGAACATTAGAGTCTTTCTGAAACACCTCTGCCAACTAGAGTTTGCTTGCTTTTTGTGTGAAGTTTGTGTTCAGATTTTGGACAATTCAGAAAGCATAAGCACATTTGCATTTAAGTCACACTGAGCCATGTGTCTTCCTTTTAAGCCTATGTACAACTACACATCCACTATAAGACATAATTGTGATGTGGCCTTT
Source organism: Paracanthobrama guichenoti (assembly GCA_018749465.1). Taxonomy (NCBI): domain Eukaryota; kingdom Metazoa; phylum Chordata; class Actinopteri; order Cypriniformes; family Gobionidae; genus Paracanthobrama; species Paracanthobrama guichenoti. The sequence goes on from CM031965.1 coordinate 12,496,156, forward strand.
GGGAGCTGTATATCTCAATATTGAAGTTACTGTTCCTAAAAGTAAACTCAGTCCAGACTTTGTAAAATGTATTCTTTCATCCAACTCCATCTATTTCTTCCTGAGATGATTAGAATTATTTAAAAAGCCCCCAACTCACTAAAACATTCAAACCATATACTTGAAAAGGAATCATTCAAGATAAAGTAACTTGCAACTAGGTTTATTTGCTAATCTTATTTAAGTTAATGTCATCAGATTAGATACACTGTAAATCTACAACTTGTGTAATTTATGGCACAAATGCACACTGAAACTTGTACATTAAAACAGTATTTACTTAATTACATGAATGTCCCATTAGCCACATAAAACACACAACACATAGAGCAAGGAAAGTTAATAAACCAAATAACAGGTTTTATTAATAAAGATTTACAATTCCATCTTTTAAATTAAGATACTTTAGTGTATGATAATACAAAGCACAAAACAATGCACATCACAACACACCCAGTGCAAAGCCACCGCCACATGCACAGCCAACTCATCATGTGTGCAATTATTATTGTGTACTTCACTTTCACACCTCACACTTTACTTGCTTCACATTTTATCATTTGTGACTTTATCACTACATTT
>CM031965.1:12546129-12571129 GCA_018749465.1 Paracanthobrama guichenoti
ACTAACCTAGCCTAACTGCTTCTTCCTATTTAACTGGCCTAACCTAGCCTAACCTAACTTCTTTACAAGCTTCTTCTTCTTCTTCCTAACCTAACCTACACAACACAACCTAACTAGCCACAACCTAACCTAACCTAACCTACTTCCTAACCTAACACAATGCTTAATCCCCTAACCTAATCCTATTTCAATCCTACTTCTTTAATCCTAACTTCTTTCTTCTTTGATCTGTAACCTAACTTTGATTTGTGTAAAACCTACCGGAGACCCACATGTAGCAGCCCAGCAGGTTGCGTCCAGCCTCTTTAAACTAACCGGACCTCACAACCGCCTAACCACGCTCCACACTGATGCGGTCTAAACCTACCCGGGCACTCACAGCCCCACCTGACCCTACCTTTGGGGTGGTCCAACCTTCTAAACAACCGGACCTTTAACCACACTTAAAACCTGCCCAAGTACCCACAGCCGCTGGGTTTGAACCCTACCTTTTTCAATGGGAACAACTCTGTCTCTTCACTGATGGGGTGGGGTTTAGTACACATGGAGTGGCTTTGGCCTCCTCTGCCTCGTCTTTTGTGCTGGCTTGGGGTCCATTGGAGACAGCCAGTTGGGAGAGAAGGACTGCAGAGCAATCGGGGTTCGGACCCTTTAGGGCCTGGTGACTCTGGATTTTCAGTTCCTTTATCCCTATAACCTAACCTCAACTCCAAACCTAACCCAACCCTAACCTAACCCTAGCCCCTAACCCTAACCCAAACTCAGCCCTAACCTGGCCCCCTGGAAACTGCAAAGCTCAACCCCTAATCCTCAGCCCTGAAACTTGCAAACTCCTTCCCTGAAATAGCCCTGAAAATTGCAAAGCTTTGTCCCACTCCACCCAAAACTCAAGTCCAACTAACCCAAATTTTATGTCCCACCCACCCAGGTCCCAAGCCAAGTCAAACACAAGTCACACCTAAGTCAAACACAGTCATAAAACCACCCACCAAGTCCCACCCAAATCAGATGCCTACAAGTCCTACCCAAACTCAACTCACCGAGTCCTGCTCCACTCAAGTCAAAACACAAGTTCCACCTAAGTCAAAACCACAAGGTTCACCTAGAGTCAAACACTGAAGTCCCACAAAAGTTAAAAACACAAGTCCCACCCAACTCAAACCACAAGTCCCACCAGAAGCCTAACACCAAGTCCTAAGTTAAAACACAAGTCCACCAACTCTCAAGCCTACAAGTTCCACCAGAAGTCTAAACACAAAGTCCAATCCAAATTAAAACACAAGTTACACCAATTCTAAACATAAGTTCTAATTGTTAGTCAGACACAAGTCAGAATAAACACAGTCACGCAGCTCAACACAAGTCCACCCACTCAATTCAAAACACAAGTCCAACACCAAAAGTTTAAACACCAAGTCTAAAAACACCTTACAACTCAAACACAAGTTCCACCCAAATTCAAAACACAAGTCCACCAAGTTAAAACACAATCCCAATCACAACTCAAACACAAGTCCACCCAAGTCAAAACACAAGTCCAACTTAAACCAAAACACAAGTCTCACTGCCAAAACACAAGTCCACACCCAAATCAAAACACAGTCACCAACTCAAATCACAAGTCACACACCCAACTCCTAAACAAGTCCTAACCCACCAAATCAAAACACAAGTCCAACCCACCAAAGTCCAACTCACCAAACTCAAAAACAAGTCCCACCCAAGTCAAAACACAAGTCACACCCAAGTCAAAACACAAAACTGCGAAACTCAACCCTAGGGGTAGGGGTGCAATACCATATCTCAGTGCCTGTTGGTGCTAGGGTCCCAAACCACGCCCAATCGACAGGGCGTGGCCTAATTAGTATATATCTGAAATTTCAGCTCTCTAGGACCTAAGGGTGCAAAAATACAGGGTGCACTTGAGGGGGTAAAGTCGTTTTTATCCCTATAACCTAACCTAACCTAACCTAACCCTAACCTAACCTAACCTAAAACTGCAAACTCAACCCTAACCCTAGCCCTGGAAACTGCAAAACTCAACCCTAACCCTGAAACTGCCCTCAACCCTTTGAAATAGCCCTGAAAATTGCAAAACTCAAGTCCCACCACCCAAAACTCAAGTCCAACCAACCCAAATTTTTATGTCCCACCCACCCAGGTCCCAACTAAGTCAAACACAAGTCCCACCCAACTCAAACACAAGTCCCACCCACCAAGTCCCACCCAAATCAAGACACAAGTCCCACCCAACTCAAACACAAGTCCTACCCACCCAAGTCAAAACACAAGTTCCACCCAAGTCAAAACACAAGTTCCACCCAAGTCAAAACACAAAGTCCCACCAAGTTAAAACACAAGTCCCACCCAACTCAAACACAAGTCCCACCCAAGTCAAACACAAGTCCAACCCAAATCAAAACACAAGTCACACCCAACTCAAACACAAGTCCCACTCCACCCCAAATCAAAACACAAGTCACACCTAACTCAAACACAAGTCACACCCAACTCAAACACAAGTCCCACCCACCCAAATCAAAACACAAGTCCAACCCACCAAAGTCCAACCCACCAAACTCAAAAACAAGTCCCACCCAAGTCAAAACACAAGTCACACCCAAGTCAAAACACAAAACTGCGAAACTCAACCCTAGGGGTAGGGGGTGCAATACCATATCTCAGTGCCTGTTGGTGCTAGAGGTCCCAAACCATGCCCAATCGACAGGGCGTGGCCTAATTAGTATATATACGAAATTTCAGCTCTCTAGGACCTAAGGGTTGCAAAAAATACAGGGGGTGCACTTGGAGGGGGTGCAAAATTCGTTTTTATCCTATAACCTAACCCTAACCCTAACCTAGCCTAACTTTGCCTAACCTCAACCTAACCTAACCCTAACCCTAACCCTAACCCTAACCTAACCTAACCTAACCCTAACCTAACCTAGCTAACCTAACCTAACCCTAACCTAACCCTAACTAACCTAACCTAACCTAACCAGCTAACCTAACCTAACCCCTAACCCTAACCTTCTAACTCAAACTAACCCTAAACCTAACCTAACTTCTTCTTCTTCCTAACCTCCAACCCTAACTTAACCCTAAGTCCCAAACTCAACTCAAAACTCAAGTCCTTCCTTCCTCAACCTAACCTAACAAAACCTAGCCTTCTGAAATTGTGGGTAGGTCAACCATTGGCTCACCCTAACCTAACCTCTGAAAATTGCAAACTCAAGCCCAACCCTTCTCAAGTCTTCTTCAGTACTAACCCAAAATTTCAGTCCCACCCTGACTGCACCAGGTCCAGCCAACTAAGGCACAACCTAACACTCAAATTAGTCCCACCTAACCTAACCTAAACAACAAGTCCTACCCACTAACCTAACCACCTAAATCAAGACACAAGTCTAAGCTCTCCAACTCAAACCCTAACAGAGTCCAACTTCCCTAACCCTAGTCAAAACACAAGTCCACCCTACCCAAGTCAAAACACAAGTTCCACCTACAGTCAACCAACACAAAGTCCACCAACTCAAACACCCAACCTGGGAAAACACCTTCCCCACCCAACTCAAACACAAGTCCCACCCAAGTCAAAACACAAGTCCAACCTAAATCAAAAACACAAGTCCCCCAAAAACACCCCGGAACTCAAACACAAGTCCCACCCAAGTCCGTCACAACCCTCACACTCACCCAACTCAAACACAAGTCACACCCCAACCTAAACACAAGTCCACCCCCACCCAAATCTAAACACTAGTCCAACCACTCACAGTCCAACTGACCCTACCTTTAGGGTGGTCCAAAAAAACAAGTCCCACCCCACAAAACACTAAGTCACACCCAAGTCAAAACACAAAACTGCTGGGTTTCAACCCTAGGGGTAATGGGAACAATACCATATCTCAGTGCCTGTTGGTACACATGAGGTCCCAAACTCATGCCTCGCGACTTTGTGCGTGGCTAATTAGTATATATTGGAAATTTCAGCTCTCTAGGACCTAAGACCGTGCAAAAATACAGGGGGACCACTTGAGGGGGTGCAAACTCTGGTTTTCAGTCCCTATAACCTAACCCTAACCTAACCCTAACCTAACCTAACCCCTAACCCTAACCTAACCTAACCCTAACCCTAACCTAACCTAACCCTAACCCTAACCTAACCCTAACCTAACCTGGCTACCTAACCCTAACCCCAACTAACCTGACCTAACCCTAACCTCAACCCTTGAAATACCCCTGAAAATTGCAAAACTCAAGTCCCACCCACCCAAAAACTCAAGTCCAACCAACCCAAATTTTATGTCCCACCCACCCAGGTCCCAACCTGTCAAACACAAGTCCCACCCAACTCAAACACAAGTCCCACCCACCAAGTCCCACCCAAATCAAGACACAAGTCCCACCCAACTCAAACACAAGTCCTACCCACCCAAGTCAAAACACAAGTTCCACCCAAGTCAAACACAAGTTCCCACCCAAGTCAAAACACAAGTCCCACCAAGTTAAAACACAAGTCCACCTAACTCAAACACAAGTCCCACCCAAGTCAAAACACAAGTCACCACCTGAAGTCAAAACACAAGTCCCACCCAACTCAAACACAAGTCCCACCTAAGTCAAAACACAAGTCCAACCAAATCAAAACACAAGTCACGCCCAACTCAAACACAAGTCCCACCTACCCAAGTCAAAACACAAGTCCAACCCAACCTCAAAACACAAGTCACACCTAACTCAAACACAAGTCCACCCACCCAAATCAAAACACAAGTCACACCAAAGTCAAACACAAACTCAAAACCAAACTCAACCCAAGTCACCCACCCAATCTCAAAACACAAGTCCAACCCACCAAAGTCCAAACCAAACTCACAAAACAAGTCACACAAGTCACACCTAGTCAAAACACAAGTCAAACCCAAATCCTAAACACAAGGGTGTAACTCAAACACTCAACCTAACTCAAACTAGAGGTCCCAAACTCAAAACCCAAGTCCAACCCACCGTGCAGTCCAACCTTGAACCCTATATAAAAAACAAGTTTAGAGTCAAAACACAAGTCTACCCAAGTCAAAACCACAAATACCTAAACCTCAGGGTCCCTAGGGGTAGGGGTGCAAAATTCGTTTATCTCCCTATAACTAGAGGTCCCAAACCACTGCCCAACCCTAGCTAACATTAAGTGTATATCCGAACTTTCAGCCCTAGGACCTAAGGGTGCAAAAATACAGGGTGCACCTAACCCTAACCTGCTAACCTCGCCTTTACCCTATAACCTAACCTAACCCTAACCCTAACCTAACCCTAACCCTAACCCTAAAAACTGCAAAACTCAACCCTAACCCTAGCCCTGAAACTGCAAAACTCAACCCTTGAAATAGCCCTGAAAATTGCAAAACTCAAGTCCCACCCACCCAAAACTCAAGTCCAACCAACCCAAATTTTATGTCCCACCCACCCAGGTCCCAACCAAGTCAAACACAAGTCCACCCAACTCAAACACAAGTCCCACCCACCAAGTCCCACCCAAATCAAGACACAAGTCCCACCCAACTCAAACACAAGTCCTACCCACCCAAGTCAAAACACAAGTTCCACCCAAGTCAAAACACAAGTTCCACCCAAGTCAAAACACAAGTCCCACCAAGTTAAAACACAAGTCCCACCCAACTCAAACACAAGTCCCACCCAAGTCAAAACACAAGTCCAACCCAAATCAAAACACAAGTCACACCCAACTCAAACACAAGTCCCACCCACCCAAATCAAAACACAAGTCACACCCAACTCAAACACAAGTCACACCCAACTCAAACACAAGTCCCACCCACCCAAATCAAAACACAAGTCCAACCCACCAAAGTCCAACCCACCAAACTCAAAAAACAAGTCCCACCCAAGTCAAAACACAAGTCACACCCAAGTCAAAACACAAAACTGCGAAACTCAACCCTAGGGGTAGGGGGTGCAATACCATATCTCAGTGCCTGTTGGTGCTAGAGGTCCCAAACCATGCCCAATCGACAGGGCGTGGCCTAATTAGTATATATACGAAATTTCAGCTCTCTAGGACCTAAGGGTGCAAAAATACAGGGGGGGTGCACTTGAGGGGGGGTGCAAAATTCGTTTTATCCTATAACCTAACCCCAACCTAACCTAACCCTAACCTAGCCCCTAACCTAACCCTAACCTAACCCTAACCTAACCTAACCCTAACCTAACCTAACCCTAACCTAACCTAAACTAACCTAACCCTAACCCTAACCTTCTTCCTAACTTCTAACCCTAACCCTAACCTAACCTAACCTAACCCTAACCTAACCAACTCAACCTAACCCTAACCCTACACCCTAACCCTAACCCAACCCTAACCTAACCTAACCCTAACCCTAACCTAACCTCAAACACCCTAGTCACACCTAACTCAAACACAAGTCCCTACCCACCCAAATCAAAACACAAGTCCAACCCAACCAAAGTCCAACCCACCAAACTCAAAAACAAGTCCACCCAAGTCAAAACACAAGTCACACCCAAGTCAAAACACAAAACTGCAAACTCAACCTAGGGGTGGGGGTGCAATACCATATCTCAGTGCCTGTTGGTGCTGGGGGTCCCAAACCACGCCCAACTCGACAGGGCGTGTCCTACCCAACTCATATCAAAATTCCAGCTCTCTAGGACCTGGACCAAAAGTGCAAAATACAGGGGTGCACCCAAGTGCAAACACAAGTCCCCCACTTTTCCTCCATCAACCTAACTCTAACCTAACCTAACACCTACCTAACCTAACCCAACCTAACCTCCCAACCTAACTCTAACCCAAGTCTAACCCTAACTCTAACACTAAGTCCCTAACCTAACCTAACCCTAACCTAACCATAATCCTAACCTAAATCTAACACAAGTCCCACCCAACTTCTAACAAGTCACACCCAATCCTAACCCTAATCCCTAACCCTAACCCTAACCCCTAACCCCAATCCTAACTCTAACCTAACCCTAACCCCAACCCTAACCTAACTAGCCCCCCTAAAACCTACCCCAGACCCACAGCCCGCCTTGACCCAACCTTAGGTTCGTCCAACCCTCTTTAAACTAACCCGGACACTCACAACCCGCCCTAAACCTACACTCACACCCCAGTCGGTCTAAAACCTACCCGGGCACTCACAGCCCACCTGACCCTACCTTTAGGGTGGTCCAACCCCTTCTAAAACTAACCCGGACGCCCACAACCCGCCTAAACCTGCCCAAGTACCCACAGCCGCTGGGTTTGAACCCTACCTTTTCAATGGGAACAACTCTGTCTCTTCACTGATGGGGTGGGGTTAGTACACATGGAGTGGCTTTGGCTCTCTGCCTCGATCTTTGTGCTGGCTTGGGGTCCCATTGGAGACGACCAGTTGGGAGAAGGACCGTGCATAACCGGGCCTGGACCCTTTAGGGCCCAGACTCTGGATTTTCAGTTCCCTTTATCCCTATAACCTAACCCTAACCTAACCTAACCTAACCTCTAACCTAACCCTAACCTAACCTAACCCAACCCCTAACCTAGCCTGGAAACTGCAAAACTCAACCTAACCTAGCCCTGGAAACTGCAAAACTCAACCCTTGAAATAGCCCTGAAAATTGCAAAACTCAAGTCCCACCCACCCAAAACTCAAGTCCAACCAACCCAAATTTTATGTCCCACCCACCCAGGTCCCAACCAAGTCAAACACAAGTCCACCAACTCAAACACAAGTCCCACCAACCAAGTCCCACCCAAATCAAGACACAAGTCACAACTCAAACACAAGTCCTACCCACCCAAGTCAAAACACAAGTCCCACCCAAGTCAAAACACAAGTTCCACCCAAGTCAAAACACAAGTCCCACCAAGTTAAAACACAAGTCCACCCAACTCAAACACAAGTCCCACCCAAGTCAAAACACAAGTCCCACCAAGTTAAAACACAAGTCCCACCCAACTCAAACACAAGTCCCACCCAAGTCAAAACACAAGTCCAACCCAAATCAAAACACAAGTCACACCTAACTCAAACACAAGTCCCACCCACCCAGTCAAAACACAAGTCACACCCAACTCAAACACAAGTCACACCCAACTCAAACACAAGTCCCACCCAAGTCCAAATCAAAACACAAGTCCAACCCACCCAAAGTCCAACCACCCAAACTCAAAAAACAAGTCCACCCAAGTCAAAACACAAGTCCCACCCAAGTCAAAACACAAGTCCCACCCAAGTTAAAACACAAGTCCAACCCAAATCAAACACAAGTCCCACACCTAACTCAAACACAAGTCCCAACCAAATCAAAACACAAGTCACACCCAACTCAAACACAAGTCACACCCAACTCAAAACACAAGTCCCACCCACCCAAATCAAAACACAAGTCCAACCCACCAAAGTCCAACCCACCAAACTCAAAAACAAGTCCCACCCAAGTCAAAACACAAGTCACACCCAAGTCAAAACACAAAACTGCATGTAACTCAACCCTAGGGGTAGGGGTGCAATACCATATCTCAGTGCCTGTTGGTGCTAGAGGTCCCAAACCACGCCCAATCGACAGGGCGTGGCCTAATTAGTATATATACGAAATTTCAGCTCTCTAGGACCTAAGGGTGCAAAAATACAGGGGGGGTGCACTTGAGGGGGTGCAAAATTGCCCTTTTATCCCTAACCCTAACCTAACCTAACCCTAACCTAACCTAACCTAACCCTAACCCTAACCTAACCTAAACTGCAAAACTCAACCAAAACTAACCTAACCCTAGCCTAAACTGCAAAACTCAACCCTTGAAATAGCCTGAAAATTGCAAAACTCAAGTCCCACCCACCCAAAACTCAATTCCAACCAACCCAAATTTTATGTCCCACCCACCCAGGTCCCAACCAAGTCAAACACAAGTCCCACCCAACTCAAACACAAGTCCCACCCACCAAGTCCCACCCAAATCAAGACACAAGTCCCACCCAACTCAAACACAAGTCCTACCCACCCAAGTCAAAACACAAGTTCCACCCAAGTCAAAACACAAGTTCCACCCAAGTCAAAACACAAGTCCCACCAAGTTAAAACACAAGTCCCACCCAACTCAAACACAAGTCCCACCCAAGTCAAAACACAAGTCCAACCCAAATCAAAACACAAGTCACACCCAACTCAAACACAAGTCCCACCCAAGTCAAAACACAAGTCACACCCAACTCAAACACAAGTCACACCCAACTCAAACACAAGTCCCACCCACCCAAATCAAAACACAAGTCCAACCCACCAAAGTCCAACCCACCAAACTCAAAAAACAAGTCCCACCCAAGTCAAAACACAAGTCACACCCAAGTCAAAACACAAAACTGCGAAACTCAACCCTAGGGGTAGGGGGTGCAATACCATATCTCAGTGCCTGTTGGTGCTAGAGGTCCCAAACCATGCCCAATCGACAGGGCGTGGCCTAATTAGTATATATACGAAATTTCAGCTCTCTAGGACCTAAGGGTGCAAAAACAGGGGGTGCCCTTGAAATGCACTCTGAGGTGCAAAATCCCAAGTTTAACCCACCCAAAACCTATAACCCCCTAACCCTAACCCTAACCTAACCTAACCTAACCTAACCTAACCCTAACCCTAACCCTAACCCTAACCCTAACCCTAACCCTAACCTTAATCATCCTAACCCTAATCCACCTAACTCCTAAAGCCTAATCCTAACCCTAACCCCAATCCTAACCTAACCTAACCCCAATCCTAACCCTAACCCCGGTTGTCAAAAAAAACCTACCCCCACCCAACTCACCCACAGCCCGCCTTGACCCACCCTTCAGGTTCGTCAAACCTCTTTAAACTAACCGGACACTCACAACCCGCCCCTAAACCTACACTCACACCCCAGTCGGTCTAAAACCTACCCGGGCACTCACAGCCCACCCTGACCCTACCTTTAGGGTGGTCCAACCCCTTCTAAAACTAACCGGGCGCCCACAACCCGCCTAAACCTACCCAAGTACCCACAGCCCGCTGGGTTTGAACCCTACCTTTTCAATGGGAACAACTCTGTCTCTTCACTGATGGGGTGGGGTTAGTACACATGGAGTGGCTTTGGCTCTCTGCCTCGTCTTTGTGCTGGCTTGGGTCCCCCATTGAAGCGACCAGTTGGGAGAAGGACCGTGCATAACCGGGCCTGGACCCTTTAGGGCCCAGACTCTGGATTTTCAGTCCCCTAACCTAACCTAACCCCAATCCTAACCCTAACCCCCGGTTGGCCTAAAACCTACCCGGAGACCACAGCCCGCCTTGACCCAACCTTAGGTTAGTCCAACCCTCTTTAAACTAACCCGGACACTCACAACCCGCCCTAAACCTACACTCACACCCCAGTCTCTAAAACCTACCCACCTACTCACAGCCCACCCTGACCCTACCTTTAGGGTGGTCCAACCCTTCTAAAACTAACCCGGACGCCCTGGAACCCGCCTAAACCTACCCAAACCTACCCCACAGCCCGCTGGGTTTGAACCCTACCTTTTTCAATGGGAACAACTCTGTCTCTTCACTGATGGGGTGGGGTTAGTACACATGGAAAACTTTGGCTCTCTGCCTGCGTCTTTGTGCTGGCTTGGGGTCCCATTGGAGAGTCCCAGTTGGGAGAAGGACCGTGCATAACCGGGCCTGGACCCTTTAGAGCCCAGACTCTGGATTTTCAGTCCCCCAATCCTAACCCCAACCCTAACCCTGGTTGGCCTAAACCCTACCTGTCGGAGACTCACAGCCCGCCTCAACCCAACAAGGTTCCCAACCCTCTTCAAAACTAACCGGACACTCACAACCCGCCCTAAGACACCAAACTCACACCCCCACCCAAGTCAAAAACCAAGTACCCGGGCACTCACAGTCCAAACACAACCCTACCTTTAAAACACAAGTCCAACTCAAACTAAAAACTAACCCAAGTCGCCCACAACCCGCCTAAATCCTACCCAAGTCACACCAACCCAAACACAACCCTACCTTTCTCAATGGGAACAAACACAAGTCTGTCTCCACTGATGGGGTGGGGTTAGTACACATGGAGTCCAACTTTGGCAAAGTCCTCCCACTTTGTGCTGGCTTGGGGTCCCATTGGAGTCAAAACAGTTGGGAAAGGACAAAACTGCATAACCTCAACCTAGGGGTTTAGGGGTGCAGACTCTGGATCTCAGTGCCTGTTGGTAACTAGAGGTCCCAAACCATGCCTAACCCTAACCCTAACCTGGCCTAATTAGTATATATACGAAATTTCAGCTCTCTAGGACCTAAGGGTGCAAAAATACAGGGGGGGTGCACTTGAGGGGGGGTGCAAAATTCATTTTTATCCCTATAACCTAACCCTACCCTAACCTAACCTAACCCTAAGCTAACCCTAACCCTAACCCTAACACTAACCTAACCCTAACCTAACCCTAACCCTAACCCAAGTCAAAACACAAGTCCCACCCAAGTCAAAACACAAGTCCCACCAAGTTAAAACACAAGTCCCACCCGACTCAAACACAAGTCCCACCCAAATCAAACACAAGTCCCACCCACCCAAATCCCACCCAAGTCAAAACACAAGTCACACCCAAGTCAAAACACAAAACTGCGAAACTCAACCCTAGGGGTAGGGGGTGCAATACCATATATCGGCGCCTGTTGGTGCTAGAGGTCCCAAACTACGCCCAATCGACAGGGCGTGGCCTAATTAGTATATATACAAAATCTCAGCTCTCCAGGACCTAAGGGGGCAAAAATACAGGGGGGGTGCACTTGGGGGGTGCACTTGAGGGGGGTGCAAAATTCGTTTTTATCCCTATAACCCTAACCCTAACCCTACCCCTGGAAACTGCAAAACTCAACCCTTGAAATAGCCCTGAAAACTGGAAAACTCAAGTCCCACCCACCCAAAACTCAAGTCAAACCCACCCAAATTCTATGTCCCACCCACCCAGGTCCCAACCAAGTCAAACACAAGTCCCACCCAACTCAAACATAAGTCCTACCCACCCAAGTCAAAACACAAGTCCCATCCAAGTCAAAACACAAGTCCAACCCACCCAAGTCAAAACACAAAACTGCCAAACTCAACCCTAGGGGTAGGGGGTGCAATACCATATCTCGACGCCTGTTGGTGCTAGAGGTCCCAAACCATGCCCAATCGACAGGGGGTGGCCTAATTAGTATATATACGAAGTCTCTGCCTCTAGGACCTAAGGGGGGAAAAATACAGGGGGGTGCAAAATTCATTTTTATCCCTATAACCCTAACCCTAAACCAGCCTGATCATGTCTTATCCTGCAGATATGGTTGCATTGTAAACACTTGGCCTCACTGCTAACATTTGTGCTTTTGTGAGGATAACAGCAGCATTTAGATCATTTGTCACAAGCAGCAGTCTTCAATCTTTAATGCCTCAAGTCCAGAAAAAAAGAATCCATTTGGTGAGCAAAGAATGCATAAAGGCCCGGTCAATCCGAGGCTGAAGACACAAAAGCAGCCGTCCAGAGGAGAACACAGACCACAGAGGAAGAAAACCACTGAACACACCAGGCAGATTCATTTATTTACACTCAAATATTCCGTATTCAGCAGGAAACATTTCACAATAATAAACCGTCAAATAGTAAAATTAATCTCACAAGAACCAGAATATTTTCATTTCCTGCTCAAAGTTCAGTTTATGCTGAAGTTCTGGAAATACATGTAATAACTGTCGTTATAGTCTGGCAGAGCGTTAAAAAACTAATAAAATATAACACTAAATCAGAGTACACTGAAAAACTGCTGTAGTCTCTTCACTGTCAAAATTACAAACAGGACGCGTTCATCAGCACTAAACTGCAGGAATAAAGCTGGTGAAAGTGTGTGTGTGCAGTCAGTTCAGCCAGCTGGTGTTGAGCCGAGTCTGATTCTTGATGCTGGTGTCCATCTTCAGAACTTCTCTGACCGCCATCGTGGCGTAAGTGGAGGACGGCAGAGAAAACTCCATCTTCAGCGCCCGGTACTTCCCTTCTGTAGAGACACACGCACAGAGACACGCACGCACGCACGCACGCAGACACGCACAGAGATACACACGCACGCACAGACAGATACGGTCAGGGAGAAGGCATCAGCCCTTCACATTATAGCAGGGAGCTCAATCTGACAAACACTGTTAGCATTAGATTATATTTTTAATTAGTTCTACACACTGCCTGGTATAATGATAATGATAATCAGATCATTATTGCAGTGATTCATGTTCTGGCATGTTCAATGTCTGGTAACAGAACCCTGATTGATGTGGTGAGAGTGAGGAACATCCCCGTTTAGATCGCTGAGTTAGGGGTGTGTGTGTGTGTGTGTGTGTGTGTGTGTGTGTGTGTGTGTGTGTGTGTGTGTGTGTGTGTGTGTGTGTGTTCTGGACCTTTGAGGTAGACTGGAGCTGGAGCGTTTTCCAATTTCTCCACATCTGTGTGAACGAGAGGCACTCGCGGATCATCGTACTGAATCAGCTCCCTGTGGAGAAACACAGACCATCAGAACAAACGCTGGAGCTCAAACACCTGACGAGAAAGTTAATGCAACTCGCTGACCAGCTGACATCACTGGGCCGTGTCAGGACTTTACGGTAAGCGCCGGCCAGAGAATAATCCCGGACTTTGTGCCTCATGTTATCGATGTCCAGGTCATCAGCGCTCAGCATGTCCCGGTATCCTCCACCCACTGTGGCAGAAGCACAAACACCAGAACTCTAACACCACACATTCATCACAAAAATGGCATTTTCAGCTTTTAGGAATTTCCATGACTTTTCCCACATCTAGAAATTCGTTTTCCAAGACCACGTGAATCCTGGTTCTACGAAGATTATTCTGGATTCTGTTGCGCTGCTCAGTGTAAACTGATGTTTGATCTCAAAATCTTACAAAGGCAACAGCAATGTCAACTACATATCATCCATTTCCATTGTGCCAGTTGTAAAGATGAGTTTCCCAGAATGCCTCACCGCTGTGAGTGGGGTAGATGACGTCAAACCCGGGCAGCGGCATCACCACATCATGAATGGAGAGTTTCTCTGCCTCGTCAGCTGACAGGACGTGAGCGGAGCCTGAAACACAGAGAGGAGCTCAGATACTGTCATAGAGACCCGGTGATGAGTACCAGGATGTATCTCTCACACTCTCTCTCTACCGACCCTCCCTCCCTCCCTCACACCTCCTCTGAGTATCAGGTCTCCCTCCACGGCTCTCAGCCCAAAGGCCTCCACACGTTTGCTGACCATGCAGTTCCACACGTAGCTCTGGTAACTGTGGATGTACATCAGCCTGTTGTTGCGCGGGATCTGAAGCAGGAGTTATAAAGTCAGCATGCAGTCATGTCATGATGTGATTGTGTAAGGCTCAGTTCAGTGTGTAAGTAAACGTGTGTCCAGTCATCCACATCAGGCCGGTCAGTTCTCTCACCAGTCCGAATGCGGTCACAATGTTGTTCTTGCCGTATTTGGCCAGGCCTCGCAGTAACTGGCCCTCAACGCAGCGCTTGACTGGCAGTTTCCTGAGAGCCGCCTCTGGGTCGTGAGAGCGCGCCCACTCCTGTCTGCACTTCACCAGATAACCCTTCTCAGCTGGACGCACAGAGAGAGAGAAGCGCATTACACACCAGAACACCAGCGTCAATGCCCATCCAATTTAACAGTCTCGCCAGGATTTATTTATGGTTATTGCTGCCGCTTTCCTCAATTTTTCATATTTAAGGCACTGTGATGCTGAAACCAATAATTATCATGACAGTAGGAGAACATGACCTCCCATTCAAACACTGATGCAACACCACCCAATTATACTTCAGTAAATCAATAATTTAATCTCTGTTTGAAACCCTCCACTGAAGATGCTAAAGAATGATCTTAATGATTGAGAGTAGAGATGACAGGAAAGATTCTGACCTCCAGGGCGAGGCTTCAGGATCAGATCCATCACCTCCTTCCAGTTGTTCTGCAGTATCGCCCTATGAACCAGAGCAAACAGCAAACCGTCAGATCCCCTCATGTGTGTTACAGAAACACGTGTGCGCGTGTCGGTGAGCGTCTATGTATGTGAGGGTGTGTGTGTGAGTGAGTGTGTCTGAGTGTGTGAGCGAGTTGGTGTGTCTGTAAGTGTGTGTGTGAGTGAGTTGGTGTGTCTGTGAGTGTGTGTGTGAGCGAGTCGGTGTGCGTGCGTGTGTGTGTGTGTGTGAGCGAGTCAGTGTGTGTCTGTGAGTGTGTGTGAGCGAGTCGGTGTGCGTGCCTGTGTGTGTCGGTGTGTCTGAGTGTGTGTGTGTGTGTGTGTGTGTGTGGGGGTGTGCGTGAGCGTGCCTGTGAGTGTGTGAGTGTGTGTGTGAGTGTGTGAGTGTGTGTGTGTGGGGTGCCTGAGTGTGTGTGAGCGAGTCGGTGTGTGTGTGTGTGAGTGAGTAAGCGTGTGTGATCGAGTCGGTGTGTGTGCGTGTGTGTGTGAGATCGAGTCGGAGTGTGTGAGTGAGCGAGCGTGTGTGTACCTGCCGACCCGGTGTGTGGGGACGGCTGTAGTGCCGAAGCGCTGCATGCCGTAGTAGTTAATGAAGCCGGTTTCTCTGAGTGATGTCATCGCTTGCTCCACCTGCTCCAGAGAGCCGGAGATGTTCCTGTGAGGAGAGAGGTCATACATTCATACTTCTGATCTGATATTATTAAGGCATGTTGTCTAAGTATCTGAAGACAGAGTGGCTCAGACCGAGCAGGGAAAGCGCCTCTCCTCACACAGGCTCTGACAGCAGCTCAGCTTCTCACCTGAGGACCACCGTGAAGTGGTTTCCCTGCAGTTCTCCCAGCTTTAACGGATGCTTCTTGTAGCTGAAGTTCCCCAGCTTCAGGTTCATGAGGCATTTGTTGAGGTGAGATAATCTCTCCGCGCTGATCCTGAAACAGAAGAGCAGAATACAGGAGTGTTTCTAAATACAAAATGGCCCGCTGTGTTTGGTCGCCGTTCAGGTCGCTCCGCGAAGACTGTGCTTTTATTTACTATTTTACTTTCTTTTACTCTCAGTTTTTACAAACTTATCATCTGCATTGATCTACTACGACAGCAAAACTCTTTTGGACATTGGTTACCTCTACACTGGACTGTTTCAGGACACTTTCGGCGATCCTCTGTGGCCATCTGAGATTCTTCGGAACGCCGAGTTGAACAATGGACAGAGCCAGCGGCGTAGAACAAAGAAACACCGTGGGAAACGTGCTGGTGGTATCCGTAACAGACTGAGGAAAGGGCATTCAGACCTCCTCTCCCGAGCATTCTTCTAGCAAATGTTCAATCCTTGGATAATAAGATGGACGATCTTAGAGCCAGGATAAGTTTTCAACGGGACATGAGAGACTGTAATATCTATTGTTTGTCTGAAACATGGCTCACGCCCGCGGTCCCGGACACAGCTGTGACGCCGTCGGAGAACTTCTCTGTTTTTCGGATGGACAGAACAGCCGAGGCCGGTAAATCCAAAGGCGGTGGAGTGTGTTTCATGATCAACAAGAAATGGTGCGATCCCAGGAACATCACCATTCTCTCGCGGTCCTGCTCACCTCATCTGGAACATTTAACAATCATCTGCCGCCCATTCTATCTGCCTAGGGAGTTTTCTGCGGTTGTCGCGACCGCCGTTTACATCCACCGCAGGCAGACACAGCGCTGGCTTTATCTGGCCTTCATGATGTTGCCAGCGGCATCATAAACCAACATCCCGACGCGGCATTCATTGTCGCGGGCGATTTTAACAAAGCAAACCTAAAGAAAGTCCTGCCAAACTTTCACCAGCACGTCTCCTGCCCCACACGAGGAGCAAACACACTGGATCACTGCTACTCTCCGTTTAAGAACGCCTATAAAGCGCGGTCACTTCCAGCGTTTGGCAAATCGGATCATGCCGCCATTTTCCTCACTCCCGAAAAAAAGAAACTTTCTATTTAGGGGCGATAGAAAGTGTTTTAACTCAGTGCATCACAGCGTGGTATGGGAACAGCACCAGTCATGACCGCAAAGCCCTGCAAAGAGTAGTGCGCTTATCCGAGCGTATCTCAGGGTCAGCTCTCCCGTCTCTGCAGGACGTCTACACCAAACGCTGCAAAGGTAGAGCTACCAAGATCATCAAGGACTCTAATCACCCTGCAAACCCTCATTTCACGCTGCTGCCATCTGGTAAGCGCTTCCGAAGCCTGATGGCCAAAACTGAGAGACTCAGGAGGAGCTTCTTCCCCCAGGCCATCAGACTCCTGAACTCAGTCACTTAACATCACGTGACTTCACGTCCAGGATAAACATCGATACACTGTCATTGCACTGCACTTTCTGTTCTCGTTGTTACTGTGTAACAACCTGTCATAAACCTGTTTGCACATTATACTCTTTATACATTTGTTAACCACATATTTATAAGTCTACAGTTTACTCACTGCAAAGTCTACTTCAATTATTTTATTCCACTTTATCCTTATTTGTTACCTTTTTTTCTCTTGACTTGATTATTTATAATTCTACAGATATAGACATATATATATATATATATATATATATAGATATACTATTTATATCCTATTTCTATTATAATTTCTTCCTTGTGTTTTTAACTTCTAATTTGCACTGTCCATGGAGCGGACCTGTTTACATTTCACTGCCGGTTGTATATTCTGTATATAACTGTGTATGTGACAAATAAAACTCTTGAATCTTGAATCTTGAATCCTGGTGCTCAGCAGAGTGTGACGGATCTGCCGCTCGGCTTCACTCACTTCAGCACAGCGATCTCCTGCACGGTGATGGCCCTCTTGTCTTTGGTGCCCATATAAGAGAACATGTTGGGCCTGACCCTGAAACAGACAGAACGTGTGTGAGGTCACGTGACCACAGCACTGATGTGGGATCAGTGTTTACCAGCCGCAGACAACAGCACTCGACAGACCTGAGGAACTTGGAGAGGAGGTTGATGGCCTCCATAGTGTCCTTGTTCTCCTTATAGAGCACGAAATGGCAGAAACTGCCACGGTTCTTTGGCCATGAATGCTTTCGAGGAGCTTCAGAGGGAGACAAAGGAAGAGAAGACACAGAATGAAAGAGGACAGAGTAATGGAGGACACACTGAAACAAAAGAACTGAGCTTTTATTAATCGCTTAATTTTAGTACAGAAAACATTTACCACCAAAGCAACAGCTGTGCGTAAAAATAATCTACTGTACAAGTTGCTGAAGCATCGATTAGATCTATAACTGAGCTTGGTTATTAGCACAGCATCTGTCTAATTCACAGAATAATTCAATATTAATAATCAATATAATCCAACCACTGATCTAGACTTTCACATCTTTATACCCGTCACACAGTGTTTTAATGCTTTAATGGAATAAAACACTGTACCTGTAGCTACACTGGTTTCTCTTCCTGCACACCTCATGTTTACTAAACCTCAAATATGAGCGAGGAAAGACTTGATTATGAATCATTAGAGTCAGATTTATTTCAACTTCTCAAGCCGAGCACAACCTTCGATCAGATCACAGGTTCATCAAGCCGGTCTGAACACAAGCGTGACTCCATCTCCGGGTCACGAGGCTGTGGGACTGTTCCTGAACCATCTAAACACACACACAAACTCTGGGCTTGGTGTGGTTGTTTAACAGTGTGTAAAAAAGAAAATCAGAAAATGAATGGGAAATTAAAAAATTGTTTTTAAATTGTCCAAAATAAATAAATAATAATTCCAGTATAAATCTGAAAATGTCTACATTTAAATAAAGGTCTGGTCCTAGACCATCAACACAAAGTGAAATGAACTTTCTATCTCACACACACACACACACAGAGTAATGTCCAAATACACTTTAGATTTAAGATCATCATTAAAGTGATTTTTCATGAGCCAGTTTATGGCGTAGTTAAGTAATTGAGCAGTAAATAGGTTAAAAAAAAAAAAAATAGTATCTTCTTATGCATAGTTGAGTAAATAAATGATATAGTTTATCATATAAAAAATTAAAAAAATTAAAGGTTAAGCTTATTCACAGATTAATATTAATATCCCTACGGTGAAAATAACGACATCAGCGCCTGACTGACGGGGTAATATCTCCAACACGGACCGATTCAAAGTCTTGATATATGAGGATCAAACCAGAGCGTTTGAGTCCGAAACACAAAATCTCTAGAACCGTAACCTCACGTGAACACAAGGCTGCCAATCACCTCAGGGGCATTCCTGGGATAAGTCTAACAGAGTCATAAAGGAGGGAACATTTCCTGCCGTCCCTGGATGATGTGGGATTGGTCTTACCTGCGGCGAGTCTGACCTCTGTCCAGAGCGAGAGGAGCGTTGGGAGAATAAGAGAGCGTTACTCAGGACGCAAGCACACACACGGCTGAGAGTTAGCATGCACGGATAAGTGCAAATACGTTTCCATTCAATTCATTGAGAAGATTCGGTTTATAAAGTTAAATCTGAGTGATGCACCAAACAGCTCATTCCTTGCGTACTGAACAGGAACAGAACGGATCTGATATGGAGCATCACTGGCTTCTCTTCTCCTCACATGCACAGACATCAGTCGTGTTTACATGCACACTAAAGCACTGCAGCCGCTCGTGCGAGTGAGGGGAGATCATGCACACTAAAGCACTGCAGCCGCTCGCTGCAGTGAGATCATGCACACTAAAGCACTGCAGCGCTCGTGGCGACTGAGATCATGCACACTAAAGCACTGCAGCCGCTCGTGCGACTGAGATCATGCACACTAAAGCACTGCAGCCGCTCGTGCGACTGAGGGAGATCATGCACACTAAAGCACTGCAGCCGCTGCGGTGAGTGAGGGAGAGATCATGCACACCAGCACTGCAGCCGCTGCTCGTGCGAGTGAGGGGAGATCATGCACACTAAAGCACTGCAGCCGCTCGTGCGAGTGAGGGGAGATCATGCACACTAAAGCACTGCAGCCGCTCGTGCGAGTGAGGGGAGATCATGCACACTAAAGCACTGCAGCCGCTCGTGCGAGTGAGGGGAGATCATGGACACTAAAGCACTGCAGCCGCTGGGTGCGAGTGAGGGGAGATCATGGACACTAAAGCACTGCACCGCTGCGAGGAGATCATGCACACTAAAGCACTGCAGCGCTCGTGGCGACTGAGGGGAGATCATGCACACTAAAGCACTGCAGCCGCTCGTGGCGAGTGAGGGGAGATCATGCACACTAAAGCACTGCAGCCGCTCGTGCGACAGATCATGCACACACTAAAGCACTGCAGCGCTCGTGCGACTGAGATCATGGACACTAAAGCACTGCAGCCGCTGCGTGCGAGTGAGGGGAGATCATGGACACTAAAGCACTGCAGCCGCTCGTGCGAGTGAGGGGAGATCATGCACACTAAAGCACTGCAGCCGCTCGTGCGACTGAGATCATGCACACTAAAGCACTGCAGCCGCTCGTGCGAGTGAGGGGAGATCATGCACACTAAAGCACTGCAGCCGCTCGTGCGAGTGAGGGGAGATCATGCACACTAAAGCACTGCAGCGCTGTCGTGCGACTGAGATCATGCACACTAAAGCACTGCAGCCGCTGCGTGCGTGAGGAGATCATGCACACTAAAGCACTGCAGCCGCTCGTGCGAGACTGAGATCATGCACACTAAAGCACTGCAGCGCTGCGTGCAACTGAGATCATGCACACTAAAGCACTGCAGCCGCTCGTGCAACTGAGATCATGCACACTAAAGCACTGCAGCCGCTCGTGCGACTGAGATCATGCACACTAAAGCACTGCAGCCGCTCGTGCGACTGAGATCATGCACACTAAAGCACTGCAGCCGCTGCGTGCAACTGAGATCATGCACACTAAAGCACTGCAGCCGCTCGTGCAACTGAGATCATGCACACTAAAGCACTGCAGCCGCTCGTGCAACTGAGATCATGCACACTAAAGCACTGCAGCCGCTCGTGCGAGTGAGGGGAGATCATGCACACTAAAGCACTGCAGCCGCTCGTGCGAGTGAGGGAGATCATGCACACTAAAGCACTGCAGCCGCTCGTGCGAGTGAGGGAGATCATGCACACTAAAGCACTGCAGCCGCTGCGTGCGAGTGAGAGGAGATCATGCACACTAAAGCACTGCAGCGCTCGTGCGACTGAGATCATGCACACTAAAGCACTGCAGCGCTCGTGCGAGTGAGGGGAGATCATGGACACTAAAGCACTGCAGCGCGCCGTGCGAGTGAGGGGAGATCATGCACACTAAAGCACTGCAGCCGCTCGTGCGAGTGAGGGGATCATGCACACTAAAGCACTGCAGCCGCTCGTGCGACTGAGGGGAGATCATGCACACTAAAGCACTGCAGCGCTCGCGACTGCGACTGAGGGGAGATCATGCACACTAAAGCACTGCAGCCGCTCGTGCGACTGAGAGATCATGCACACTAAAGCACTGCAGCCGCTCGTGCGAGTGAGGGAGATCATGCACACTAAAGCACTGCAGCCGCTCGTGCGAGTGAGGGGAGATCATGGACACTAAAGCACTGCAGCCGCTCGTGCGACTGAGATCATGCACACTAAAGCACTGCAGCCGCTCGTGCGAGTGAGGGAGATCATGCACACTAAAGCACTGCAGCCGCTCGTGCGCGTGAGGAGATCATGCACACTAAAGCACTGCAGCCGCTCGTGCGAGTGAGGGGAGATCATGGACACTAAAGCACTGCAGCGCTCGATGCGACTGAGATCATGCACACTAAAGCACTGCAGCCGCTGCGCGGCGTGAGGGGAGATCATGGACACTAAAGCACTGCAGCCGCTCGTGCGACTGAGATCATGCACACTAAAGCACTGCAGCCGCTCGTGCTCGTGCGCGTGAGGCTGAACCAGTGAGGTCAGAGCGCCATCTAGTGCACACCGTCTGCAGCAGGCACTGACTGGAGAAGGGTTTTCCAGGAAACAGGAGTGGGAGCCGTACCTGCCAGTGCTTTCTGCCCGGCTGCATGATACGCCACAATGACCTTCTTCCCGTCTCTGTCCTCAGTCTTGGTCTCCAGGCCGGGATACAGCGTCTTCACGGCTCGGTGCAGAAGAGTGCGCTTCTCCTTCGAGTCCTCCTGCACCTGAAACACATGATCAGTTGAGAGTGCTCGTCATTTAGCCTGCGGACATTGGCCAACTCGTTCATTAATAAAGCCATCACTGAAGTTATGTTCACATAAAAATTACATAATATCTTGATCATACGATGCACCCACTACATCAAGAACATGAAACGCTGTGTTATGATTTATTTGTGCCATTTGGGGCACAGAAGAGGTGTGTTCCCTGACGCTTCTCACCTCAATGGCCACGTTTCCCTCTTTGTTTTTGAAGAGCTGAAGCTCGGTCAGCTGCTGCTTCTGCTCTTCTGTCAGAGTCTGACCCTCGGCTGGACTGAGCTCCGGAGACGGTTCCTGCGGCACACGGAGAAAAGATTCCTCGAGACAATCCCTACATGCAACCTATTACTGCTAGACCTGTGATATGACATGACATCATTACACTGAACACCTGGAGGAACCTGGGGTTCAGTGTACTGCTCATCCAACCTACGAGCACTGAAACAGAACCTGGAGCTGAACCTGAAACAGAACCTGAAACAGAACCAGGAGCTGAACCTGAAACAGAACCTGGAGCTGAACCTGAAACAGAACCTGGAGCTGAACCTGAAACAGAACCTGGAGCTGAGATGGAGACAGAACCAGAACCTGAAACAGAAGCTGAACCTAAACCTGGAGCTGAGATGGAGACAGAACCAGAACCTGAAACAGAAGCTGAACCTAAACAGAAACAGAACCTGAACCAGAACCTGGAGCTGAACCTTAAATACCCCTTTTCCACCAGAATGAATGGGTGCTAGGTCAGAGCTAGTGCTAGTTCAGAGTTGGTTCGACTGACGAGCCTTCTAAGAACCGGTTTGTCTTTCCACGTGCTAGAGAGCCACCACAGATTCTTACGTTACTGTATACGTCTCATCTTTCTCAGCAACACTAGTGAGGCAGCGGGAAATACAAACACACCAGGCTTGTTCGAGATGCATCGGTGCTGCGCAGACCGATCTGTGCATGATATCGAAGTACCGCATGAGCGATTCAAAAGCATAAGGAATCGTATGCGCTCGCTGTACTCTGATGTTATACGGCGATCGGTCTGCACAGCGCCGATACATCTTAAACAAGCCTTCCATCAACAATGGCGATCCTACAGCGACATAAACACAGCGAATCCAACACATCCATGCAGCTCGCCGTAATTTGAATAGACAGATTACAGTCAAGCAGCTATTAGCTCGATTAGTTGCCATTTCAAACATGGCGGTCACAAGTTTGTGTTGGTCTTGTTGGTCACGGTAACCCCGCCCCCAGCGGTTCTTACTTCTAGACCAGCAATGTTTTGGTGCTATTTTTCTTGGTTTGGAGCTGATGCTTTGGGTGTGGAAAGACAAAGAACCGATTTGAAACTAGGCTCTGGCTCCGAACCAGCACCGCCTTGGTGGAGAAGGGGTAAAACAGAACCAGAACCTGGAGCTGAATCTTAAATAGAACCAGAACCTGAAGCTCAGTCTAGATCTCACGGTTGGACAAGGCACAACACACAGACTGGATTTAGCCATTTAAATCTAAAGGTTCAATAAACTGCTCCATTAAAACAAGATTCATGACTCTTATTTTCTCAAGTCAATCTTTACAGGGTTAAAAATAATAAACATTGCAGTTGGAATGAAAGGGTGTTTCTCGCGGATCATTGTAGGCCAGCGATAAAGAAATAAAGTATATTGACCTCTCAAACCATGTTCTGTTCGTCTGCCACAATAATAACATAATCTGTGAATGACCTGATAAGTGTGAGTAACCCAGGATCTCACCTCTGCATCCACGGGAACGGACAGGTCATCCAAGCCAACAATCTTTCCGTCTTTATTGATCTCATGGACCACGAAGTCGGAGTACCTGAATAAAAACATGAGGGGTTTGATTAACAAACACTGGGCACTGCTGTCTCTCTCACTCTCACTCTCACACACACACCTCTCTTTGAGGATGCCAGAGAAGCCCTTGTGCTCGCTGATGAACTTGTGAATGCCCACATCTGCCTCACTGAGGCCGTGCTTCATCATGTCAGCGAAACTCTCCTCCTCCTCCTCCTCCTCCTCCGGCTCCTCTTCCTCGTCCAGCTGCTCTTCCTCATCCTCTCTTCCTCGGCTCTCCTCTTCCTCGACTCTGACCCTCTTGGCAGCGGGATCCGGATCCGCATCAGGGAAGGATCTTTTCTCGCCGGTCAGAAGGGGAACCAAGACCGGTGTTGATTCAGGCTCGTCCATCTGCCCAGAGCTGAGAAGAGCAGCAGTTGGGATTAGCATTTAGAGACATTCTAAACTCTATTGGAGTAAGGCAACACGTGTCAGGACCCACTCATCGCCTTAATCATACTCTAGACCTAATATTGTCACATGGAATAAATGTTGATACCGTTGAAATTCTGCAGCAGAGCGACGACATCTCAGATCATTACCTAGTCTCATATGTATACTTAATTTAGCTAAGGCTGCAAAGCCGTCCCCTCGCTTCAAATATGGCAGAATGCTTTGTAAATAATCTTCCTCATCAGTTTCATCTCCTCAGCATCCCAGATAGCCTAGAGGAACTCGATTTTGCAACAGAAACTATTGACTCTCTTTTTTCCAGCACTTTAGACACAGTTGCTCCCCGGCGCTTAAAGAAGATTAAAGAAAATAGTCCAACGCCATGGTACAACGAGCACACCCGGGCTCTTAAAACAGCAGCCAGAAAAATGGAGCGCAGCTGGAAGAAAACAAAATTAGAGGTTTTTCGTAATTCATGGAAAGAGAGCATGATCGCATACAGAAAGGCCGTAAAAACTGCTAGATCTGCTTATTTCTCGACTCTCTTAGAAGAAAACAAACAC
>CM031965.1:12583629-12586129 GCA_018749465.1 Paracanthobrama guichenoti
TGTGAGGGAGTGTGTGAGGAGTGTGTTTATCGGCTGTGAGAGTGTGTGAGGGAGTGTGTGTTTATCGGCTGTGAGGGTGTGTGAGGGAGTGTGTGTTTATCGGCTGTGAGAGGTGTGAGGGAGTGTGTGTTTATCGGCTGTGAGAGAGTGTGTTTATCTGCTATGAGAGAGTGTGTGTTTATCGGCTGTGAGGAGTGTGTGAGGGAGTGTGTGTTTATCGGCTGTGAGGGAGTGTGTGAGGGAGTGTGTTTATCGGCTGTGAGGGAGTGTGTGAGGGAGTGTGTGTTATCGGCTGTGAGGGAGTGTGTGTGAGGGAGTGTGTGTTTATCGGCTGTGAGGGAGTGTGAGGGAGTGTGTGTTTATCGGCTGTGAGAGTGTGTTTATCTGCTATGAGAGTGTGTGTTTATCGGCTGTGAGGAGTGTGTGAGGGAGTGTGTGTTTATCGGCTGTGAGAGTGTGTGAGGGAGTGTGTGTTTATCGGCTGTGAGAGTGTGTGAGGGAGTGTGTGTTTATCGGCTGTGAGAGAGTGTGTTTATCTGCTATGAGAGTGTGTGTTTATCGGCTGTGAGGGAGTGTGTGAGGGAGTGTGTGTTTATCGGCTGTGAGAGTGTGTGAGGGAGTGTGTGTTTATCGGCTGTGAGGGAGTGTGTGAGGGAGTGTGTGTTTATCGGCTGTGAGGGAGTGTGTGAGGAGTGTGTGTTTATCGGCTGTGAGGGAGTGTGTGAGGGAGTGTGTGTTTATCGGCTGTGAGGGAGTGTGTGTGAGGGAGTGTGTGTTTATCGGCTGTGAGAGTGTGTGAGGGAGTGTGTGTTTATCGGCTGTGAGGGAGTGTGTGTTTATCGGCTGTGAGAGTGTGTGAGGGAGTGTGTGTTTATCGGCTGTGAGAGTGTGTGAGGGAGTGTGTGTTTATCGGCTGTGAGAGTGTGAGGGAGTGTGTGTTTATCGGCTGTGAGAGTGTGTGAGGGAGTGTGTGTTTATCGGCTGTGAGGGAGTGTGTGTTTATCGGCTGTGAGAGTGTGTGAGGAGTGTGTGTTTATCGGCTGTGAGGGAGTGTGTGTTTATCGGCTGTGAGGGAGTGTGTGAGGGAGTGTGTGTTTATCGGCTGTGAGAGTGTGTGAGGGAGTGTGTGTTTATCGGCTGTGAGGAGTGTGTGTTTATCGGCTGTGAGGGAGTGTGTGAGGGAGTGTGTGTTTATCGGCTGTGAGAGTGTGTGGAGGGTGTGTTTATCGGCTGTGAGGGAGTGTGTGAGGGAGTGTGTGTTCGGCTGTGAGAGTGTGTGAGGGAGTGTGTGTTTTTATCGGCTGTGAGAGTGTGTGAGGGAGTGTGTGTTTTTATCGGCTGTGAGGGAGTGTGTGAGGGAGTGTGTTTTATCGGCTGTGAGAGTGTGTGAGGAGTGTGTGTTTTATCGGCTGTGAGAGTGTGAGGGAGTGTGTGTTTTTATCGGCTGTGAGAGTGTGTGAGGGAGTGTGTGTTTATCGGCTGTGAGAGTGTGTGAGAGAGTGTGTGTTTATCGGCTGTGAGGGAGTGTGTGTTTATCGGCTGTGAGAGAGTGTGTGTTTATCGGCTGTGAGAGTGTGTGAGGGAGTGTGTGTTTATCGGCTGTGAGAGTGTGTGAGGGAGTGTGTGTTTATCGGCTGTGAGGGAGTGTGTGTTTATCTGCTGTGAGAGTGTGAGAGAGTGTGTGTTTATCGGCTGTGAGGGAGTGTGTGTTTTATCGGCTGTGAGGGAGTGTGTGTTTATCGGCTGTGAGGGAGTGTGTGTTTATCGGCTGTGAGGGAGTGTGTGTTTATCGGCTGTGAGAGTGTGTGAGGGAGTGTGTGTTTATCGGCTGTGAGGGAGTGTGTGTTTATCTGCTGTGAGAGTGTGTGTTTATCGGCTGTGAGGGAGTGTGTGTTTATCGGCTGTGAGAGAGTGTGTTTATCGGCTGTGAGAGTGTGAGGAGTGTGTTTATCGGCTGTGAGAGGTGTGAGGGAGTGTGTGTTTATCGGCTGTGAGGGAGTGTGTGTTTATCGGCTGTGAGAGTGTGTGAGGGAGTGTTATCGGGCTGTGAGGGAGTGTGTGTGTTTATCTGCTGTGAGTGTGTGTTTATCGGCTGTGAGGAGTGTGTGTTTATCGGCTGTGAGAGAGTGTGTTTATCGGCTGTGAGAGTGTGTGAGGGAGTGTGTGTTTATCGGCTGTGAGAGTGTGTGAGGGAGTGTGTGTTTATCGGCTGTGAGGGAGTGTGTGTTTATCAGCTGATCATCCCTCAGGAGGCTATATTTGGAACTTTTACTTTTTTGCCAAGAATGTAACATGTAAGTTTGGTCTGTCTGTGTTTCTGATTAGCTTTTAATGAGCAAGTGTATTGGTTTATTTTGCAATTAGCATGGTAATGTTGATCAATGCATTTATTATTTTGACCATGTTTTGTCTTAAAATATATAATTTCCCCGCTGGCCTGATATCTGTGGCGTGTGAGAGCGGCTGCGTGTCGATCTGTGCGGTTACAGTGATCGTGGCT
>CM031965.1:12591129-12600999 GCA_018749465.1 Paracanthobrama guichenoti
CTCCGGATGACCTGCTGGATGTGGGATTGTGCGGTGTCCTGAATGCTGTATATTGATGAGCGAGGACGCGGTTATGATGAAAATGACTCTCAGTGAATCTGATGGACAGATATACAGTAGGTTAATGCAGAACGACAGGGATTTAGCCTTCGCTAAATGATGTGAACCTTTCAGAGGGCATTTGAGCAAATGTGAGCGTCCTCTCATGTGATTCAGAGGCGTAATGTCGGGCAGGACAGGCAGATGCTTCTCCAGAACGACCTGTCTAAAACCAACAGGTTATGGAAAACTGACCCATGCAGCATTTGAGTGACCTCGGCTAATGGGGTCTAAACACGGCTGTGGTCCGTGAGAGTTCTGCGTGTCTTGACGGGCCATGTTGAGGAGCAGAGAGACGTCATCTTGACGGATCTGTGGGAACAAAAGACCTGAGTGCCACAGACAGGTTAGCAGCAGATACAGGGCTGAGAGGAGCTGGTGTGTTTGTGTTATTTACTCAGCGGCTCATTTGCAGAGTCCGTCTGACTGACAGATAATATGGCCAAGATCTGCATGCCACTCTGAACGTACAGTTCTGCTCGTGGATCTCTGGTTTAATGTCTCGGCTCACAAACGCTGTCACAGCACCCATAGCAGTCCATTAAATTGTGAACATGCCTTTTGTAAGGCAAAGTTAGCCGGTCTGACCAGAGCTCTCCAGAGAGTTACACACATCAGACGCTCCGTGAACAGATGCCAGTAGGCTGTTTGAGACTCGCTAGATATCCAGTGTTTATGCCATGGTAACAGTTAACGTGATGATATTCTGCTGGTCAGTTAAACACACCTGAAGCAGCTGATCACGCTCTCGCTGGCGTATCACACACTTCCAGCAGAGGAACGTCCAGAGAGATCAGCTAATAACTATAGAGCACCAGTGTGAACCATGACTATATGAGAGTCATCAGTCTTCTGAATCAACTGCTGTCTCTGTTTGTCTCGTGTCATGTGATCCCTGTTAGTGGAAATTACACCAACTCACAGCAACAGTCCTGACAGGTGTGTGTGTGTGTGTTTCTGCAGGTATTGATACACCAGTAGGGTTACAGGTAGGCTTACACTGTATATTTTGATCATTTTCAATTGTAGCGAGGTAAGTTTTTCAGGGAAGGAGGCGGGAACTGCCGAACTTTCACTCACTTTAATCCAAAATAAACTACAGAACGAAAAGAAAAACGGCTGGTCTGGTCCTCTTGTCGTCATTTATCGTCGTCGCTCCTATGAGGGTTGGGTTGTGCGGCTCATTATCAATCATGCGCTCCGTTCTCATGGCCCTCAGCTGGGGGACCCACAAGACCGCGCTCTACTCCCCCTTGGGGCCAGTCACGGGGCCGTGGCACACAGGGGTAAGGACAGACAAGGCAAGGGAAAGGAGACAGAAGCATGAGGTGCGACAGAGGGGAGAGAGAGAAAAAAAAACTGGTTCCCGGACACACTCCCGCTCGGTCCCCAACCAGTCGAGAGGCTCTCACTGTATTAGATGCCCAGTGGACGGCATACGGCATTCTCTCGGTCTGCCTGCTCCTCCACATCATGGCGGACAGCAGCAGGCCTGGCCTCCGGAGAAAGGAGGCAACTTCTCCGCCCCCTCACAGACAGTCGAACAGTTAGTTCATGCGTTCATGAGCTCAAGGCTAGATTATTGTAATGCTTTACTGGGTGGTTGCCCTGCTCGCTTAATAAACAAACTCCAGCTGGTCCAAAACGCAGCAGCTCGAGCTCTTACTAGAACCAGGAAGTATGACCATATTAGCCGGTTCTGTCAACACTTTCAGGGGTTAGAATGCAGCTCTTTTAAAGAGAACTCATGTCAAGTCAGGTCACCATCATTTATATAGTGCTTTTAACAATATAGATTGTTTCAAAGCAGCTTCACAGTGGTAATAGGAAAGTGTGAAAACACTCGAATTATAAGTATTTATAATGAAGTATTTATGTGTCTGAATCACAAACCACAAAAACCCATAATTTATATCAGCATTATATTGACATCTCTGCTATCTAGACATCAGCGTCTGCCACTGGAAAACATTTACTGCTGAAATGACAAGAGCATTGATTGTGTGTGAGTGTGATTTCTTGACTGCGTGTGAGTTGGTCATGAGATTCCTGGCGTCGCTCTCGTTCCCTGAAGCTCCACAGAGACTCAGACAGAGAGAGGCAGGAGACAATCAGCAGAGATCCTCCATCATTATGGATCACAGTTACTCTCATTCCAGCAGGACCTTTGGTTTAGCGCTCAGTGCACTGCGATTACGACATCGAGCCATGCGCAGGTAACGTGTGTGTATGTGTTTATCGACAGCGATGATGAGATCGTCTGAGCCAATCAGATTCACTCAGACACATGACTACTCTGCATATTGTCATAGAAGTCTTAAAGGTACAGTAATAAAAGCAGCCTGTGTAAGTGTGTGGATTGTAAACAGAGGCTGAAATCTCACAGTGTGTATCTGTTTTGTGGACTCATTTGACACACAATGGTCAGAATGTGACGCTCAGCATGTGAATGTGTGTGAGGGGTGTGAATGGAGACACTGAACTATATTTGTTCCCATTTAGCTGAGTGAACGTTAGTGTGTCTGTATGTGCTTTA
This sequence comes from Paracanthobrama guichenoti, assembly GCA_018749465.1. Taxonomy (NCBI): domain Eukaryota; kingdom Metazoa; phylum Chordata; class Actinopteri; order Cypriniformes; family Gobionidae; genus Paracanthobrama; species Paracanthobrama guichenoti. The sequence continues at coordinate 12,593,765 of CM031965.1, forward strand.
TTCTTAAAGAATGAATTTTATGTCAAGCTGGATTCTAGATTTGTGTCTGTAGTTTCTATGGCAACAGGATGAAGGTGTTCGCTTCGAGATGGTGTTTGACCGCTGTGTGTGTGTGTTCCTGTAGGCCCGACACACAGAAGGTTCCGTCCACTCCTCCCCCTCCCCCTCCTCCTCCTCCTCCTCCTCCTCCTCCTCCTCCACCTCCACCCCCCCCACCTGAGCCCGTGGCCCCGCCGGAGCCGGAGGAGGAGATTCTGGGCTCTGATGATGAAGAGCAGGAGGATCCGGCCGACTACTGCAAAGGTACCACACATCTCTCTCTGTGAGTCTGTCTGTGAGTCTGTGTGTGTCAATCTGTGTATCTGTCTGTGTCTCTGTCTGTGTGTGTCTATCTGTGTGTCTGTCTGTGTCTGTGTCTCTGTCTGTGTGTGTGTCTCTGTCTGTGTGTCTGTCTGTGTCTGTGTGTGTCTGTGTCTATCTGTGTGTGTCTGTCTGTGTGTCTGTCTGTGTGTCTGTCTGTGTGTCTGTCTGTGTGTCTGTGTGTCTATCTGTGTCTCTGTCTGTGTCTCTGTGTGTCTGTCTATCTGTGTGTCTGTCTGTGTGTCTGTGTGTTTATCTGTGTCTATCTGTGTGTCTGTTTGTGTGTCTGTCTGTGTCTGTTTGTGTCTATCTGTGTCTATCTGTGTGTTTGTCTGTGTCTGTCTGTGTCTATCTGTGTGTCTGTTTGTGTGTCTGTGTGTCTGTCTGTGTGTCTGTCTGTCTGTGTCTGTTTGTGTGTCTATCTGTGTGCTTATCTGTGTGCCTTGTCTGTGTGTCTGTCTATCTGTGTCTGTCTATCTGTATGTCTGCCTGTCTGTCTGTGTGTCTGTATCTGTCTATCTGTGTCTGTCTATCTGTATGTCTGCCTGTCTGTATCTGTCTCTGTGTCTTTGTCTATATGTGTGTGTGTCTGTGTCTCTGTGTGTCTATCTGTGTCTGTCTGTGTCTATCTGTACGTCTGTTTGTGTGTCTGTGTGCCTATCTGTGTGTTTGTCTGTGTGTCTGTCTGTGTCTATCTGTGTGTCTGTTTGTGTGTCTGTGTGTCTATCTGTGTGCCTATCTGTGTGTTTGTCTGTGTGTCTGTCTGTGTCTATCTGTGTGTCTGTTTGTGTGTCTGTGTGTCTATCTGTGTGCCTATTTGTGTGTCTGTGTGTCTGTCTGTGTCTATCTGTGTGTCTGTTTGTGTGTCTATCTGTGTGCCTTGTCTATGTGTCTGTCTATCGGTGTCTGTCTATCTGTATGTCTGTCTGTGTGTCTGTATTTGTCTCTGTGTCTCTGTCTATATGTGTGTCTGTCTGTGTCTCGGTCTGTGTGTGTGTCTGTCTCTCTGACTGTCCATTTGTGTGTCTGTCTATCTGTGTGTCTGTGAGTCCGTCTGTGTGTCTGTCTGTCTGTCTGTGTGTCTGTCTGTCTGTGTGTCTGTCTATCTGTGTGTCTGTCTGTGTCTCTGTTTATATGTGTGTCTGTCTCTGTGACTGTCCGTCTGTGTGTCTGTCTATCTGTGTGTCTGTCTGTCTGTGTGTGTGTCTGTCTATCTGTGTGTCTGTGAGTCTGTCTGTCTGTGTGTGTCTGTCTGTCTGTGTGTCTGTGTGTGTGTCTGTCTGTCTGTTTGTGTGTCTGTCTGATTGTCTGGTTGTCTGTCTGACTAACTGTCTGTCTGTGTCTGTCTGTCATCTGTCTGTCTGTCTGTCGTCTGTCTGTGTGAGTCATCAACTTAATTTATATAGCGCTTTTCACAACACAGATTGCTTCAAAGCAGCTTCACAGTAATAATAGTTATTTTTTTTAATTAATTAAAATGAATTTTGTTTTTGAAGAAAAGTTTGTGATTAATTTCTGTTGTAAAACCATTTAAACAACACCATCCTCAACTAAAACAGAAAAAACACCAATGCGTTTCAGACCCCATCCACACGGCAACAGCTCCTGATGGCCGGAGAACGCAAACCATGAAATAGGTTTGAAACTATACCATCATGACGATGCAACCCCTTAAAAGGCGAATCCATGAAAACGGCGACGGCATGTACGCAAGCATATAGGCAAGCGTGTTTGAATACGTGTGTGTGCATGTGTGTGTTTTTATCTGTATAGAGGGGAAGGGAAGGAGGCCGTCACAGGGGGGAGTTTATTTGACACGCTCTCTGCAGACACTTCAGGGATGTCCAGGCGCAGGTCCACCATCTGATCTGGATACGGCCCGGATCCGGCTGACTGCAGTAAACCTCTGGATAAACAGAGAGACTAAAATTAGCGTAGATGCCATTCTTCTTATGATGTAACGAGTACATCAGGTGTTATGGGAAGTGTTCCCGGTTCCGGCTGACCTAGTTAATGCAGCCTAACAATCATTTACTGATTTGAATAATAGAGATTGATAATGTTTTATGTTTAAGCCATAGTAAAGAGATGCGTTTTTAGTCTAGATTTAAACTGACAGAGTGTGTCTGCTTCCCGAACAATGCTAGGAAGACTGTTCCAGAGTTTAGGCGCTAAATAAGCCATCGAGTTTTAGACAGTATTCTAGGTTACTACTTGCAGAGCTTTTTTGTCCAATAATTAAATTTTTTTTTTTTTCTGAATTAAGTTGCAGGAAATTACTAGACATCCAATGTTTTATATCAGCTATGCATTCCGTTAATCTTGTGAATTGGTAAGTTTCGTCAGGGCGTGAAGAAATATAGAGCTGAGTATCGTCAGCATAACAGTGAAAACTAGAGCCATGCTTCCTAATGATATCTCCCAGTGGTAGCATGTACAGGGTGAAGAGCAACGGTCCTAGCACTGAGCCCTGCGGTACTCCATACTGAACTTGTGATCGGTGTGACATCTCTTCATTTACTACTACAAACTGGCAACCTGAGCATTATCATTTGTTCATCTGTATTATTTCTGTTTTTTATTTGTTGAACATCAATTAGATTTTTTACCCTTAAATGGGTTCAAGTTTTTTTTGCATTTAGTAATTCGGGGAACAGACACAGTCTCTATGTGATAATATCTAGGTGAAAGAGTCTCTATGTGTTGGGATTTATCTGACTTCTGTAACGGGAGACAGCTAGCAGACGGTCGGGTAAGCCAGTCCGTCTGCTTCCTGACCTGGGCCCCAGTTAGTCAAGGTTTAGCTCTAAGACTATATGCCAAATTACTAGAGAGAAGAGCAGCACCATCCCAGGAGGGATGAATACCATCTCTTTTCAACAGGTCTGCCCCAAAAAGCTTTTCCAATTGTCTATGAACCCTATGTTATTTTGCGGACACCACTTAGACAACCAGCCATTGAGTGATGATAGTCTGCTAAGTATCTCATCACTCCTTTTAACAGGGAGCGGACCAGAACAAAAACTGCATCTGCCATCGTGCTTGCGACTTCACACACCTCTTTAATGTTAATTTTGGTGATCTCCGACTGGCGGTTTTAACATCGTTAGTGCCGACATGAATAATAATCTTAGAGAATTTACGATTAGCTTTAGCCAGCACTTTTAAATTTGCTTTGATGTCAGGTGCTCTGGCTCCCGGTAAACATGTGACTATAGTGGCTGGTGTCTCTATTTTCACGCTCCGTGTAATAGAATCACCAATAACTAGGGCACCTAAATATTTAATTATATTACTTTCTCTTAAATTCTGTTGCAATATTTTCCTGTTACCATTGTGAAGCTACTTTGAAACAATCTTCGTTGTAAAAAGCGCTATATAAATAAAGGTGACTTGACTTTTAACAGGCTTCTCAGTGGGTGCGTCACTGAGTGGGGAGAACCTGTTTGATGTTCTAATCGGAACGGAAGAGTGTTTTTTTTTATCCGCGACTATGCCGCTTCACTGTCACCCAACTGCCCTGCTGCACAGGCTCTACAGCCGGAACCGAACAATGTACAACGTTCACTAAGCTAGTCACATCCAAAGCAGTGTCTAAAGCTGTTACATTCTCACTACTCTCAAATAAAGTCTGGATGCGTGTCTCTAATTCTGAAATCTTCTCCATCAGCCTGACTATCTCCTTACATTTATCACATGTAATCCTCACTGCCGACAGAGAAGGATATGCTAAACATGTGACAGACAGTGCAAGTGACAATAACAGGAGAAGATAATATCAGACAATATCAGGTAATTAGATATCAGATATTTTGTGATGATTTAGTTATATTAAGCAATATAAACAGCAAGGAAAGATAGAGAATAGAGATGAACAACAAACCCAATCCAGACAGGAAACCGCTGAGCAACAGTGAAAACGGACCGTCTGATGGCAGGTGAAAGGAAAACAAAAGTTTCTAAGCAGCTGTACACACCAAAATAGATCCAGACACATTTCAGCCTAAAACTGATGCTTCACTGAATGGCCAATTTCACATGAATTTTCTGTATTTTCAAAATACACATTTTTATTTTAAATACATTTTCATACATTTATGCTGATCCCTGGTTATTCCCAGCCTGAAGTGTTTTTCTGTCATTTTCTGTGTTTTGTACACCCTTATTGAACAAATGCTGCATGTGTTATTGTTGGTAGTAGAAATATTCTTCTTGAGTGGTGATCTAGTGTAAACCGCTGCTGCTAGTACTCATGTTTACATTCACAGCATAAACACACCACAGTATTGAGACAGAAAACACAATGTGCTGGAAAGGGTGGAGTGAGACTCAATGGCTGAATCAAGTGTCAAAGTCTTAATAAGCGTGAGTGCTGGATGAGGACAGCAGCCGTGCGGTTGAGCTCTTCTGTCTCAAACTGAAGGAAACTTTAGCCGGATTCTCACGTTTCTGCCTGTAGCATCAGCTGACAGTCTCGTCTTTCTCTGTGCCGCAGGAGGATACCATCTTGTCAAGATAGGGGACCTGTTCAACGGAAGGTACCATGTGATCCGTAAGCTGGGCTGGGGCCACTTCTCCACCGTCTGGCTGTGCTGGGACATTCAGTGAGTAACACTTTACACATGTTACTTCTGAATGGGAGACTATGGCAGAATAAGACCCGCCTTCTATGTAAAAGAGCCAATCGCTGATTGGTAAAGTCATTGCATCACTAAAGGCAGCTGCCGTTAGAAGCTCCGGTTACTATAGAAACAGTCATTGTTCTGAGATGCTCTTATGCTGCACATGCACAGTGGATAGACCAGCCTGAAAAATAAGCATTTTCATGCTATTTGAAACATCCTCTGTAGTGTACCCTCTTGTGTACCCTCTGTAGATTAGGATGACAAAAAGGTTTAAAAGTCACATTTTTAGTCTGGTCTGCCTCAGGTCTAACGGCACTCGTCAAGGTCAGGCGGGGTTTACATTCTCTTTTGGCTCGTGCACACACAGACGAGTGCATCAATCTATCGCCTAATGCCGCTGTGGAGACCCTATTCTGTCCTGTGAAATATCACAAAATATTATTTGCTAATAGTCCCAGAATGATTGTTTCTAGAATTAGACCTAGAATTTAGTTCACTGTTCTGTTTCTTTATGCTTTATAAAAATAAAAAATTGGTCCCCACCCCCAAAGTTTAAGACATGGTTACGGCCTTGGCTGAATCGCTATCGAATCAAAGATGGCTTAAAGTAACGTGTCACCAGTGCTGTGTGTGTGTGTGTGTGTGTGTGTGTTAACAGAGCGAAGCGGTTTGTTGCAATGAAGGTCGTGAAGAGCGCACAGCACTACACAGAGACGGCACTGGATGAAATTAAATTACTCAGATGTGTGAGTATCTACACATTCATACACACTCACTCACACACACACACACTCACAGTCACAGACACACTCTCACACACACTCACAGACACACACACTCTCACACACACTCACAGACACTCTCACACACACTCACAGACACTCTCACACACACACAGTCACAGACACACTCTCTCACACACACTCACAGACACACACTCTCACACACATTCACAGACACACTCACACACACTCTCATAGACACTCACTCTCACACACACTCACAGACACTCTCTCACACACACTCACAGACACTCTCTCTCACACAGTCACATACACACTCACTCTCACAGACACACTCACAAACACTCTCACACACACTCTCTCACACACACACTCACAGACACTCACTCACTCACACACACACTCACAGACACACTCACCCTCTCACACACACTCACAGACACACTCACTCACACACACACTCACAGACACACTCACTCTCACACACACTCACAGACACTCTCTCACACACACACTCACGGACACACTCACTCTCTCACACACACACACTCACAGACAAACTCTCACACACACACAACACACACTCACAGACATACTCACACACACTCACAGACACACTCACTTTCAAACACACTCACAGACACACTCACTTTCAAACACACACTCACAGACACACTCTCTTACACACACACACACACACACACACTCTCTCTCACACTCACTCACAGACAAACTCACTCTCAAACACACACTCACAGACACACACACACTCACAGGCACACTCACTCTCAAACACACACTCACAGACACACTCTCTTACACACACACACACACACACACACACACTCTCTCTCTCACACACTCACTCACAGACAAACTCACTCTCAAACACACACTCACAGACACACACACACTCACAGGCACACTCACTCTCAAACACACACTCACAGACACACTCTCTCACACACACACTCACGGACACACTCACTCTCTCACACACACACACTCACAGACAAACTCTCACACACACACAACACACACTCACAGACATACTCACACACACTCACAGACACACACACACACACACACTCTCTCTCACACACTCACTCACAGACAAACTCACTCTCAAACACACACTCACAGACACACACACACTCACAGGCACACTCACTCTCAAACACACACTCACAGACACACTCTCTTACACACACACACACTCACGGACACACTCACGGACACACTCACTCTCTCACACACACACACACTCACAGACAAACTCTCTCTCACACACACACTCTCTCTCTCACACACAACACACACTCACAGACATACTCACACACACATACTCTCACACACACACACAGATGAGACACAATCACTGGATTCAGACATGCCTTGTTTCCTTCCTTCACATACCTGTCTCTCACTCTCACTCTCTCTCTCTCTCTCTCTCTTAGGTGCGTGAGACAGATCCTGATGATCCTAATAAGGACATGGTTGTTCAACT